>PVKB01000910.1:217747-545490 GCA_004027205.1 Ctenodactylus gundi
AAAAAAAAAAAAAAAAAAAAAAAAAAAAAAAAAAAAAAAAAAAAAAAAAAAAAAAAAAAAAAAAAAAAAAAAAAAAAAAAAAAAAAAAAAAAAAAAAAAAAAAAAAAAAAAAAAAAAAAAAAAAAAAAAAAAAAAAAAAAAAAAAAAAAAAAAAAAAAAAAAAAAAAAAAGCTAAAGACAGTATGTCAAAGCAGCCAGAGGACAAAAGCATACTTCTTCCAAGACAATGATAAAGAAAGTGACATTCCTGACTTCTCGTCACAAATTAAATCAGAAGATAATTAAATGACATTTTAAATTATTTGATTTTTTTAATGAAGGAATAACCTTCCAACAATGAGGAGGAAATCGGAAAATTTTCATATTAAAAAAAGCTGATGGCACTTATTAAAAACTAAGTTGTAGGAAATGCTTCTTACATTTAAGTCTCAATGTTTCTTTTATTTTTTTAAAAAAATGGTATTGAAAGGTTGAATAACTAGGACAATAGCAAATATGCCAGTGAAAAGGAGAACCATTTTAAAATTTCCTTATTTGTTTGAATGACATTTGACTGTTTGAATGTAAAAGAAACACTTTGTAACATGAGGTTCATAGCACACATGGTAGCAAAATATATGATAATAATAGCAAAAAATAGAGTGAATTAAAATGAATTGCATAATTTTGAGGTTCTTATTTTATATATAAAGTGTATAATATCTATTAATTTATGGTGGGCTGAAATAAAGAATATATATGCAGTTTTCCAAAGAGGTACTAAAATAAGTAATGATATATACAAATAAATAGTTGATGAAAGGAAATGGTGGGGTAAGAGAAGCTGAAAATTTGCCACTTTCAAAACACAAAAAGAAGTCAAAAATTACTGGAATTGACATTTCTCAGAACTCTAAAGTTCTATCCAAGCTTTGTAGAAAGCCAGGGAACACTTCTTTTAAGTGAACAGCTAAATCCTAACAAGGATGGTATGCTTCCTGGCATGTAACTTAACTCTAATCTGCTCCACTAATAATCATCCAGTATAGTCTGGAAAGTGCCCCCAAAATTCATGTTTTAGAAACTTAATTTCCTATGCAATACAGTAGTATGAGGAAGTGGGGCCTAATGAGAGGTGTTTGGGTCTTGCAAGCTTTGTCCTTACTAATGGGTAAGAATGCTGTGAAAGAGAATGTAGGAGTAGGTTCTCTCTTTTCTGCTTTTATGTGATCTGAAGATACCACATTAATCCTTTGATTGCCTTTCTACCTACTGCCATGTGAAGACACAATTTAAAAAAAAAAAAAGCCTTCACCAGATATGAAAAGTCCACCAGATTTTGGACTTCCCAGCCTCCAAACTGAGAATATACATTTCTGTACTTTATACGTTATCCATTCTGGGATATTCTCTTCTAGAAGAGTAAACAGACTATGACATCAATTCAGCAGTAACCTTGAAAAATAACAACGTGCATCCTTGGGAACAGAGGAAGCAGAATGGAAAAAGATGACTTTATTCCCAAAGAATTGTCATACTATGACCTTCTCAGTGATTTTCCTCAAGAACTCACTCTAACAATTTGCTTGTTTTTGTTTTTCTGTCTCATCAAATACAAAAAATCAATAAGATATAGTTTATAAAAAGTAAATAATATGTTCTTGAGTTGAAAAATCTTACAGTAGCACAAAAGCTCCACATATGAAAACAGGCAAAAGAATCAGCAATTGAAAAAAAAGAAAAATGAAGAAAAATTTCAGACTAAGGAAAGAAAAAAGAATTTAAAGCTTTGCTACGTATTTGAGATTCATGGAACATTATCAAACATACCAACAAATGCATAGTCTCAGAAAAGAGAAGACAGGAAACAAAGATAGATTTGAAGAAATTATTGCCTAAACTTTTCCAATTTGAAGTTAGAAAATCTACATTACCAAGAGATTCTGTGATCCTCAAGTAGAATAAATTAAAAGAGATTCACAAGACCAATCAGTATTCAAACTGTCAAATGAAAAGGACAGATTGAGAATCTTGAAAGCAGCAAAGGAGAAGAAAGTCCCTGTGCATTAAGAATCCTCAACAAGATTCACAGTTGATTTCTTAAGGAAACCGGTGGAGGTCAAAAGGCAGGGAGATATGATGGGCCCAAATTTGGGAGGGTTGAAAGCCACAACCTATTGATCAAGAATTTCATATTTTCTTGTTCTCAATAGCCCCTCAAAAATTAAATACCTAAGAGTAAACCTAAAGAAGGAATTCAAGGACCCCTACAAAGAAAACTGTATTATGCTAAAAAAAAAAAAAACCAAAAGGACACTAGAAAATGGAATGAACATTGTCAAAATAGTTATACTGCCAAAACTGATACAGATTCAATGCAATTCCTACCAAAATACCAAAAACGTTTTCACAGAACTTGAAAAAACAGTTCTTAGATTCATGTGCAACAAAAGCAATAGAGAATAGCCAAAGCAATCTTAAGTAACAAGACAAAAGCAGATGGCATCACGATTCCAGACCTCAGTGGTATTACAAAGCCATAGTGATAAAAACTATATGGTACTGGGGCAAAAACAAAAAGGTTGACCAATGGAACAAAACTGAGGATGTAACGAAAATTTCAAATATCTTCAGCTATCTCATTTTTGACAAAGGGGCCGAAAACACGCACTGGAAAAAAGATAGCCTTGTCAACGCATGGCGCTTAGAGAATTGATTATCCATATGTAGAAAAAAGAATCTAGACATACATATATCACCATGTACCAAAATCAAATTAAAGTGGGTGAAGGACGTAAGTATTAAGACAGAAACACTGAACTCTCCAGAGGACAAAATAGGCAAAAATCTAGAAGATGAAGGCAAGGGCAAGGACCTTCTAAATAGGACTCCTTATGCAAAATAAATAGCCAGCAGAATCAACAATTGGTATTATATCAAACTATAAAGTCTCTGCATGACAAAGGTGACTATCAGCAGAGTGAAGAGAGAACCAATAGACTGGAAAAAAATTTTTGCTACCCATACCTTGGACAGGAGGCTAATAACTAGAATATACAAGGAAGAAAAATAGACCCTCAAAATGAAAGACTTGATTAAAATTAAAATTTTTATTAAAATTTTAAAATATTTTAAAAAATAAAAATAATATACTTACAACTTTTATAAGTATATCTACATACAAAAATAGTACATGTAGGGTTTGGTAATATGTGGTTTTAGGTATCTACTGGGGATCTTGGAACATGCCCCTTGTGGATACAGTAGACTACTGGGTTTGTTTATAGTCATTCTTTGTTCCAAGAATCCAATAAATTTCAAGAATAAAATTAGAAACACATTCTCACCAAGATGAAATCAAATTGCAGGAGAATAAAGCCAGAGAAAAGAGTGAAATAATCAGTGAAAAGATAGAAACAAATAAAAGAAAAATGCTAATAAGACTGACAACGGAAACCTTAGAAGCAACAGTAGATACAGAAACACATGACGTATTTTCAGTCTTATACCTAAGAATAGTTACATAAAAATACATACAAACATGACCAGGGGATATTTATAAGAAGACATATTATCAATGTTTTTGATACCTCAAACTTAAAATTAATAAAATAACTGTCAATGATGCAATAGAGACAGAGTAATATATTCATACTATGGAACATTATATAGTAATCAAAATAAATTCCAATAAAAAATAAAGTCCAATTAAGAAACTTCATAGAGGAAGATAATTCAGATGGATCCACCCCAATCACATGGATTCTAAAAGCTACAGAATATCCTCCAGCCATAGCCAGAGAGAATAAACAACTAAAGAGGTAACATGTTGCTGGTGTTGATGAAAGAGACCAAGAACCAAGGAATATGGGTCACCTTTGAAACTGGGGAGGAGTAAGAAATGGATCACCCCAAACAGCTTCTAGAAGGAAATGTGATCCTATTGACATTTTACTGTTAGCACAGGTATATGCACATCAGACTCCAAACCTACAGAACCATAAAATAATACATTTGGGTTGTGTTAAGACACTTAGAGGGTGGTAACTTATTACAGTAGCAATAGCAAACACATATATTGTACATGTAGTAAAAATTATTTTAACACATAAAACTGAATTAACAAAATCCAAAGACTGGCTTCTCAAAAATCTTAAGTATTGAGATATGTTTTAAGAATTAATATATGAATTTGTTTTTTTATTAGTGTACTTAAAACCATGCATATATTTTTATTATGAATGTGAATGATGCATATTACACATCAAACTATTTTGGGGGCAAAGCAATAGAATAGAATTTCTGCTATATTCTAGTCCAGGGACATCACATTCAGTGCCCTTGGTGGACATCTGCTTTGACTGAGGATTTCCTCACATCACTAAAAGGATGGTGAGACAGAGTAGGAATGGTAAGAGAGCTTCCTGCTTTCTCACTCTATTGGGATGGCAACATTATAGGAATCCCTCATGATTATGTGGATAGCATGAAACTTACCTAAGTTTGAGTCAACTCGCATGTAACTTATCTGTGCTCAAGCCAACACACTAGATTTCATCCAACATGACCACCCACTCAGGGAGAAAACCCTAGCAAGAAAATTCTGTGGGGAGACACACAGGGCTAGGGGCTCTTATAAAGGGGCTTATGAAAGTACTGGA
Source organism: Ctenodactylus gundi (assembly GCA_004027205.1). NCBI lineage: Eukaryota > Metazoa > Chordata > Mammalia > Rodentia > Ctenodactylidae > Ctenodactylus > Ctenodactylus gundi. The sequence continues at coordinate 222,388 of PVKB01000910.1, forward strand.
GTAGCAGCTAGGTCTCAAATTATCAAGGCCCTGTATGTTTCACTGTCCTCAAAAATCCACAGCCAGCACCCACTGAAATGCCAGCTCTTCAGTCTTCGCCTCCAAAGCACAAACAGCCAGCAAAGGACAAGTTGCCAAACCAGATGTTTGCCCTTTTCTCTATATCTCTCCTCTCTGAATCCCTCAGATCCAGTGGGAGCTGGAGCCTGGCTGAGAGTGGTTGGGCCGGAAAGCCATGGCAGTCTGTGCCCAGTCTCCATTCCAAGTCCCTTGAGCCAAAAGCCCATCCTGCAATGAGAAGAACAAAAATTTTGAAAACAACAAATTAAAATTTTAGAGTGCACTGGAATTGGTTTGATAATAAACATGACTAGGTAAGTATAGAATCTGCCCAAGGTATCACCAAGGAATGGGAAAAAGAGCTATGACACAGAAAAGTTTTACGACTGTAATTAGGAAAAAGAAAATGGTGTCAACTTAAGATACTTCCAAAGTGACACGGAAAAGGAAAGTGTTAAGAGGCTTCTGTGGTTACACACTAAGGGACCACATGATCCCATTCTGACAGCATGTGGTAATGCCGAAGTTCAAAATGATGGAAACTGGAGCTTCTACACAACTGCCACCGCTCATCCACACGTTAGCCCTAGGTGACGTGTCTGTGTGTTGGTTTGTTCACCTACACAGTGTAGATAGTTCTTTAAAAGTCAATCAGTTGGCTCAATTAAAAAAAAAAAAACAGTACTTATTTTACAAGGCTTTGTAAGGATTAAATGAAACTGTGGTTACAAAGCATGCTAAGTAATCACAATGTTTGCTACACAGCCAGCACTCATTGAATGTGAACCATAGTGGTTGGCTGGCAGGTAAGCAAGCTCAGAAAGACATCTAGGAACAGAACCTGCAGAAATAAAGTGAGAAGAGATGTTGAGGATGGGAGGAAGGAACATTCCAGACAATGGGAACACTAGAAGCAAAGAAAGCAAAAGACAGACGCACTATGATATTACATGGATGTTAAAGGACAGGAAGAACACGAACGTGCTGGTGTTGCTGGCATACAATTGTTAGGTGTAACAGGTCTGAAAAGAGGAAATTAAGGGCTGGTTTGTGAAAATCCCTCAGTGCTCTGCTTGAGATTCTTTCTGGAAAAAGCTTCAAACTCTCTAGTGAGGGCACAAAAAAAAAAAAGAACCTTTTTGATATAGGTTGTACCTACTTTTTAGAGTTCTGAATTTCATGCACTACACAAATAACTATTCCAGACTCTCACAGCACTGGCTCTTCTCTGAACACAATGGAAGATTTCACATCATTTTGCTCCATCAACACTATTTCGCGCCCAAAACAGTCTTACTCTTCCTTACTCCTCCTCCTTCCTTTAAAATGAAATTCAACCATCATCACCACCAAGAAGCCTTATCACTGTTCAGCCTTTCCTCTTAACAAAGCTCAGGGCACAAAGCTGGGCTGCAAATGGGAACAAGTGAAGTCTCCACTCACAGGAGGCAAGAGGTGTAGGAGGGAGAAGTTCAAACAAACAGGAACTTACAAGCTATATTATCATCAAGACTAGCCAGAAGGCCTTGAGAAGCCTAGACTCTGATCATGGGCCGAGAGGTTTTTCTATAACAAGAATTAGTGGTTCTTTTTTTTAACTGCAATATATGATTTTATTTATGAATGAAAGAACCAAAAATATCCCTTTGGTTTGAAGTTTATACAAGGCAGATTTTCTAAATTACTTAACTGTTTTAATTAATATCAAAAGATTATTATCTCAATTTCAAATTTTTAAACTGTCAATTTTTTTACTCATTTCATTGATATGTACAAGTGCAGAATTTAAGGTTTACAATGGAGTTGAGCATTTTGTGCACATACATTTCTTGTCAAAGTGACAAGGGCTTTCCCGCTCTCCTTTTGTCCCCCTCTTTAGTGCCCCCTTTCAAACTGTTTGGGGAAAGAGGAGGAAGCAATGAAGATGATGATGCTCTGAAACGTATTCTGTTCTTTGTAAGTGACACATAGGCAATAGAGACTGTGTATGAGTGTTTTATTTAGTACTCACAACAGACTTATAAGACATTCAGTCATTATTCCCATTTTAAAGAGGAAGAAAATTTGGGCTGGAGGAGTGGCTCAGTGGTTAAAGTGCTTGCGTTGCAAGCACAAGGCTCTGAGTTTAATTCCCCAGTACCATATAAAGCTCTTCACTGTGGCACACACCTGTAATCCCTGCACTTAGGAGGCTGAAACAGGAGGACTGCTGAGAGTGCAAGGCCGGCCTGAGCTACACAGTGAGTTCAGGCCCAGCCTGGGCTACAGAGTGAGCCCCTGTCTCTAAATGAATAAATAAGAGGAAATCAGAGGTAATGATAGAGACATAGCTCAGAATGTATAGCACTTGCCTATTATGAGCAAGGCCCCAGGCTCAAATCCCAGCACTACTTAAAAAGTAGCTGGACATCATGGTACATCTCTATTATCCCAGCACTCAGAAGCCTGAGGCAGGAGAATTACTATGACTCTGAGACCAGCCTTGGCTACAGAGTGAGCTCAGGACCAGGCTGCTTTACAGAGCAGGACCCTGTCTCAAAAATAAATGAATAAATAAATAAATACATGCGTAAATAAATACATAAAATTGCTGGGTCATTGAAAAAAAAAAGAAAGAAGTCAGAGGTAAACAAACTTGCCAACGACACCCAGCTAGTGAGCAGGAGAGCAAGAATTCCAGCCTCAGCCAGATTCCCCATTCTCAGGCTGTAAAGTGTATCAGACTGTTTGCACAGCAGTAAAACATATCCATATTTTTTTTAAAAAGTGAGGGCACTTAACACAATTCACTGTGAATGTTTACATGTCCGTCTCTCTTATTCACTTATATCCTGTAACACTTTGGGCGATTCTCTGAGCCCTCAAGAATACAGTGTATGAATTGTCTACCTCACTCAGTAAAGGTTAGAACGAAAGGGTACTACAAACATAAATGAATGAATCCCTAAGTGACCGAATGAGGGACTGCTAAGAACCACACCATGAAAGCACCCTCAGAACTCTGGGGGATCGTGACAGAGAGGTTCTGGAGTGTGCAGCTTTCCGAGTCACAAGGCAAACATGTATTCTTCATAAACCACCCTATCTCTAGTATTCAACTGTAGTAGCAGAAGGGGGTTAATATATTGCTCAACATGCTCACCGTTGTTCTCTGCTTGTGAGCGACATAAGCTGCCCTCACAGCCACTGTTGTAGCAGTATCTTTGACTAGAACCCTTCTTCTCCAGAAAGCCACTAACTTAATCCCTGGATTTCTTCAGACCTTGGCTCTGACAGCACCTTCTCAGTAAGGTTTTCATTGCAACACTATAAATAATTTCAGAACATCTTGCCAGTCACATGCATACATACTTCTTCTCCCCCATACCCGACTGAGCTTTCTCCTGTAGTCATTATACCCATCTAGCTTGCTATATCTTTTATTTTACTCATGCACATTGACTATTCCATTGGCTCCCTCACTTGAATACAAGTCCTCTGTGGAAAGAGATATTTGGGATTTTGTTTGTTTTCTTCATTCATCTCCAGTGACCGAAACAGTGCTTGACACAAGCTGCACCATAACAGATGTCTGCTTACACTGGATGAGTAAAATTTTAAAAATTAAAGAGTAAAGTAAAATAGAGATGCTAGAAAAGAGAGAGGTAGATTTTGTGGAGATGGGATGGGAATCTGAAGACAGAGGAAGACAGGATAGCAAGGAGCAGATGGGAAAACAAAAATAATTAAGATGTTATATGTATATCCACCAATTTCTCGGGTGGAATGTAATTATTATGGATTACAAACATATACTAATAAAAGTATTAATTATGAGGGAAAAACTGAAAATGGGGGTCAAGTACATTTCTTTGTAGTGCAGATTCTGAGGATAACTTTTATTTTAATTTTACAGAATATTACAGAATCAATAAAATTGAGATCCTTGATACCACATATATGTGTATGTGTGTACATTGTGTGTGTATGTGTACATATGTTTGGGGAAAAGAAAAAAGAGAGAAGGCAAACATTCTCGTGTATTTAGAAGCCACTGTGATTTTTTATAAGAACTTTTCAGAACCTTTAATATGACAATTTATCAAATCCCAACAAATAACTTTAGAGATCAATTCTATTACCCAAGTTTATTTACCAAGTCGACTCACTGTTCTCAGAGTATAAGTTTTGGAAGAAAAACAGTAGTTTGAGGGTTTTTCAGCAACTACTATACTAATATATATGACTTCCTTTTTTTCCAAAATCATTTGAATCCCAATTGACTAGAACAGGATACTAGGAATACTTCAAATACTCAGAAATGTACTAATAGTATATCAGGTATTGCTAATAATTACAATGATATTTTTGCTTAACCTCAAAGATCTTATTCAGAATTTGAATCTTATTGAATATAGCAGTATTGGCTTCAGAATCTTATTCTATATAGTAAGTACCATCAGTAGTTGATTTGATTCAGTTTGAAGATAAAACACATTGCCCTTGCATAAGATTTTAGCACCATTTTCACCACAATGTAGTCTCAATTTATACTTAAAACCTTTTAGTTTTATTTATTGGAAATCTCTGAGTTATAACAATCAGGTTGTTCTATACATACTCTGTAAATGTTGTTGAATAATTCGTAATACTGTATTGTAATCCCAGGCCCTAAACCCTTCCATATCCCAACATATGCCTGGAAGGGCCAGTCCTGGTGAGCTGGCTGTAGTCTTTCCAGACTCGATGCTTCTTACCAAGTTATTCTTTTCCTCTGATCTGCTATGCAAATGTCACGGCACTCTGCACAATGCTGTGCATAGTATGGGTGCTTAATAATTTTTTTTCTATGCGGCTGTCAAACCAGAAGTAGAACAAGCAAATTTCTATTTGAATATGCTATATTCCAAATCTCTTATTTCTTGAGTTTATATCACAGATCTACAAAGCCATTCAAAAAATAGTTCCATTAAGACAAAGAAAGTTCTTAGTCTATTACTTCAAAGGGCCACTTTGATCATTCGTCATTTTCTACGCTGTTCACTCAAGGGTTCTGATTATAAAACAGGCAATTTTTAAAATCACTCTCTGACCTAACTCCAAGAAGAAAAAATGAAACCCCATATAACCTCAAGTGTTCTGTTTGTTTTTAATGACATCATGCATGTAAAGCCCATTAATTGGTTTATACATCTTCAAGCTTATTTAAGCTATTTTCCATAGCATTTTTGTTCCCCACAATGGCAGTGAGTTTTTAAGCAAATGGACAAGTGGAAGAGTGATTGGATGTATATGAATATGCAAGCATGTGGTACTTGGAAAATTCTAATACTCAAATGTGAAAATTTAGGTTAAGACTATGAATTTTCATATACCAGTCAATATATCTTATTCTATGAAACTATTCTACAGAAAATTAAGAAGCCAGGAAATTTTTAACAAAACTTTTGTAGTATAAGCATAGGTCCTCTGATTTGCAACTTAAGTGTTTTTTCAATACGGAGCTTAAAAGGTTAGTCATTTGGGCTCTTCTAGATACTGAACAACTGTAGCAACTTTTTCCTCTCTGTACACATAGAAAGGTATAGCTTTATACATAGCTGAACTTGCTCTACCATGAATAAAAACACGGTAAAGACCCAAGAAACTTGTGAAGTCCAACCACTATCTCCACCATTACTTTCCTCAGGTCTTGGAAAGAGGCATGATGAGTCAGAAACCTGTTACACAACCCAGCTCCTATCATCTAGAAACTTTCACAGATCTCAAGATAACGTAACAGTGACCATTAATTTCCTGAATATTCCTCCATCCACCAAAAATCTGACAGTAATAGCTGAATTTCATAATGTCCGTTAGGTGAGGTAAACATTTTACTATTTTTCTGAAGCAGAAAAAAGGATGATTGTCCCACATCACATGGCATAACAGACCTGCATAACCAAACAGAAGGTGAATATGCAGGGTCTATTGGGTACTTTTCTCAATTATTTAGGTTAGATGACTCAAAAACAACTCTGGGTTGTTACTTCCACTGTGAAAATTGAGCATCTCTGATAAAAATCACATGAAGTGTGAAAATTTTTATATCTATTTCTATAGACTCATCCAATTACCTTAAGATACAAACTTACTAGTGCTAGCATAAAAGGCATTGAACCTTTTATAACTAAGGGAATATGAGTAGCTATTTATAAAAACATAAAAGTATGTAGAAAATGTGAAATTGTATGTTTCATTTTATATATGTGCTTAGCTTTAGCATTAGCTTTCCATGTTCCACCCTGGAGATGTTTAGCCATGTTGGACCTTTCACAGTTTCCTGGATTCAATCAATCTCTTTTTGCTCAGCTTTTAAGCAGTGAAACAGTGGTTTTCAGATAAATGAATATATGGGAAAAGAGAATGAAATTTAGTGCTACATGGTTTCTTCCTGAAATAACCTTTGGAGAGTAACAAATTCACTAACATAGATTCCAGCTACTTTGATGACAAATATTCCTAATTATAAGTAAATGTAAATATTTTGATGCTCTGTTCCTTTCCATGTCTTCTGTCTGCAAATACTTTATCTATAAATCTCCTTACTATGGAAGTGTTATACCAAAAGTCTGCTGTATCCAGACTCTCTTTAATTGAAAAGTGTATTTATTACAGTATGGAAATATTTATGCTCAAGTTCTACTTTTCATGGTTACCACATTGCTATTTAATGACAAAAAGTACAAAGGGCTCTGAATTCTGAATAAAGAGTATAAAAGGCATCCTCTTGCTAAAATGAACTAAAATTAATTTCTAAGCCACATATAAGAATTTCATAAAACATTTTAAAAACTTTTTTCCCCACATTTTATTGATATGTATACGTGCAAAATTCAAGGTTTACAATGAGGTTGGGCATTTTGTGCACATTCACATCTTGTCAAGGTGACAAGGGCTTTCCCACTCTCCTTTTGTCCCTCCCACTACCCATTCCTCCTTCCCTCCTCCCCCACTATACCCCCCTTTTTCACTTTGTCTTTTGTCAAAGGAGTTGTGATCTGGGTCTCTCATATCAGAGACACCATTCAATGTTTTGCAAAAAAATCTAGAAGACCTAATGGTAGGTATATAATATAAACATGAATAAAATGTATTTGATTTTGTTATTGATCCAATAATTTTTATGTCAAGGTTGTTGCAGGTACTTCTTAACCAAAATACACAAAGACCAAAAGTGACCAAACTGTTCAAGGGAAAGGTCAGTAAAACTATGGTTGTTACTACACATCTAATGATCTTTCACATGGCAGGCAATACATCTACCTGTGTTAGTTCCTGGACTACTATCATTGAAGACTATGGCCACTGCATAAGGATTGCATAAAAACTACAACCATGATAGAAAACTGCCAAGAGATTATGTTTGACTTTAACAAGTCAATAAATGGGAGAATAGCTAGGCTGTTCTGTGTACAATAAGTTGCCCAAACAGGCATCATTAGAATTTAAGGAAGGTCAGGTTGATAAGAATTCCTCTTTTTATTCAGTGTGTTTGTTTTAAAAATGGTTATTGGAATCTTAGCCTACCATGTTGTTTAAATGTGTGCCATTGCAAAGAGACCTCTTTGATAGTCCAGGAAGACAAAACAGTGTGGTCTACACGTGAACTTCTGAGGACCAACTGGCGAATAGAAATTAGGGTCTGTGAAAAAATAAAGAAGACTTTTTCTAAGTCATTCATTCACTCACTCATTACTTACTAAGTATGTACTATGTATCAAATCTTGTTCTGTACACTACACATAAAAGTGAAGGCAAATTTCTTTGGCTACCTTATTCTAGCAGGGGAGGGAGGACAGCAAGTAAACAAACTTATTAATACAATGAAAGATTTTTTTTAAAAAAATAAGGAAACCAGATGCTCCCAGAGAATAAAAAATCCTAAATTCAGTGGAGCTGATTAGGTAGTGTTTTCACATCAGGTTATTCTGAGGAGAGGACATCTGAGTAAACACCTGTGTGGCATTAAAGAATCTGCTGTATGAAGATCTGAAGGCAGAGGATTCTGGGAGGGAAGAAAAAAATTTATTGAAGAGAGTGAACAAAGCAGCCTATGTGGCTAGAACACACATCACTATGGTCAATGGGAAGATGCTATAAGGCAATAGGGCTGTAACACTATTATGTACAATAAGGGTTATGGGTTGTATTCAAAGTGCAATGAAAACCTTTCGGAGAGCTTTAAACAAACATGTGACCTTATCTGGCTATGTTTTTGGAAGATCATTTAGCCGTTGTTTGGACGGTGTGTTTCACGGTGGTGGGGACAGAAACCAGGAGACCAAAACAGGAGGTTTTGGAATTGCCTAGGTAAGAGATGTGATAGCAGCACATGGTTACTGCAGTGGAAAAGGAGAAAGGTGACCATAATGGACAGAGAGAAAAATAAACCAACAGGGGTATAGCTTGGAGATGCTATTTAGTTGGATGTGAAGATGAAAGAAAAGAGACAAAACAAGCATGACTTCTACATTTTTGGATTGAGTAACTGGGTAGAACAATTTGAGGAGGAACAGGTTTGGAGGGGGTGGATATCCAGAGTTCTGCTTTTGAAATGCCTGTTAGGCACGATAATAATAGTATCTACCTTGCAGGATTGTTGCTGAGAGAGAATAAAAACATATGAAAAGAATTTTGAGCAGAACCAAGCAGGAAGTAATTGTTCAATAAATGTTAGTACTATCATTCTTCAACCAAAGGTAGTTGAGAACAGAAAAGAGCTCTATCTATGAGAGGCCGAGAATAAAGTATAAGTCTGGTAGTTAAATAGGATTCATTGCTGCTCAAACCATTTTTGGAGAAAGACTTTAAGTTTTCATCCACCGTGTACCAACAGAAACATGATCTGAATGCTACATGTCCAACAAATTTTACACTAAAATCTTTATCCTTAAAGTAATGGTGGTAGGAATTGGTTTCTTTGGAAGGTGATTATGTGTAGTGGATGGAAGCCTCATGAATGAGACTGGTGCCTTTATAATAACACACCAGAGACCTCCCAGGCTTCCTTTTACCATATAAGGGCAGAGAAAAGACAAAACAGGACACAAGCCAGGAACTGATCCCGCACCAGATATTAATACCTAATTTGCTTACATCTTGATCTTACATTTCCCAGTCTCCAGTACCTTAGAAGTCACCCAGTCTATGGTATTTTGTTATAGCAGCCTACATGGACCAAGACACGTTATTCTGTAAACTAAAAATAAATAAATAACCTTAAAATTAAAATGTGTTGCACAGGTGGCAGAGACCTGTAATTCTAGCACTTGGGGAGCCAGAGGTAGGAAGACAGGAAGATCACAAGTTCAAAGTCAGCCTTGACAACTTAGCCACTGAGGGATACTCTGTCTCAAAAAAAATAAAAAGGAAAGAAAGAAAGGAAGAAAGAAAGAGAAAGGAAGGAAAGAAAGAAGAAAACGCTGGATGTAGTTCATTGTGAAGGCGCTGGGCTCAATCTAGGTAGCACCAAAAAAACAAACTGTGCTAAGTATAACTTACATGGCTGGATGACTTGGCAAAGTCAATTGCTATAAACACTTCTGAATCTAAGTCTTACTATCAATTTTTGTACTTATTTCCGACTACTGGACAATAGAGAAAAGTTTGCACACCAGCACCAGGGACTACACCTTAGGTGCATTCATTCGTAAAGCCACGGATGCAGCTTCAAGATAGAACCTGGAACAAGTTCCAAAACATACTTAACCCAAGTTGGGGGGGGGGGGGCAGGAATCTGTAGGCTGAACTAAAGGCAAAGGTGTTTGTATATGAGTACCAGAGCCAGGGGAAACCACATATTCTTACTAATGGTCAGTTTTAATTAGCTGTAAGGGAAGAGCCTGATTGTTCTTGCAGGAACTCGCTCCTCGGCCCACAGCTGTGGTACCTGAAGGCAGTGACGTCCACTTCCCTGCTTTCCCGTCACACACTCCAATCTAATCACCAGAGGGGCAGTTCTGGCGCTCGGGAGGCAAAACTGCCCAAAGCTCCTTCCCACCAAGCCAGGCTCACGGGGAGCTACACCATTATCAGACCCCAGAGCCACCAAGCTGTCCCCTGAGGATGCTTAGGCCTCGAGCTTCAAGCCCTGGCTCATGCCTCCTGCCTGTCGCCGGCTTCTGTCACTCCCAACTCCAGCTCCCGCGGTCCAGCCGCCTGGGCCAGAGCCAACGCTCCAGGCCGGAGACCATCTGCAGGTATTCTCTGGGGCAAGTGTCCTGAGCCTGGGAAGGAAGTCAATAAAGGTCGCTTCACAGAGTCGAGTCCTCCGACGAGCAAAGCTTAACTTCACACCTTCTTGAACCCCCACGCAGGACCCCTTCCGCCGCGCCGCCGTGCGCCTTGGCGACGCGCTCCGGCTGCCGGACCGGAGAACCGAACGCGGGCTGCGGGCGGACGTCAAGTCCAAGGCGCCTCCACTCCGCAGCCCGGCTCTGGGTCCCCGGCTCCCGCGGGGCGGCGGACCCCGGCGGCCGGGGCGCAGGCCCCCACCCCCGCCCGGGGCTCTGCCCCACGCCGGCCGACGCGGGCGCCCGGGGCGCCGGGAAGGGCGGGGCCGAGCCTCGCGCGGCGCGGCGCGGCGCGCGGGGGAGCGGCGGCACTCCGAGCGCGCGGGGCGAGGGGCTGCGCCCGCCCGCAGGGCGCATGCGCGCCGCCGAGCGCCCCGCTCGCTCGCTCCCGCGCGCCGCGCCCGCCTCCCCGCCGCGCTCGTCGCTCCCTCTCCGCGCCCGCCGGTGCTGAAGTTGGGCGGATGGCAGCTCGCCGGCGCGGGTAGAGCACCGCGCCGCCCGCTCTCGCGCCCGCGGACCCTCGGAGCGCTCCTCCAGCCCCGGCGGCCGGGTAAGACGCTGCCTCCGCGCGGCGCGGGCTGGGGAAACGGCCGCAACATGTCTGCTTGGCGCCGCGGCGTCGAGGGGGCGTTCTGGCGGCGGCGGCGGGGCGCGCGGGAGGGGAAGGGCGGAGCGGGCGGCCGGCCGGCTCCCGCGGCGCCGCCGGGCTCTGCGCAGGGGCTGGCGGCGGTCCTGCGTCGCGGGAGCCGCGCCGGGCGGCCGAGCGCGGGCGCCGGGTCCCCGCGGCGGCGGACGCGGAGCCGCGCGGCAGCGAGCCGGCGTGGGCGCCGCCTCCCCGCCGTCGCCCCTCGGGAGGCGCTGCCCAGGTGGGCAAGGTGCGCGCGGAAGGCGGCGCGGCGCGCGGGCGGCTTTTGTTCCCGGCCCGGCCGCGGGCGCGGGGGCGCGGGGCGCCGACGGGGAACGCCCACCGCGGTGGCGGCGCTGCCCGGGGCGTAGCGGAGTCCCTGGCCGCGGCGAGGGCGCGCCCCTTCCGAGAGCCGCGGACTCAGCGCTCGTCCTTCCCCGCCGCGCCGGCTGCGGCAGCGGCGGGGCGCCGACGCGCGGCCGCCTCGCTGCTGCTCTACCTCCCCGAAACATGTCGGAGGACTTGAGGATGGCGGAGTGACCGCGCCGGCCGCGGAAGCCGCGGCCGGCGAGGGGCTGGCTGCTGGCGAGCTGGAGGCTGGTGGCAGTGGCCCCAGCAGCCGTTCTTGCGAGTCCCAGGGCTTCGGAGACCCAGCAGGGGTCGCCTTGCCAAAAAGATGCTCCCCGCCAGCCTCCGGAGGAGCCGCCCTGTGCCTCCCGCGTCCTGCCCGAGCCGGGGACTCCTGCTCACCTGGGGAATCCTGGCCGCCCGGGAAAGGCGGACCCGCGCTCCTGGCGTGCTTCTCCTAACCACCCCTTCCCTCTTTCCTTCGTCAGGAGTCTTGTGTGGGTAACTTTGCAAGCTTTCTAGTTTCCTTGGCTTCTTTAAAAAAAAAAAAATGTTCCACAGCGATGAGCTGTGTCTTTTGGATGGCTGTCCCCCCAAAATCAAAAGAAACCTTAGTTTGGCTCCCACCTACGATGATAAGCACTTCTAACGCTGGGTGCCATCTGCATTTCCAACGTTCCTCATTTGCAGGTTTACCGGCGAATGAACTCTTCTGAATATCATTCAGTTGTTCAAATGAGAAATGATTTTTATTTCCTTCATGGGAAATAATGACTTTCCCGGATTCAAGCCTGCCGGAGACTGTATGTATTAAATCATAGTGCAGTTTGTGAAGCGCTTTAAAGCACGTTGCGTTCGTTTCTTGGGTCTTTTGTAGTAATGATGGGGGCTGTCCGTGAAGTCTACGTTAGAGCACTAATCACTAATCAAAAAGTACTGTAGTCATTAATTCAAATAAGAGGTTTCACCTCCAGTTTACTCACTTATTAAGCTGTTTCTTCCGGTAGTATGAACAGTAGCTAGCACACTCACGGTAGAGGAGATTTATTCTCTATTTTTATTATCTTCAATATTACACATTAAACAACTAGGGGAGAGTAGTTTACAGTTTTTAATGTTAGAAAACAAGTGTTAAAAAAGGACCAAGTGGCATAATTTATTAAATAAAATTAATCTCTGTGACAATGACACCTGATCTCAGGGCACCCATCCTCTCTGCTGAAATTATAGCCTGAAAAATTAAGGAAACCACTTAAATTACACCAAATATAGCAATTCAGATTTACTAACTTCTACTCTTTTTGCTCAAGTTCCACATATACTCCTTGGTATTTAGTTTCTACTGAAGGAAACTGACAATGAATTACTTTACTGTCCCGTTCAGAAAGTGCACAGCTCTTCCTTCTTAAACAGGTATCTTTTGCTTGGGGATCATCCTAGGAGATCCCAGTGTATTGGAACTCATGATGTTGAAGGTTTAATTTCATTGTCATACCTATGGACTTCTGATATTTTGCATAATAAAGAAATGGCTTTCCTTAGCTTTTCTACCACTAGGGCCAAAGCTTTGAAGAAAAAGAGAACCATATATTCTTATGCATTTGCCTTTATTACAGCAGTCTAGTAAAAGTGAACAATCTGTATATTAATTGATAAAAATGCTGACTAAGCTGGCCATGTTGGTACATGTCTGTAGCCCCAGCACTCAGGAGCTAAGGCAGGAAGAGCTTGTGTTCAGGAGCAGCCTGGGCTGCTTTGTAGGCTAGAGGCCTGCATGCACAATAAAGCAGCCTGGACTGTGTAGAGATAACTTGACTCAGAAACAAACAGAAAATAGATAAATAATAAATAAGAACTAATTGACTCGTAGACTAAAGAACACAAAAGAGTTGTTTTAATCTATTCTGTGGAGATATGAAACTTTGTATTAGAAGTCCGTTTGCTGAACAACATGGTCCTTTCTGGAGAAAGTGGAAGGTGGCACCACCAGTGTAGTTTGAAGGTAAGAGATGGAAACCCATGACACCGCATTTCTGTGAAGAATCTTGATAGTCCAGCTCTGCCTACTTACAGTGAAGAGGCTGCCTTGCCCAGAAAAGCAGGTGCCAGGACTGCTCTGCATTCACTGATGAAAGAGTAATGCTATGTCTGTGTGTTGTTGAAAACATTTGATTTCATCTGACTACTATAGTGAGAGAATAAATAGAAATACGTTTTAGAAGCTTAAAGTTGAATGACATTTCCAGTGGACGGCCTCAGATCCTCACACATATAAGACATACAAGTTTTTTATGAAAAGTTTAGAAAACCCTTTGCTGTAAGTATTCAGCAGGGTTTGCGGTGTTAGATTGGCAGCGCTTCCCCCCCCCCCATTTCCACTTATCCCCAGTTACTTTCCTAACTTCCAGAAAGTTCATTTAGACTATTATTTCTCTTAATGTGCCAACATCTAACATATGAGGCAAAAAGTGGGTACTAAGTGAATATGTCTTCAAGGAATAAAGAATTGCTGTGGTTCACAACTATCTAAGATCAGAATTACAGTTTTTAAAAGCATGCTATGTTCTTTCCCCTCAAGATTGTGCCCACAGTCTCACATCTTTGGAGGAATCAATTTTTAGAATTGTTGTATTATGAATACGTATTTTTAAAAAGAAACCATGCGTCTACGGCTAAATCACCCTGAATGTGCCTGATTTCGCCTAAAGAAACCATGTATATTATTGAATTGTTTCCAAATTATAGAACAGTGTTGGCATATTTTTGATCCCCTAGAACACAGGATAATGTATGAAACAAAGAATGAAAATTATCCATGGGCAGTCATGGATATGATGAACACAAATTTTGGTCAGGCTGACCTTCGACTGTGTCCTGGCCCCTTCATTTACTAGCTATGTTGCTGTATTACTTACCTGCCTTGAGCCTCAGTTTGCTCAGGTGTGCAACTGGATAAAAATCTACTTTCTACCTGGCTCCAAGCTAGATGTAATGTAGTATATTTAAACTACGCTAAGCATAGTGATAGTGTGTATGATAATTTGTAATTATTCCGCTAGCTAAAGAAGTCCTATTGAAATTAGAGTATTTGCCACCAGTTCAACCTCCTCTTCACACATGTAACATTATTTGAAATGTTGAGCCCCTTGTGATGGTGCATGCTTATAATTCAGGAAGCTGAGGCAGGAGAACCCCAAATTCAAGCCCAAGTTGAACAATTTAGGGACATAGTGAGATCCTGTCTCAAAATTAAAAAATGAGTTGAGGATTCAGCTCAGGTACTGAAAAAAAATATTTTAAAAGCAGTTATCTTGGAGAACATCAGAGTCACTTTTTAAAAAGTTAGTATAAAAATAAAAGTTATTATTACTTTGTGACAGCTTCAGAATTTTAATACAATGTAGTATTAAAAAGTTGCAATTTAGTAATTGCAAAATAATTCATCTTATGAATGTTTCTATTTAGCCGTCCTTTTATTTTGAGGCTTTTATGTTACTTTCAGTATTTTTCTTTTTTAACTGGTAAACACCCTTATTCCTTGATGATGGAAGTGTGCATATCTGTAATGCAGTTTTTCTTTCAAGCTTGATATGTGGAACATCTGGTTCTCACCAACATAATACCATCTCTTAAAAAAAAAACCTTTACAACCTTAATAAGTTTAGCTAAATCTTGAGACTTTTTAATTTATTGGTTACTAAGAAAAGTGATTACTTCTTATCGTGATTATAAGCAGTTTGCTATTTTTCAGGATGGCTTATTCAAGTCTGTTGCCCATGTGTCTATTGGTATTTGGATGCATTTTTTAAATCTAAATGATCCTATTTCTCTAAAACAGGAAAAGTAAAAAAGGAAAAAAATAATACTTAGTGGCCAAGACTACAAGATTACTGTAGTTAAAGGCTGGGCATGTATTAGGTGTGGAGTCTGGGCGTTGGGGTGGTCATCACACACACCGGCGGGCATCTGGGTATCCCAGATTACACAGTTCCGTTTGGAAACCTAGAGTCAGTAAGCAGTATGCAGACAACCACGTGATGAGTTCACAGGTTTGGTTTGTTTGTTTCGTGATTTAGTTCGTTGTAGGAAACGTTCAAGTTTTTCCTGAGATAAGTGACAAGAGGGGTCGAGAGGAAGGATGCTCATGGATGGAAGGGCCTGTGGGACACTAAGTGAAATTTCTTATCAGAATGCAATAGCTAAGCATCATAAATTCATGGCAGCTTAGGGTCCTATGCTATTTCAGATTTTTAGTGTCGGTAAAATTTAAATATTTAAAATAAAAATTCACCTATTAACTTAATGAATCCTGAATCTGTACTGTTCCAAATGATTCAGTGGTCTTATGTGAATTCATCGTCTTGACTTTAAACTTCTCTGACTTTTGACAAATTTAGTTCCAAAAGCTTAATGATTTGGCTTGGACAATTTATAATGTCCCTTAGATATTAGATTACCTAGTGATTATAAAATTTTATAATCATGGAGTTTCTAGTTTATTAAATACAGTAAAAACTTAGCAATAGACGTAATGAACCTAGACTTCTGTAAGAGATCCCTATAAGAGAAACAGAGAACTGAGTCTCTGAATTTCATTTCAAATAGACTTGGACTTGAATTTTTGTTTACTGTTTAGTAGTTGTGTAATCTTTTTCCTAAAGTCATATAGAGATTTTATATTTGAAATTCTGTCTTGGGTAATTAGCCTCTAAAATATCTGAATTTCTTAAACTTTGTAAAATTTTATTTTAAATTTCTGTGTCAATAAATGTAAGGCTTTTTAAATAGACAGTGAGTGCAGTTTAAAAAGCAAATATTTGCTTGTTTATGGTAGGCCACTGGCTCCTCATGGTGTTGTTGGGTGCCTGTTGAAATACACAAGTTATCAGTCAAGAGCCATGGCATTACAATAAAGCAGACACAGCCCAGGGAAAATTAGGACACAAATGAACTGAGCAGGTAAGTGTTTATTTCATTTCTTAAGTTATTGAAGGTCTTCTCTTGGTGTCGTGAGTTAAGTCCAGTAAAATTCTTTTGTAGAAGTTGACACTTTTCACTTTATTTTCAGTCTCAGTGGAAGGTAGGGGCTTGTTTGATATAAAAAGTTATCTAACCTAGAAATTGTATGATTCAGTTTTAAGTCAAAAGAAGTCTGTCTCTCCTTGTTTTTCTCCGTTCTTCAATTTTTTTTAGTATTCAGTTAACCAAAATAAAAGTTTGTTACATGACAACCTATGCAATAATCAGTATTATTAATTTAGGTGCTAAATGTAAGAACGAATATGGAAAATTGCCATAGACTGAGAGAGACCTTACAGGCAGAGAATGTGATTAGGTAGAAAGAGCTCAGATTCTGGGTACAGATCAGCAGTAATTTAGTTTAACCTCTTTGAGCCTTTGTATCATCTGTAAAACTAAAAGTGATGGATACATGTACCTCAAAAATATTGAAGGATTAAGTGAAATTATGTCTATAAAATGTTTTATATATTGTCAATTACTATGAAAGTGTTAGTTACTAGAATTAAATAAAAAGTAAAATACGATAAAATGGTATAGACCATATGTTCTTGAAAGGATTTTAGTTTCTTGCCAGTGTTTATCTTAACTGATGAGTTGTTCTTCTTAATGTTGGAGTTACTTTCCATGCGTTTCCCGTTGTGCCTTTTCATCATTAGCTGTTTCAACCAACCATTAGCAAACACTTATTCATTCATAATACTTTTGAGTACCTACTCTGCTTCAGGATCTGTGATAAGACTTCTAGATGCAAAGATTAATTAAACATGGCCTCTTTTCATAAGGAGTTCCCATGTAAAGTGCCTCAACTTAGTTTGCTTTTCATCTCATGAGCCATAGTTATTCTATGTATGTGGACCATGGCGGCATACCATGTGTGAGTGATGAGCAAAATTTAGGGACCTCTACCCTCATCATGCAAGGGAACTGCTTAACATAAGAATGGAAGCAGGAAGGAGCTCCCCTGGTCCGTAACTGGACAGCCTCACCACAGCAAAACAACAAAAGACATAAGGGTTATCATTGGGAGACTGCAAGGGGTATCCTTCTCTCTAGTTAAAGAAAATATACTCATACATTGGTCTGTTCTGTCTCTCTTCATTTAGTAACTATTGTGAGTGATTATCAAACTATAACATAAGGTCTATTAAAATTTTGGTGTAAACAGGAAGCTCATAACTAGAATATACAGGGAGCTGAAGAAAAGTAAGCCTACCAAAATAAAGGATCCTATTGAAAAGTGGGCAAATGAAATGAAGAGGCAGTTCACTCATGAAGAAGTACAAGTGGCCAATCGATACATGAAAAGATGTTCAACATCTCTAGCCATAAGAGAGATGCAAGTCAAAACAACACTAATATACCATCTCACTCAAGGCAGAATGGCCTATATCAACAAGTCAAATAGTAATCAGTGCTGGTGAGGCTGTGGGGAGAAAGGAACCCTCCTGCACTGCTGGTGGGAGTGTAAATTTGTACAACTACTCTGGAAAGCCATATGGAGATCTCTCAAAAGACTAGAAATAAAAATCCCCTTCGATCCAGTGATACCCCTCCTGGGAATATATCCAAAAGAGGCCAAAAAAACACATAACAGAGGCATATGTATACCTATATTCATAGCAGCACAGCCAACAATAACTAAAATATGGAAGTCACCAAAATACCCATCAACGGACCAATGGGTACGCAAACTGTGGTATTTAAACACAATGGAATACTATGCATCTAAAAAGTCCAGCAGTGTGGAGGCTTTTGCAGGCAAATGGAAGAAGCTTGAGAACATCATGCTTAGTGAAGTGAGTCAGAAGCAGAAGGTGAAACATTGAATGGTCTCTCTCATATGAGAGACCCAGATCACAACTCTTATGGAACTTAAAAAGAAAAACAAAGTGAAACGGGGTAGGGCAGGGAGGGAGGGAAGGGTAGGGAAGAGGAGGGAAAAAAGGAGAGTGGGAAAGACTTTGTCACCTTGACAAGATACGTATGTGCACAGAATGCTAAACTTCATTGTAAACCTTAAATTTTGCACTTAAACATATCAAAAAATGGGGGGAAATGTTGGTGTAAGTGTGCACAAAGGGAGACCTGGTGTGCTAACAGTAAACTCATGTTTAATGTTATTTTATAAACTTTGGTGAATTTTTGTGTAAGCTTTTGTTCTCAAATGTAAAGCATGTTGAGAAGGCAAATGTTAATGCTGGACCATCAGTAACTTACAAAATGAAATAAACACTTACCTGCTCATTTCATTTGTGTCCTAATTTCCCTTGGGCTGTGTCTGTTTTATTGTAATGCCATGGCTCTTGAATTATAACCTGTGTATTTCAATTCCTATGCAATTCCCATTTTCCTATGCAATAAAAATACCACATTTTCCCCTTTTACTATTACAGCCCCATCATTGACAGTAATCTCTTTGGGATGTTGTACATTGACAAAAAAAATCCAAAATATTTTTTGAAAAAAAATATCGAATTTTAGAGAAAGAAAATTATTTATATCAAGTTTTTGAAATTACTAAGGTATTTTCCTAACAGCTAGATTTAACCTGGTCTAGAAAAATTTGACACTTCAGTTACTTTTTTAGGAATAGGTTGTAAATCTATAGTTAATTTTTCTGTGCATGGTAGTGAAAAACATTGATATTAGCAATGACTGAACTTGAAGATAAATTAAATCCTCATGTCTGTCAGGAAATTTAACATACTTGTCATTAAACCTGTGATCGAGATGTTAATAAATAACCACTTGTGCTAATTTGAGGTTTAAACCTCAGTCTTTTTCTGTTTATTCATTCGCATCATGATCATGTGGCATTTTACCTGTGACCTATGTGTTTTGTGTGATCAAGAATTACTAGATTAAAAACAAAGAAAAAGCAAGTGTCTTTTAGGAGAGCAGTAAAGTATGATCATACTATAAAACGATACAATGACCTATGTCATTTACAAATTGGTGTAACTGGCTGTTGTATAGAGCACTGGAGTATTCAATGCTCTGATGTAGATTTGAGTTTTAAATACTAGTGTGAATTGGAATATTGACATTTTTCCTATGTGCCATTTGAGAGCATTTGGCCCCCTCCTTACTAATAATTTACAATCGCAACACTGATGGTAGCAATAGTAGTAGCAGTAGTATTTCTAAAGAGGTAAGTTGAGGGAAAAGGAGTGTAAGTTCTTTTTGTAATTCTAACACTTCGAAGAAAACTGGTGTTTATTGTTATTTTATAAACTTTCATGAATATTTATGTAAGCTATGGAGAAGGCAAATATTAATGCTACCAAGATGAACAAAAAAAATCTGTTGTTTCATTCTTTTTTGGTGGCTAGAGATTAAATCATCTTGATTGTTGTATCCATTGTTAGTTCATGAATGAACAACATTGGCAATTTTAACTTCAACTATTGGAGCCCATGTCTTCTTGGGCTTACATCCAATAATGTGATTTTTCACTACTGAAGAAACAACATTAACAAAATTACCTTTAGCAAAGTCAGTACCTACTGACCCATCTATGTTCATGTAAATGATAGATTTAGTTGAAAAATCTGCTTATGCATATTATAGTACTGAAAATCAAGAAGTAGAGAAAAAATTTTATGGGTTGGAATTGTCTCCAAAGTTTCATAGTTTGTTTGTAAAATGATTTGGGTGTCTATGTGTGCATATATGTGTTCCCCTTTTGTGTTCATAGGTGGAAAGGGAAAGGCTGATAGGTTGCCTATGTGCCTATAGACCGGTGTTCAGAGGCATAAGATACGTACTGAGAATGTAGGGAGGAGGTATCAGGGAGCTGGGAAGAAAACCAAACACAAGGCAGGAAGGCTGCAGTCAGAGAGTAAGACTCTTCGGCTGAAAGCTCATTATATCTTGAAGTATAATATTGTTCAATATAGTGTTATGTAACCCTGCTGTATTATGTAAGCACTTCCAGTTTTGAGAACTCATGTGACCTAATCTTAAGAAGGTAATTTTTCCCATTAATTCAGTAATTTCATTGACTAAACATCTGAGTAATGCCAGTGAAATTTCATGAGGTAGAATTCCATTAAATAAGTGTTCATTCCAGGAAGGAAAAAATGCAAAGCACTTCTTGATCTGATATAGGTTATGTTATATTGTTTAAAAAAATCTCGTAGGTGATACCAAAGTTCATTCACACTGATTTAAAACAAAGTCTTTTTACGTGCAACTATTCGTATGTCTATCTTACAGCAAATCAATTTTGTTTTTATGATGGAGAGACTTTTACATGCTATTTTAAAAATAGCAGCTATGGATAAGTGCACATGCTAAGCTTTGTTCATTAGGCAAGGAAAGTAGACTGACATGGTGACCAAAACTGGGGTCTCCAAGCCCAGGCCACAGACAAGTACAGATCCGTGGCTTTGGAAGGACTGAGCTGCAGGGACAGATGAGCCCCCCCTCCTGCCAGCTTGCTCCTCTTGGGTTCTGAAAAGCTGCTTCTCTTGTGCTGCTGCTCACCATTTCAAAGCTATCCTCCAATAACCCACTGCATAACAAGCTGGGGACCACTGGTCTAAAATGTTAATTAAATTTTGAGGGATTGACAAGTGTGCTTGGTGAAGCTTCTCTGCTCATTGACACTTACATTATTTTTAAGAGAATATGGATGTACAGCTTAGTAGGAACAGTAAAAGGAGGTTCTCAGTGAGGCTGCCGATTATAACCAAAATCAACCTTGACACTTAAGTGTGCCTGGCCTCTGACAAGTTACTCCTAACAGAGGTCTCCCCTGCCTAGATTTCAAAGAGAAAAAGAGGTCATGTGCCTGAAAGTGGAGCTCAGAAGGCTCAATCTAAACGGTTAAACTGAGCACAAGGAAAAATAATGGAAAGAGGGACAGATCCTGGGATACATTGATAAATGTGACCGCTGTGGGTTTGCGTTTCTAAGCGTTTGCCTTAGATTTTCGGTTTCTACAAGCTCAGCAGCTCACCAGGTTTGCCTCTGTTTCCTGCCTCCTTTCTTAGTAAATGCTTTATGTAATTGATGTCTTATTCTGTAACAGGAAATAGTGAAATTAAATAAGACATAGCCAAGTAACAAGGGTCTAAAGCCAAGTTGAAGGGATAAGATATGTAACTTTCCATTGGAAAAATTAAAATGTGAGCATTTAGGAACTTGAGATTAATGTTAGATAGCCAGACCAAAAAAGTTTTATAAGAGATTGTGAGTTTTGGGGAGAAGGGGCTTTTTTGTTTATTTTTTGTCAGATTTAATAGGCAAAAGCCTTCCAGACTCAAGGACAAAAGAAAGAAAGAAAAGAAAAGAAAGAAAGAAAGAAAGAAAGAAAGAAAGAAAGAAAGAAAGAAAAGTACAGAACCAGGAAAATTCAGAAAATATTTGGTGTCCTCATTCTCCAGAAGCATATTCCCTGTAAGGAAGTCACAGGATTGGGCCCGATGGGAAATATCTACTAATGGATACTAGCAAAGTACAAAGTCGGAATTGGTTAAGGTGTTTGGTCCATTTCAATAATCGTTGGCCCCATGTTGCTAATTTCAAAAGCCTTAGGAATATTAGTTGAATAACTAGGAAGCTGTAAGTATGATCATAGATTATGTCAGTACACATAGTGTCTAGAATAAAGTTGGTGTTCTACCTATTCACATTACAACTGGAAAGGCATACGAGTAGTAAAATAAAATTACAAAACAAAAAATAGTTCTCACTGGGAGAGATTAAAGGAATTTGCACTTTATTAACCTCGAATGAAGTAGTTCTGGAGAACAGGGTGTGTTTTGCCATTTGGAGACAAGCCATGGGAAACAATTACATTAATGGCTCTATGGAAATAATCAAACTCCATGGCATAATTGAAACAAAATCACGTGTCTAATGCCCCTGGAATGGAGTCAGTGGCGGGTGCCCTTTGGCTTTCGTTGTGACTCTTCGGCATTGCAGTAGAGTCAGTTTTTGCGTCTCAAGGGAGGTTTGCCATCCTCTTGGAAGTAACCCTTCAGCAGTTACAGCTGCCCTGGAAGGTGGTCAGTTTGCTGTCCTTACTAGAGCATATGACGCGTGGGTACTTGGCAGACATGTTGTAGTGGAGGTTCAAAGACGGGAGTATGAGTGAGCTACAAGGCCTCATTCTAACTCCTAGATTCAAATGGCTCTTGGAAATTTGGGATGAAAATCCAAGAGAAAGACTTGCGATTAGAAAAAATTATTTGAAGGCCTTACACAGCAGGTGACAGTAGTGGGAAAGGGAGAAAGTGCAGTGAGGAGATGAGAGCTTAAAATGGAATCAAGGAGCATATCCGCATTGAATGAGCATGTGGAAAAAGGAGAGAGGAAGTTAAAAAGACATACATACATTCATTCCCCCATTCACCACAAGAATGAAACCAAATGTTACAAAAGAGCATGAAAGTCCTGCAGTATGCCCCCAAACCGAGGAAGTAAAGATGTTTTTAAACCAATATTATTTTATTTGCACGCACATTCATCTTCAAAAAGTACTGGAAAACAGTTTCAGGAAAGAAGAGCAGCTGAGTTAAGTCGAGTGGCAGGAAAGTTGAATAAGGGTGGGACCAAGATGTCATATTGAATTCCGCAGTGAAGAAGGTACATGTGATTTTCTAGGAAACCTTTTTGATTTATTTATCATCTATTTCCAAAAGGTTTCAGGCAGCTTAAGTAAGAGCACTAGTGCACAGGGCAAGGAAAATGAAAATGAAACAAAATGAAGATAAGAAACCACAAAGAGAAGTAATAAATGAGGGGTGAGGAATGCCCCTCAAAATTGGATTTTATGCTGTGCTTTAGCTCCAAGGCTTCTGCATCGTGAACTCATTGGTTAATGACAGCAAAGAGTTTTTTAGCAGAATTTTCTTTCCAAATTCTATGGAGACTATATGCCATGATTCCTAGATAAAAGACAGTGACATATTAGACAAGGTGATCCCCAGTGACTTTGCTGCATTAGCATGCTTGCTTTTAATTGCTCTCTCACTAAGCCCTTCAAGGTCAAGTGTGCAGTGTTTAGATGATATCTTAAATACCAGTAAGACAGAATTTTTGTAGGCAAAGTCTAGTTGGTCATTCAAATACTTCTGAGTCTGAAAAAATGAGTATATACAACAACTTAAGGTAGTTCCAGGAATATAGGGAAAGCACCCCCAAATTTCATTGCTGCTTCCTGTGTACTGGAAGCCTCTGTCAGTTAAGTTTCAGTGCAGATGTGACAGCTTGAAGTAGCCCTGTTTTGGACTCTGTTCAGAATGTGGGCTTTTTGCTGTCCCTCATCTTTCACTCTTAACGATATTTTTATCTTTTCATATAGTAGCATTTATTGTTCTGTTAAATTACCGTATTTATCATGAATCTCCCTCCTCCTACAAACTATGGTACAAGATAAACTAGTATACTGGACAAGTACGGGGAACATGGTAGGTGCTTAATATGTCAAAGAAATGAAGGCTTTGTGTGTGAAAAAGAACTCAGCTCAGTATTGATATGAGACCTAAATGGTGTGATACTGTTGGGAATGGAATAAATTCTCCCCCAGGCATGAGCTGAGAATAGGATGATGATTGTGATAATATCATACCTTTGCCCCGGAAACTTTTAAGAACATTGGATTTAAGGGAAGAACATACACTTTCTTTACACTTCACTATCCTCTCACCAAATGCAACGACACTAAACAGTCTGGTAAGTGTGTGTGTCTATTGCCCATGTTTATGAAGGATGGCGCCTGAAGAGAAGGGTACGAGAAGTTCATGGTGACTCTCTTTTCTCTCTTATTGAACAAGGGTGTTTAGTGTTGCCCATTAAAATTTTGATAACTGTCTTTCAACACTTTCCCAAAAGACACATCAAGTCGCTGATCTACAAATAGAAAAGTGCCAGTAGAGAGAAGCTCAATAGAGGCTGAAGTTAGGAAGTGAGCGACAAGATAGACCTGGAAGTGACCCAGAAAACGCCATAAATGTAGATCCGTTGTTTGAAAGAACTAAGATGGAAGTGTGGTGAGTGGAAAAGTAACAGGAGGATGAATGAGGTGGGTAGAAGAACCAGAGAAAACATTCTTACATTTGTTAAAGAGGGTCAGAAGAATTACCACAGAATTTCCTTGAGAATCAGTTTTGTTTATGGAGAAATTTTAAATGTTTGTATCAAAAATAAAAACAAATGCTAGAAAATAGAATATATAATTTATGGAGGTTGTTTGTCAGTATATTTTGTTTTGTTTGTTATTTGGCTTAGAACTGATGCTTGCAAGCAGTTTTGATTATTTAAGCACCATGTTGGGCTTTGCCTCTGGGCTCCAGGGTGCAAGTTTGCAATTTAGAGATAGTGGAATTTCCCCAAGGTTGTGGACAGGCAAAGGATTTTAGAATCATAGAGCATAGTAAGTTCAAAAGGCACCTTGAAGTCATCTGAAGTCATCTAAGACCAGAAAAATAATGAGTTCTAACTTGCCTCCTTTTCTTATCCCTAATATTTTTTACTCGTAATCAGAAGAATGATGTTGTGGGGCAGATACTGCAATTGATCTTTCTCTAATGACATTACTTGAAGCATCAGAAATGATGAAAAATGTTTCCAGCTTAGAAAAATCTTGAGTTTGGATCGTATTAGCAGGATTAGCTAGTCAGCTAACCAAATAGTTGCTTGTTAAAGCGAACAAATAAGCAAAGACTTTCTTCCTTGAATGTGTTAAATCTTTTCATAAGACAATGTCCAAGCTAATTGTGTGTGGCCTTTTCACTGTGAGCAAAATTAATGATCATCGTTTCTACCAGGGAAGAATTTGCTCTTAAAAAATGGAAGTTAGCTTCAAAGGGGGAAAGTACCCCAAGGACTCATTGGGGAAGTATTCTTTTGAATGCAAATGAAAGTACGGTGGTTTGTCATGTGCACTGGGTATCTTACGTGATGGTGAAGTGCCATCCAGGAGAGGATAAGCAAGACAGGAGGGCTCAGATAATAACAATGAGCAGAAAATGGTGTGTAACCACGCTTCTTTCAATCCATAAGGCAGGAACTAAAGTCATCTTCTGTTGTTTGCTCGTTTGTAATGTTTCTGCACTGTCTTTGGCTTCTATAGAAATGTTTTGAGAATGAAGAGTAAATGATTTTAGAAAAACAGTTGTAAATAAAAGGAATTCAAGTTGAATTTTTGGCTGTAGTTAATCCAGTGACTTTCTCTTTTAACAAATACTGAACTCTCAGACACTGCTAGGGGAAGAATCTGGTTAATTGAAAAATGAAGTATATAAAAGTGCTTATTCCTGTAGTTTCTGAGCTTATTCTTTAAGTGTATTTCCTCATATAGTAGCATTGGGAGTCCTGTGTAAAGCAAGACTATCAAGTTGACTCTCTCTCTCTCCCTCTCTCTCTCTCTCTCTCTCTCTCTCTCTCTCTCTCTGTGTGTGTGTGTGTGTGTGTGTGTGTGTGTGAGATGCTTTCTCTTTCACCTTTATATTAGGTGCAGATAAATGAGGCTAAGCGAGGGAGTATCAAAGCCATCCTGGCTGAATCTGGTTGGAATTTAATGATAACAATTGAAAAACTAGTATGACTATGTATCTGTTCATTTCAAAGCAATGTATTATATGACTACAAGTGTATCAATTGCAGTTCAGGAAGTAGTGGAATGAGCTGTCAAAGGCAGGAGATTTCCACTGTCTTGCCTTTCTCAGTCAAGGAGATAACATGGTTGATAGAGCATCCGAGGTTCTGGGCACAAGGGGGAGAAGCGAGTTTATTTTTCTATGCTAGAAATTTGACTTCCCTCCAGGAATTTCCCAGGACTCAGCTTCCTCTTTTAACTTCATTCCTTGGCTGTTTCTAGCATTTGCCTGCCAAGCCTGCTTCCAGGCATTCTAGGCTTAGAGGCGAGCCTCAGAGAATTGCAGCGTAATTAACTGAAGCGGAAATTCCAAGGCACATCCAAAAATTAAGATCATATTTAACAGAGTTGTAGAAAGCCAAGAGAGATATGGTCTTGATATATAGATTTTAGGCAATAAGATATGAATTCCATTTTTGTCTAAATTGTTGAAAAAATATGTATGGAGGGTGTGTATGTGTAATATGCCAACTGAGAGTGGGGTGAAATGAATGAAGAGGCAGCTTAACATAAAGAGAAGGGTCGGCGTGCTTTCTCCTGGGAGGAGGGCAGAGACTTTGCAGACTGCCCTATGACTGCTTTCAAATTGTAACATGCTTTGGAAGTTTCTAGTTATGTTTTGGGAAAAGCAATGTCTGCTAAATTAACATACTTGTTACCATCCGAGTCTTGTTTTTACCTGTGATTACTCTTTCCTCTTCCACCCCTTCTTCCTCCTCCACTCCTAATTTTTCTCCTTCTTACTCTTTTTGGTGAGAGTGACTTTACAGAATGACGGGAGGGCTTTGCAAGGATGGCACTGAGGCGAGAGCCGATGAATGATTGGGAGCTGCTAGGGATTTGACTGTTGCCAAGGGGAAATGAGGAAAAAACTTTTGAGTGTATTCCAGGAAAATGCATAACTCCAACTAATGCTTCAGTTGGTATTTTATTTGTTTTGAAATGATAGACTCAGAGAAGCCATGGCAGGTACTTCACCATGACTTGTAACCTTTGACTGTGAAAGGAACAAATGATTATGTTATAGTCAAGACTTTTAAATAGTGATCTTTCGAAAAATTACATATTATCTGGAGAGATTTAAAATTTGATTATCAAAAAATGATATAGTAGAAAATATGAGGCTTGTTTATTTTGTACATGAAATTATTTTTTAAAAGCTTGAAGCACACACTAGATGAAATGAAAATAAATTTAAATAAAGGCTGTTAAACTTGTGTTAAGGTTGTGTTTTGGTGCTTCAAACACAACTGGGAGAGTTAGTGATTATAGAAAATGTGGCACCACATTCATTATGAAAAGCAGTACGGAGATTCCTCGGAAAACTCAAATGAGATATCTCATTTGACCCAGCTATACCTCTTCTCGGAATCTTCCCCCAAAGAGTTAGAGTCATCATGCAACTGTGGTACATGCACACCTGTGTTTATAGCAGCATGACTTACAATAGTTAAAATCTTGTAAACAGTTGGTATGCCCATCAACAGATGAATACATAAAAAGATGTTGTATGTTTCTATGATGGAGTACTCCTCTCCCAGAAAGAAAAATAAATTTGAATCATTTGGAGGAAAAAGTGGATGCACTTCGAGACCATCATGCCTAGCAAAATGAATCAGACACAGAAAGTTGAATATTGTGTGGGTTCTCTAATACGTGATAGCCAAACTCTTAAAAAGGAAAAGCAAAATAAAGGAGAGATGGAAGAAAATAGAACAATGACTTTGTGGGGAGGGACAGGGGATGTTGGGGGGGGGTTACGGAATGAGGAAGGAAAGTAAAAATGATTAAGTTATATTATGCAAAGGTACTACTCGAGCTGATTGCTATGACTGTGTGTTACAAACACATACTGTAAATAGAATAATTTTGGCTAAAATAGAATTAAAAAACATGATACCAGCGGTTCTAAGCACTAACACACTGAAATGTTAGTTGTATTCTGAGATGAGGTCAGGGGAACTGAAGTCCAACCATAGCTGCGGCCCTGCTTGGGGAACTTAGGAATCTCAGCATGACAAATAATTACAGCATTCACACAAGATCACTGTCAGTATGATCTAGGGACTTTTTGAACTATTTTACTAGTCATCCAGATTGTCAAGTAGCAGTGGACCTAGATATTTTACAAAATACTGAATTATCTCTCCTTGAAAGAAAAAGTTCAAATTCAGACTTTATATTCCACAAGGACCAACTTCTTCCTCCCTTTTCTTCAGTCCTGCCCTACCCACAAAGATTGATGTACCTACCCCCGAACTGAAGTCTCAACTGCCACTTCTCTGTGACTTTGCCTGGATGGGTCTCATCATGGATTGCTGTCCATGTTACCCTTAGCTTTTCCAAATCGTGATCATTTTTTCAGATCTAAGCTAAAGTCCCAGGAACTTTGTGAATCCTTGGCTTCTTCACGGCATCCTCTGCACTGAAACTGCTGGCACAAGGGCATGACTGACACTTCTGTCTTCTCCATGAGGAGGAATGCCCTTTCCTTCCTCCACTCTTACCAAAGAGTAGTAACACTGTATCTACTCAGGTTGCAATACCAGGGGTGACCTTGGCCCCTTGTCACTCACATCTCTGCTTCCTGATTTGTCCTTCAAAAGCTTCTTATGTCTCTTCCGTTCCTCCTTTTCTGTTCTCACAGTTCATCATTGTTGTTTTGTCTAGACTTTTGCAACTGCTTGCTTGCCTTTGTTGTCACTTGGCTTGATGGCACATGGGTTCCCAGAGTGATTAAACACATGCCTCCAGAGCTGGGGATATAACTCAGTGGTTAGAACTCTTGCTTAGCAAGCACTGGCCCTGGGCTCACTTCCCCAGCACCACACAAGCCGGGTGTGGTGGTGTGCATTCTTCTAATCCCAGCCCTCAGGAGACTGAGTCAGGAGAATTGCCATGTGTTCTATCTAGGCTACATAGTGAGTTCAGGGGTAGCCTGGACTATACACTGGGACCCTGTCCTTCCCAAAAATAAAGCATGTGACTCCAGTGCCATGCTATACTTGGAAGCATGCATGTTTCTCATAGTCTACAGGATAAAATCCAGATACTTTCCATGGGCCCCCTGCTGTCACAGCTTGCCTGTTTCCATTGCTGACATCTCTCAGGCACCTTCTGCTCCAGCCACCCTGGATGAAAGGGACACCACACTATTTAGACTTCTTTATTTTGCCTATGTATTGTTCACTTGGAAAACTCACTTTACAAACAGCTATCTGACATCATGTCAAATATTTTCAATACTTTGGCTACTCCTGACATAATCATAACTCTGTGTTACTCCAGAAATGAACATTTAGTTCTGATGATATTGGTTCCATGGCTAAGTCATAAGCTCATTAAGAATGGAAACTTAAGTTTCTTTGAGGGGTGGGGTAGATTCTCTTAAATTGCCTAGCCCTATTTTTAGCTAGCCACAGAGCTGGAAGCTTCCCTGTCACTATTTAGAGTAGGCCATTTTCTAATGCAGTAAAAAGACAGAAAGGGTGGGGAGGGGCAAAAATTTAAAGAAATTAAAATAAAGAGACAGAAAAAGCACTTTCTAGGTACTAGGTAGCTCAAGATCAAATTGGACAGCAGGCTGTGACATATTTAGGACAGACTCATTGGCACAGGCCAGATTCCAGATTCCATGAGGCTCTTCAACCTCAGGTTGCTGTTACATCTTGCTCTGAGTAAGTCCTTCCATTGGCCTGACTCATCTGAGCTCATCCCCTTTCACTCTCCCCTTTCTTTTTCTGACCCTCCCACACAGCTTCCTCTCTTTACACAGTTGGACAGACACAGCTCTTCTCTTCTTCCTTCCCAGAGTGATCTTCCTGCAGGTATTCAGGTGGCACACATCCTGGTCTCCTGTCTCATTGCTCAAATGTCACCTTTCCATGGATGCTTTCCTTGACCACTGTATGAAATTGCTAATCTTTTCCTGAGACTCACGCACTCCATAGCACTTAGAAGTCGATGTGGTTTTTATTTCATTTATTCATTAGTGTATCCCAGGTACAAAAGCAGCCTAACTTGCCACGGTCATTCAATAAATATTTGTTGAATAAATCAATGAGTCCCTTTGACATGTGCACCAACTTTCCTTCTATATCCAACCTCTGTCTTTCTTTCTGGATTATCTTTATATCCATGATTCAATGTCAGAGCTGGTAGCTGGTTAATATCTGACTTTAGTCAAACATGCTCTGGCTTAGGAGTTATTTGTCATCATTTCATACCTGCCTCTGTCACTTTCTAATTATGTGTCATTGAGCGAGTCATTCAGTCTTTGTAGACCCAGTTTTTCCTATTTGTAAAACAGGACTGATGATGCCTAGTGAGTGGTAAGGAGGGTAACAAACATAGAAGCAACTATAAAGTCCTATAAGGCACATGGGCTCATGATTTTTATCTGTTGTTCAGGTGAGCAATTGAATAGGCAACAAAGGATAGTGAAGGGTTGAACATAAAATCCAGACAAACAGGAAGTTGAGTTCTGTCTCCATGTTTAATTAACTCCAGGACACTCAGTGCGGCCCCCTTTTTTGTAAGTGAGGTATACATATTTTATCACAGAAATGATGGTAATGTCAAATGAAATATTTCGTGGTCCACAAATGAGGTGCACATTTCTTTTAAGAAATGATAACATTTTAAAAATGTGTAAGTATATACCTTACAATCAGTGATATATTCAGGTTTCTGGTGCATGGTGTTGTCTGGAGAGTTTGGGTTTTTTTTGTTGTTGTTTGATTGTTTTGTTTTGTTTTATATACAACAGCTTGGTAATAACGGTTTGGACCCATAGGTCTCTGTAACAGTTTTAAAATATTTGCTTCCCTTCTTCCACTGAGAAAAAGTAGCTTCCGATGAATGAAATGGTGAGTTTTGTCTTAAAGTGTTAATAGCCATCATTTTGTGGATTGTCTTTAAAATTTGTGTTTCTGATTTACCTAATATAAATGATGAGAGTTTCAAAGCATTTGCAGCAAACAATTTGTTCAATTTATTTCCTGTTAATAAGAAAGCACTTTGCTTTTCCAGGCCCCTCTTCTTGTGTCTTCACCTCTAGTTTAGTTTCTACTTTCTCTTGCCTTTAGTTTGAGCATGAAGTACAAGAATAGACAAATATCCTGGCAACCTCAGCCACTGTGCTCTAGCGTAATGTGGTTGCTAGGAGCAAAGGGCAGGCACCGCACCTGAGGGCTCTGTGGCCCTGCACCCTGAGGGGCAGCATGCTGTGGCAGAAGCCAAGGGCGTGGCACAGCCTTCCCTGCGCTTCCTGTGCTGATAGCCGCAGAAACCTAAGGAAACTACAGCCTTGCCTCTAGACAGACAGGGACACAGAGCTGATAATATTTTATGGCCTACTTTAAATAAATTACAAACACTAGGAGAATAAAAAAGTTATCACTAAATATGTATACTCATTTTATAGCAGCAAATGAATAATAGCTAAAATTATGGAAGATGCCAAAATATTCATCACTAGACCAATGGAATAAATGTAATATATAGTATATATACATATATATATATATACTATGGAGTATTACTGTGCCATAAAGACAGCTAGATATAAATCATTTGTAGGAAAATGGATGCAACTTGAAGCCATCATGCTTAGTCAGGTGACTCAGAATATTTTTCCTACCATTTTTATTAATATGCAATACATAATGTTTACAATGAAGTTGAGTATTTTCTGCACATATATATCACATCAACTTTACAATCCTTTCCCATTTTGGGCCTGCCCACACCATCCCCCCCCAACTCCCACTATCACACCATGTGATTTGATAGAAGACCTGTATTCTGGGTTTCCCAAATCAGAGAAACCATACAATACTTAACATATTTAATCTTCTGTGTCTGACTAGTTTCACTCAAATCACCACTCTTTAGCTCAGCTTCCTACCCGTAGAATCAGTTGTAGTGGTCAAATCTTGATGCCTCTTCTCTGAGTCCAGCAGATCCTTTTATTGGGATATTTGCCAACAGTTATTTTTTTCTGTATTTTTCTATATCTTTGTTGAGATTCTTTAACCTGGGCTCACCCTCCAGTACACATAAGAAAATAACTATAACAATGTAATTCATAAGGCTAGAAAATGTGGGCAAGAAAAAGAGAAAAGTTAAATTTCAAATACCTTAGCTGAGTACTAAAAGGTAAATGTTTGTACATTCAAAAGCTTATCATTACATCAATCAGTTCTCTTAGGATAAACTTACATCAAAGATCAAATAAGTGAATTGCTACATAAGCAAGCTTAATTCTATATTGAATTGCTGCATTAAATGAACTTAAATCTATATCAGAGAAACATACCTAAGTCAATAGATACGATGGCATACTTAGTTATTTCAGAATTTTTTAACATTCATAACTTACTTTCTCACATTTCACTGATTTACTAACATTTTTTCAGGTTTACCATTTTTATCTACCTATCCATCTATAAGTTCATGCATACATATTTTTAAAAGATTTTATACCAATTCCCCATGTTGAATGTAATTATTCAATTTTGCAAACTAATATACTATTACAATAATAATAATGTGGGGAAATTCCACAGATTTTATAAAACAGCTGGTACTGTTTTAGAGGTATATCAGTCAAATGATTCAAATACTGATCTATTTTTTGTTACACTTTCTCTTTAGATGTTTTCTTTCCTCCATGTTTTTTGGTGCTACTTATCTCTCTGCCTCTCTCAAAAGGACAGACTTACACCCAATATCAAAAAAATAGAATTGCTACATTAAACAAGCTTAAAGTCTGTATCAATTTGCTACATTAAATGAACTTAAATCTGTATCACATTAGTATACTACAATAAAAGCAATAGATTGAGTGGCATACTTAGTTAATTTCAAATTTTTTAAATTTTCATAATAAATTGCTTACTCATATTTCCCTAATTATTAACATTTTGCCAGATTTGGTTTGTTCTTTTACCTACCTGTCCATCCCTGACTTCATGCATACATATTTTTAAAGATTGTATACCAATTTCCCATATGAAATATGATTATGTTTTGTAAACTTATATACTATTGAAAATAGTAATCATGCGGGAAGATTCACAGATTTTATGAGACAGTTTGTACTGTTTTAGATGGATACCAATCAAATGATTCAAGTACCAATATATTTAGTTGTTGTTATTGTTACACTTTCTCTTTAGGTGTTTCCTTTCCTCTGTGTGTTTTTGGTGGTCCTTGTCTCTGCTTCTCTCAAAGATTCCTCCAAGTATCTTCTGCAGTGCTGGGCTACTGGTTGCAAATTTCTTAAGGGATTCTTGGTCATGAAAAATTTTTACTTCTTCGATTTTCAGGGACAATTTTACTGTATATAACAACCTTGGTTGACACTTGCTGTCTTCTAAAGCTTGAAAGATCTTGCTCTAGACTCTAACCTTTACAGTTTGCCTTGAAAAATCTGCAGTAATTCGAATGGGTTTGCCTTGGTAGAATAATGCCTGTTTTTCTTTTGCTGTCTTTAATATTCTGTTTTTATGTTGTATTTCTGAGGTTTTGATTATGATATGTTGTGGTGAGTCTCCTTGCAGGTTGAGGTCATTTAGTGTTCTATAAACTTCTTGTACTTGAAAGTTAATTTCCTAGATTACAGAAGTTTTCTTGCGCTACTGCAGTGAATATTTTCTTTGTACTTTTGGTGCTGTCTTCTGCTCCTTCTCCCACTCCCTTAATTCTGAGATTGGTTCTCTTTGAATCATCCATCAGCTGATGTATCCAGCTACTTTCGCTCATTTCTAACTTTTGAGTCATGCCTAATTATACAATTTGTTTCCTCAGGCTTGTCTTCAAGGTCTGAAATTCTGTCCTCACAATATGTGAGTTGTCTTCCCCTGCTGTCACACATGTTTTTCATGTCCTCAGTTTCATCTAGATCTGTTTTAAAATTCATATCTTGCATTTCTCTATCTACCTCAGGCAACTTTTTATTTGTGGCTTCAATTTACTCAGTGAGGTTTGTCTCCACTAGGATCATCATTTGCTTAGTAAGATCCTCTTTAATGCTGCTGATAACTGCTTGCATTTCTTTGAGAATGTCTTTTTTGAACTGGTTGGTTGACTCATTTATTTGTTTTTTGACTTCCTTCTCTATGAGACCCACTATTTTAGGGCCCATGTCGTTAGTTTCTGGAGTCTCAGTCATCTCTGTGGGTGCCCTGTTGCACTATTGCCCTGTCTTCTTCCCATGTTTCTGATGTTGAGGGACTTCACTTTAGAGGCCTAGCTAAGAGATTTCTTTGAACAGATATGACAGAGTGTGGTGGGGAGCCACAATTCCACTTGGTGCTGTGCTGGGAGTAGCAATGAGGGGGACCTGACAGTCTGATGACCTCTGAGGTTTCTTGTTCACCCCTGGCCCGCTTAGCAAAGCTCTCCCACCTGTCCTGGCTCCCTCCAGGGCGGGGCTGTCCACCCTCAGAGGTGCGCCCACTGCACTGAACCATTCAGGAAGTTGGCAGCCTTTTTTATTCTCTCTCTGCAGCTGCCTCTTGTGCCCGTTTCTTCCTAGGCACTTTTTAAAGGTGACCCCAAAAGCCCTGATGTGCTTTTCTGAACTTTCTTTTACTCTAATCAGTTCAACCTTGGGCTTGTTTTTTTTTTTTTTTTTTTTTTGTTGGTTTTCGTTTTGTTTTGTTTTGTTTTTTTGTTTGTTTGTTTTTTACGTGGCTCCGTCTTACGTCATTGCCAGTTATTGCTGCAGAGCACTGTTTCTGATCTGGGCTCCAGGAGGCCATTTCTAGGGGGAGCACACTTTGCTTTTGTAGTATGCACTACCTACTGGTTCTTTTTTTGGAAGCTAGGGCTACCAGCTGCTGACAGTTCCCCCTTCTCCCAGATCAGCACTTACCTCCGTCTGAGGTTCTGGCCTCTGGGATTTCCTTTGTCTGTGGTCTGGGTGCTGGCAGCTCAGGACTGCTTTCAGTTAGCTGTTGTTTTTCTCCACTTCCGATATGGCTTCTGGATTTCTGACCTTCCCATTGCTTTCTGTCAGTTTTTTGGGGCACTCCTTCCTCTCCTGGCAGATGTTCCAGGCTCCATGTGGGCTTTCCTCAGTTGGCAGATGCCTGCGGCTCCCAGCCATTTGCAGCTGGCTTGGAGTGGCTTCCTAGGTCCTGGTCATTTGTCTGTCCATCCGTACATCCCCCCACCCCCCAGATTTTGGAGTTCGTTCAGGATTTCTGACCTTCCTGCTTCCTCCTGTCAGATGTTGGGGCACTCCTTCCTTTCCTAGCTCAATCAGATTCTGGGATTCACATGGTCTTTCCTCCATCTGCAGATGCTCCCAGCCATTTGTAGCCCACCTGGGGCAGCTTCCTATGCTGCTGGGTTTTTATCCTCCACTTCCGATGTTCCTTCAGAATTTCTGACTTTCCCCTGACTCCTTTTCAGTTGTTGGGGTGCTCCTCCCTGTCCTAGCTACATTGAATAGGCATTTTATGACTAAATTCTCAACTTTTTAAGTGAATTGATGTGGAGACATTGTACAGCTCTGTTACTCAGCTGCCATCTTGACCAGGAAGCCCCTTATACTCAGATTAAATATTACTTGGTTTCTCTAATATGAGAAACCAGAAGTGTAAATAAAGAGTAGAGTCAAATAATTGAGATGCTGGAAGTCAGAAGTGATGAGGGCAAGGGTGGGAGGGCAAGAAAGGGGTCAGGGAAAAGAATGTGAATTTGTTATGAAATACATGTTGCACAGAATCCTCAAGTGTAATGTAAGCATTGTGTATGGCATATACATGTTAATAAAAATGAGGGAAAAGTTATTACTAAAGATGTCATTATAAAAATATAGTATTTTGGCCCATTGTTCCTTAAACACTTTTTCTTTCCTTAAACACTCTTCTATTAAACCCAGATTAGTGCCAATCTAGGAGTAGGTCATCACTCAAAAGTTACATCTTCCCACGTATCTCGTGCTCTGTTGTAATGTCCCTGATTTTCTGTTGACAAAATTAGAAAAGAATAACTGAAGAATGTTTATGGGTTATTATTGTAAGAAAGTCTACACCCATTAGCCGTATTCTTTATTTGCTGAACTGTAGAGATTCTGAGGTAGGTGTGTGTGTCCATAATACAGTGTGATACACTTCCGTCATGATTGTCAGTTGTGAGGCTCATTGTGCAGTTCTCTGTGCTGAGAGTCTTACGAGTTCCAGCCACACAGCATTAGCACGGTGGCTAAAAAACAAATATTTTAAGGTAGAGTGCATAAAACAAGACACATACGCAGAGGAAACTGAATGCCTGATGTTTGTATTTTGCTTTATTTCAAGAGAAAATCAAAGTGCTTTGGGCTTATTTCTTACTAGTATTTGAAAGAAAGTAATATTCCAGAAAAAAATTATTTTAGGATCTATCCACAGAGGCCAGCTGTCAGTTGGCAACTGTGATTAGATTCCTCCACAAACACAGGGACCTGGGGGAGCACTAAGAGATCTTCTCCATCTGTGACATTGTCGAAGTGACTGCCATTAAAGCAAGGTAGACTGCAAAAGATCAGTGGAATATCTCTCTCTGGATAATTTTAATATAACTCAGTTTTCTCTCCTGTTTTTATCCTGTGTCTGGTGGTTCAGATCAAGTCTGTGAGCCTTGCATTTTGGATTTGTGTATTGTAGACCAAGGAGTGCCTGATTCAGGCCATCTAATTGCAAGGTCTATATAAATACCCTCATTTTTCTTTTTTCTGAAGAATTGATTAGCCAAATTGATGTGCAGGAACATCTTCTATCTCCTGAGCCTGTGCCATCTGGCTCTTTGGTTCTTCTTTCCCTTTGATCTGCATGGTAAAAAATGAAAACATTAGCTTCCATTTGGACATACTTCTATCAGTCATGGAATAGTGTGGCTGTGACCTAGTCTGGAACCTAAGACATCCTGTGTAGAGGCTAAAGACTTATATCAAATAAAAAGTTCCAGGGCAGGTGATTGGTCCATTCTTTCATAGCCTCCATCACATCTCTAGCAAATGGGTAACTCTAGAACAAGCCTCTCAGGCTGCTTGCATATATTTGCATACAGCCACAGATGTTATATTCGTAATTTTACTTAACTTATAGAAAGCATTTGCTCTACCCATTTTCCCCTGGCATGTTGCATTCTGGGCCTTCTGTGATTCCAGAAGCGCCCTTTCTCTTTATCAGCATTAGCTGGTATGTCGCCGTTAGCACTTAGGAATGAGTTTCCTGATAAGGTTTATCACTTCCCTTAAGAGAAAACAGTAAAAGAGCAAAATGCCTTCACAGTACACAGTCAGGTGGCTACCTGGGTGGTTGAATGCCAGACAGGAATTTGATATCTCACTGGCAGGTACCATTGAATAACCGCAGGTTGTCACCCTGGTAGCCTTTCCTGCTAGCTTGTAAGGAAAACTCTATCTGTCTGCAGTTCCATTTTGTGAGAAAATTCTTCTCTGTATAGAAATGACATCTGCCTTAACTTGTTAAATAGTAGCTTAGACGAAGGCCCCAGTAGAATATATAGAATGAACGCATACTTGGAAATGTGTTTCACCATGTTCAGAACCTAATTTTATTGCCTAGAATATGGGAATATTGTTTAGAATTTTTGACACTCAGGTTTTATTTCTAGAGAGAGTATTTATCTAATAGAATTATAAGAAAAAATGGGTAGAAGGAAAATCATCAATAAAACCATGTATATATTAGTGTTTAAATTATTATTTATTTTCATTTTGTTATGTGAATTCTAATTCTAACTCTAAAATATGAGTGCAGTCAGATTTTGACACGGAGAATTACATCAGAATGTAAACAAATATCTAGAAGATGTAGCGTCTAGGAGAAAGAACGTATAAACCAAATTAGATAAGAGGTTATTGCTGCCCCTTACACATAGTGGATAATGTGGACAAGAAAAATGCAGTAGTGTATGCATACAGGTAATAGTAGTTTGTCTTTTAAAAGATAAGTCACTTCCATTAACGTTCACATACAATTTTTGGTATATTAAAATGTGAACGGGGTGACACCTCTAAGTAAATAATCAGCCAGGTGAATGAAGATTTGAAAAGGTTTTACTTTCTTGGGGGGAGAGTCTTGTCAAATTGAAAATGTATTAGTTTACTCTAATGTAGGAATTTGTGGTTTCATTTAAAGTGTCATAGATTTAATCTGAAGCTGGCAGTAAGGTAGACAAATAACACTGAGGCTCTGACTCCCAGGTCCTGGGCTGAGTCCTTCCATGCAGATTTACTCGGTTGGTCCTCATCCACTCTAGAAGTTTTAGTTGCCTGTAAAAAAAAAATAATAACGATACAGATAAGAAAACTAAAGTACAGGAATTCTTTTATTATTTATTTATTTTTAATTTTTTGAAATAGGTACTTGCCCTGTAGTCCAGGCTGGTCCTAAACTCTCTATGTAGCCTACATGCTGGTCTCAAACTCATAGCAATCCTCCTGTCTCAGCCTCCTGAGTGCTGAGATTTCAGGCATGCTCCACCATGCCTGTTTTATGTGGTGTTGGGAAATTGAACCCATGGCCTTAATATTTGCTAGACGAGTGATTTGACCACCGAGTTTCACCTCCAGCCTCCTTTTAAGTTGTTGTTCCCAAGGTCACTCATCAAATGCAGAGTCACTTAGATTCCGGAAGATGGAAACTGGAAGTAGGCAGAGGACATACTTCTTCCAAAACCACTGCAGCTTTTATTCTTTTTTTTTTTTTTCTGTCTGAAAAAAATTTTAGGAAAGAGTTTATCTCAGTTATACTTTTCTAATAAATAGTTAGAGAATTATTTCAAATCAAGTTAAGGTTATACCTACTTAGTTTTATTTCCTTTGCAGGAAGTGTCTAAAATTTAATCCAAATCTTTTCAGTTACATCTTTAAACAAAGGTTAATTAAAAGTCATGAAAATATCTAAGTATAAATTAATGAGTAGTAAATATTAAAGAGACAAAGTCACTTTCTCTAAACTCATCCTTTTCTGGAAAATAAAAAGAAGTAAGGCCTTGCCCCGCGTGTAAAATATATACAAGAGGGACTGGAGCCATAGTCCAGTGGTTAAAGCATTTGCTTAGCATGGGTAAGGCCCTGAGTTCAATCCCCTAGCACCACATAAAATTATCTGGGCATGGTGGCACACACTTGTAATCTCATCACTTGGAGGGTTGTGGCAGGGGGACTGTTGTGAGTTTAAGGGCAACCTGAGCGACATAGGGAGTTCAGGACCAGCCTGGACTACGGATGAGACCCTGTCCCTAAGTGGATAGGTAGATAGATGGTAGGTGGGTAGGTAGGTAGGTAGGTAGGTAGATGCATATAGGGTGTGTACAAGAATCAGAACAACACTGAGACTCCATCTAATTTCAGTAAGAATGGCTTTTATGAAAAACTCATTCCTTTGTAGAGACAAAGGAATGCTTCAACATTGTTGGTGGGACTATACACTGTTACAACCATAAAGAAAAGCAATTCCTCAAATAACTGTAAATAGGTATACCATTTGACCTAGGGGCACTTCTTCTAGGTATCTTCCCAGAAGACTTGAAGACACCATACATCAGTCATTCATGCATGCCATGTTCAGAGCAGTGTAACTCCTAATAGCGAAATCTGTTTTTGAGACAAGATTCCACTCTGTAGTCCAGGCAGATTCTGAACTCACTGTGTAGATGGCTTCAAACTCATAGCAATCCTTCTGCCTCAGCCTTCCAAGTGGTAGCATTACAGACGTGCACAACCATGCCCAGCTTATATGGTGCTGGAGACTCGAACTCAGGTACTTAATACTTGCTGGGCAAGTGCTTTCACCACTGAGCTATTCCTCCAGCCCCCGTAGCCAATGCTTGGAAGCAGCTGATACATCCATCAGTGGATGAATGGAGAAAGTAGATGTGGTGTATGTATGCAATGTAGTACTACTTTGTCATAAAGAAAGACACATTTAAGTCATTTGTAGGAAATTAGATGCACTTGGAGACCACTATACTTTGCAGAATGAATCAGACATAGGAAGTTAAATAGCACGTGGCTTCTCTAATCTGATAAAACCAAACTATAAAAAAGTAAAAATACTGATGGAAAATGTAGGGAAATAAATTTTGTGGTGGAGGCAAGGAGATATGAGGGTAGAGAATGGTGATGGGGAAAGCAAGTAAGCTTGATCAGAGGCAGTGCTTGCATGCGCCTGCTCCTCAAGCTGAGTGTAAGTGTTCTGTATCACAAATGGCGATAGAATAATGGCAGGGGGGGTTATGTGCAAGGCACTGAGTGGATGAAAATAAATGTCTGACTTATCGCCGTTTATTCGCATATCTCACTGATGTGCCCATTTTAATTTTGCTGTATCAAGTGGGATCACATGCTTCATCACCCAAGTCAGTTTCATTTTAGAAAGTAAAATCTTGTAAGTTGGACCACAAAATGTGCTTATGAATAATTCTAAGCAAACCAGAATAAATGGTCACTTACCATTGACCCCATGAATCTTCCAATCAAGTATTTTTGTCCGTTCCTTCATTTCATCATTACACCTCCTTAAATTTATTCCTAAAGTGCTAGGTGAAGTTCTGGCTTGTTTTTTGATTAAGTTAATTCCAGATTCACATTAAATATTTTAAGGTTACAGGATGATGATATTTGTATTGAAAAGAATGTATTAAAAGTCTGATTGCAAACTTCTATATGGTAGACAGCTCCACACTTAGACTTGACTTCACAGCCACACTTTTAAAACAAAGCTGTCAACTGATCATCTAATAAGATTAAGCCCTGTCTACTTTGACACCTTGATGGTTCCTCTCAAGTGTCTGTCCCTTAGTTTCTTACCTCGTTATGGGCCCAGGCAAAGCTAATCATGTTGGGGAAAATCAGGCCACAAAAATCACTGCATGGCTCACGGAACAAATGATATGTAGAGGGGAAAAAGCAGAGGACCAGAAGAAAAGTAGATATTTGTGACATTTTAAAATTAGTACATGTATTGAATGTGTATTTGATTTTAGGAATGGAGTGTGTTAAAAATCTAGAGTAAAGTTTTCAAAGACAAGTTAAGTGGGAAATCTGAAACGAGCAGATTTTGATATGTCACATTAAAGAAGTTAACTGATTATCCTGGAGATTTTCCTTGTTTGCCTTTTACACACCTGTCTGCAGGAGCCTGTCCTGTAAGGACACTTCCTCATCCTTTGCACAATCCCTGGACAACTTAATAATATTCCTTATTTTGTCCCTATTGCCCTTACTTCCTAGTTCCTGACCTGCCCCCCAGCATCAGCAGTGTCTCTCTGTAGTCAGCCTTGTTCCCGAGTTTCTCTTTATGTCCTTGACTCATCATGAAGTCTTGCTTTCCTGGCAGCCCTTGCCACTGATGGCTTTTCACTCCTCCCCACAACTAAAGGAAAGGTGAAACAGATGATTTTTCTTGATCTGTTGCACCTCCCAGGCCTACCAGTCCCTCCCCTCCCCTCCCCTAAAACTCTCCAAACTGCACGTGATCAACCCACCCTCTCATCTATACCACTCTCTGCTTTGTTCTTGTACCATCCTGACTCACTTGTCGGTTTTCTTTTCCTCTGGCGTACTCGCATCCCTTCCTCCTGTTCCCTAATGTTAGGTGATCCCTGTTAGCATTCTTGTCCTCCATTCTTAGTGATCCTGTACTCCATGCTTGGCCAGGCACTAAGGTGCCACAGCAGCTCCCGCGTCTTAGTGCTGTCTAGTGCTTTGGTGCTTGGCCTCACTGCCCCACGCCCTTCCTACGCCCCGGATATCCAGCAGTCCTTTATCCACACAGGGAGGTAAAATCCATCCATCCACCAGCCTTCAACCCTTCGGTGTCCTCTCACTCTTGGTTGCTGAAGTATTTTTATTATTGTTCATCTCTAGGTTGCCTGTTGTCTGATGAACCCTATAGGCATGTAATAGTTATACAATAGCACTGATTAAAGAAACGTATGGAATGAATGTGGCAACTCATAATTCATTTTGTCTTGCTTTTACTCGTAACAAATACTTATTTTTGTGCAATTGTGACATTTATCAAGAGCTACAGGTAACAGCTAATTCATTCACTACTTTACTTAATTTGTTATGGAACAAATAAGCCATGGTGCCCGTTCTAAGCGGCTGCATTCTATCCTCATGTAAGCCAACAGGACTGAGTTGAAACAGGCACAGAACAAACAACTTCTATGTGGTTCCCCCACTGCCCACGTTATATTTAGAGGAAGAGTGACTGGTGTGTGGAGATGTCTGTACCCTTCTCCAGGTTTTTCAGATTGAATCTCTACCATTTTCTGATAGACAGAAAAAGTGATTTCCCTGAAATAAGCATGAAAGTTAGAGTTAGTCATTTTTGCATGAATCATGCATCGTGGAGCCTTGACCCTTTCATTTATCAAACTTGGTATGTTAAATCTTTGTAAAGGAAAATGCTCCACATAAAAATAAATCTTAAATTTTAGAAATTAGTGTTAAGTACTACTTATCTGGTGGTGGTCACAGAGCGACAATAATCTGTAAGCTGGGAGGGACCTGAAGTCAACATCTGTTTGATCTACCTCCTGTTGTAGAGAAGGAAGAGGAAGCCCAATGAAATTACATGGCTGATTTAATGTGATAAGGAAATGAAACCGAGTTGACACTCAGAATCACCAACCTGCAGGAGCTAATGCTTATTGAGCTTTTAGGTTATGTGGGCAGCAAACACTGCCAAGTGTATTCCATGCATCAAAA
This sequence comes from Ctenodactylus gundi, assembly GCA_004027205.1. Lineage (NCBI taxonomy): Eukaryota > Metazoa > Chordata > Mammalia > Rodentia > Ctenodactylidae > Ctenodactylus > Ctenodactylus gundi. The sequence continues at coordinate 265,104 of PVKB01000910.1, forward strand.
AATCCTCACTGCAAGGTGAGAAGGTAGGTCTCATTATCAGCCCTTTCTTTTTTATCAAATGAGAAAACAACGTAAAGAGGATACAGAACATTTCCTGTTACACAGCAAGTTAATGACACAGCTACCCCCTTCCTCATTTTCAGAAGGTCTCCTTGAACTCAGTCCCTCGCAGTTTATGCCTTTCCCAACCCTGTGCCTGCCTGTGGCGTTTCTCCTGCCCCGGAGCCGTGTTGGCCTCTTTCCCCTCTCTCCCTTACCACCCAGTGAGGTATCACTGCTTCTGTAACCCTCAGCCCGGCCCTATGGGTTCTAGTAGTACCTTTTTCACTTCCACCACAAGATTGTCGGTTCCTTGAAGACTTATTTTCCCCCTTCATGTCTTGGACCTAATATATACCTGGGACATACAAGACGCCTAATGAGTTCTGGTCAGGTGGTCATCTCAGGGACAGTGAGATAACGCATGTGTTTTGGAAAAGTGCAGCTGAAAGTTACAATTGTTCAGGGTTGAAAACAGTTTGAATCCTGAGTATTGTGTGGGGTTATAGTATTTGCAAGTCAACATATAAATATTCCCTGTAGACACTAAATGATCAGGTTCCTTCCCATAAGAGGAGTTATGCATCCTGTGACTCAGTATATATAAATTATATATGTAATTAGATAGTTTTTTCATAATATGCCAGTAATATGGGGACAATGGTATTCTGGTAACCAATTTGAGATCTTTCCTCTTTGAGTACTTATTGTAGCGGATTGCTTGGAGTAGTTTTAGTAATTTAATTCTGTATCTCCATAGATGAGAGCAAGTCTGTAATATTCAAAGGCCATTGTTATACAGGTTCAGTTACTAAGTGGATCACTGTCCCTAGGGTAAATATACCTGACACTCAATTCAAAATAAGCTTTTAGTTGCAGCATTTTTCCAGAACACAAAGTAGAGGTATTTAAAGTGGAGAAATGTCTACTTTCGAAATGTCTTTCTTGCTTTACTCATAGTGCCTTCTTTTCCTGCTCATGTTTTACTTTTTGTAAAATGTCTATTACAGGTGACTAAGATGTTCCTCTTCATATGCCTTTCAATATACTATCTTCAATATCAGAGAATATTTCATTATGAAACATTATGGTCTTCTCTCCATTACTCAGGGACTAAGAATTAAAGAGAGTTCCACTGAGAATTAAAGACAACTGAGTTTCATAAATTAAATATTCACTACCCACAGGGTATAAGCTATTTAAATTTCTATTTTCTCCAGATAATTTTATTTACTTTTTTAAAAAGACTAATTTAGAAGTTACCACAAACACATACCAAACAAATATAAAATTGTTAGTGGGCACTTTTAAGATTTTGCATTTTTTTGGAGACAAATGTTTATCATGTTTTTGACCAGTATGTTACCCCCCAAATTATGTTCATCTATGAATGCGGCAATTAAAAAATGATCAAAAATTTAAAAATTAAATATTATAATTAAAAATTATTTATAGAGCTTTCGTTGATAATAAACCAGATATACTGTTTAGGAGAAGGTATAAAAGCTAACCACTGGGAGGAAAAAGCACCTGTATGTTGATACAGGTGATAAGAAAAAATGAGGGTAGGGAATAAAGAGACCTCCTATTCGTTTGCCTGTTGGTTGCTTGTATAATTTTCAAATTAACAATAGGCAAAGAACATTTCAAATTGCTACAAGAAAAATCTGATGAATTACTAAGTTGAAGTTTGTCACTCTCCTAGTAACACAGCCAGCCCCTTGAAAGTGTTCAGTGCTCTGAATTCTCTGTATTTGACTTTCAGAAAGCTATTATGATGTAAATGTGGAAACTAGGTAGAGAAAAGCAAAGATACCAAGAGTAGAAGTTAACAATACAATGGACTTTTTCTTTCTTAAGTAGCAACTTGAAATTTCTCTCACTTAAATAGCTCAGTATACTCCAGCACATTGTGGACATGTGTGATACCTTTTGGAAGAGTATGTACATCATCTTATATAATATGATGGCTCATATTAATATATTTATATAGTACAGTTGCATATATATTGTGACTGTGATCTGAGAACAGCTTCTTGAGGTATTTAAAAATTTTGTCCCTGTTTCCCAGTGGCGAGACCACGGCTCAATAAATTCAATGAAGTGTCACTAATTATCCAGGGATTTAGTATTTAATAGAGGTGGGGAAGAATTCTGACTGTCTGACTCCAGGACTGATGATTGTTTTCCCTAAATTGCTTTGGACAGTCACCCCTTTACCACCTTAATGACCTTCCTCAAATGTATTCCTACATTCTCACCACTCATCCCCTTGGTTGAAAGATGAAGATAAACAAGAGTTGCTTTTGCCTGACAATCAAAAAATCTTGTATAGTATAAAATGAACTTCTCCTAGTAAAAAAAAAGAAAAGCGAACCAAACCCATACTAGAGTCATGCATGCTGCATTGCCTTAGGAAAAGGTTCAGCATGCAGGGCACCATTGAGGACTCATCCTGAAAAACAATGGGTTTGAGACACAGAATCGATGTGATCACTCTGGTAATCTAAAATACAGTTCATTTTTTGCACAAAATACCATGAAGCTATTCATAGTTTAAAGAAAAAAATCTGGAATCAACTAGATGTACAACGTTCTCAAAAAATAAAGAGTGCTTCAAATGTGCAGTACTTGGTTGTTAGACTAACGGATGACTATTGATGGATTTCCTAAGTAACACCCTAGGACTGTTTGGTTTCTTCAGGTTATTTGTCATTGTTGGACTGCCTCCCATGATCCAGGGAGAGCAGAAACACAGTACCTGAGGCTCTGATAATGTCAGTCTACTCTCCACCACGTTTACTGGTTTTCACGTGAAAGCAAGTCAAAGAGTGAAATTGAAACCGTAACTGCCTGTGTAACACTTTGTTCCTCAGAGGGTACTTGGACTAAAAAGAATGCACAACAGCAGACACACTGAAGGTACAAGTTATGTGAGTCATCAGACACCATTTGTATAATTCCAAAGCATTCATAAGCTAAATTGAACTGGGATAATTTGTGAGTAATGTCCTGACCTCTAGCATTTTCAAGTCTAACTTGACTAGGTAGCTTAGAGGTATTTCTTTTAAGTGCATTGTGCCACTTTCATTTTGTGATACCCCAAATCTCTTCTGCACCAAACCAAGTGTAATTGCACATTCATTATTCAGGAGGCAGAATGAGAAAAGACAAAGACCAAGATGGAATGGGAGGGTAATGAAGGCAAAAGGTGCCCTTTGACAAAACAGCATTAACAGGCAGTTCCTTCAGAACAGTAACACCAAGGCAAGGTGGTTTTCTAGAGAGGTCATCATCAAACAGGGAGTGATAAGAGCTTCAGCATTAAAATCCAAACAGGAAGAGCTCTTGTGACTGTCTTGAAGAAATGTTACCTGGTTCTTCCACCAATGACTTGAAAAATCATAAGTTAAAATGGCAGCATAATACCTAAACACATCAACACTGGACAGCATTTTCTTATGCAAAGAAAGATCCAAAGCATATAGTCCTGTTCTTTGTAAAAATTTTGTTGTAGTTCTTAACAAGATAAATTAAAAGAAGATGCGTGATTGTATTTTTAAAGAAACAAAAAAATGCAAATTTCAGTAATCTTTTGAAAAATGTTTTAAGTGACTGGCTTAAAATTTTCACATGGTAGTAAATATTAGCCTTGGGATATATCCAGTGGGATGTGTGCATCAAGTTTTCATCATGAAACAATTACATGAAACAGTTACCCCAAATAGCCATTTTTTTTCCTAATGAAAGGTAGACTACAATATCTCAAGAGGCCAGTGGAATGCAATTGTGTTTCTAGATAGAAGCAATATGCATCATTCCATAGCAAGATTAATAGTTTCCATATGATTATTAGGGTTCTATGTCAGGTTTCTACTATTTCTAAAACCAAACTCCTTTTCCCTTTAACTTTCAGGACTACAGAACTAGGAAATTTGTAAATGCTAAAATGTTCATTGCTTTCCTTGTGGCATTAACTACCAAGGGGTAAAATGGGTATAATTATTATGGGTGTCTAATTTAGAACATTTTTGTAAACTTCCTAAGATTTAAATATTATGTTACTAACATAGAGATTAAAGTATTAATACCACACCTCCTTTGGGGGGCGTTATTGTTGTTGTACTTGCTGTTTTGTTTTGTTTTTATTTTTGTGTTTTTGAGACAGGGTCTTGTTCTGTAGCCCACACTGGTCCTGAACTCACTGTGTAGTCGAGGATAGCCTTGGACTCATGGCAGTCCTCCTGCCTCAGCCTCCTGAGAGCTGGGATTACAAGCATGCACCACCGTGTCCAGCTTTATATGGTACTGGGGAAATCAAACTAAGAGCCTTGCACTTGCCATGCAAGCACTTTAACCTCTGTGCCATTTGTCCAGCCCACCATGCCTCCTGAATATGATGATGGCAGGAGTAATATTCACCAGAAGACTGGGCCACTTCAGAACTGTTCTTTTAACTACTTAAAAGCCATTATTTCATTTGATTTAGTTTCCTTTATTTTCAGATTTATTATAAGTGTACTTCTTCTGGTTGTGGTGGCACATAATTGTAATCCAGTACTCTGGGAGGCTGAAGCACATGGGTTGTATGTTCAGGTGCGGGCTAGGCAACTCAGTGACGTAGCAAGACCCTGATTCAAGAAAAAAAAAAAAGCTGTGGAATGTAGCTCAACGTGAAGGTTCACACACACACACACACACACACACACACACACACACACACAAAGAGAGAGAGAGAGAGAGAGCAAAAGAGAAAGGAAAAAAACTTTTATGTATTCTAAATAAAGTCTTAGAGTTCTAATTTCAAGAGTGTAAATGCGTTGCCCCTTGAACTCTCTTTGTAGAATGGAACTATTTCCCCTATTCAAGCCTCTTCATAGAAAATAAATATACATCCATGTGTGCAAACACACACATGAACATATGACAAATGTGGATTTTTTGACACATTCTTAACAATAATGCAGGAAGAGGTAAAAAATAGAGGACTGTTCACTGACAGAAACTTTGAACCACTCTGTAAGGAACCAAAATAAAGAGGAAAACACTGTCCAAACTATGTCTGAAGAAAAATTCTTTTGCGGGGGGGGGGGGGGGGGGGGAGTAATTATTAAGATTTTGTAAGCACACATTCCAAAAAGACACAGGGTAGGATGTTTCTGTGTGTGGATCATCAGGCGAGCTATTGGAATCGTATTTAAGACAGGCTAGCTGTAACTCATTCCTGTTACCAACTTTCATATTTATCCCTTACTAACACACTGAATGTTGTTTTAAGACATAGGACTATGTTAGGTAGTTGATGCATTGAAATAAAAAAGTGCAAACCACATTCCCCTAAGATAAATAACATACATACCCGTTATGGTTGGGATCCACAATGTCTCTGTATGAGACCTCTGGCCTCAGATTGCTGGCTGGAAACATCAGACTCTTGTCACTCGGGCTCTGGCACAAATGACAGAGTGAAATATGAGACAGCTAGAGAGAAAAGGCAAAACAGAAGCTGCAATCATTTTTATAACCTATTGTCAGATGTAATGTCCCATCTCATTTGCTGTATTCTGTTCCTTAAAATTGAGTTGGTAAGTCCAACCTCTGTTCATGGTATATACATTAGTGTGACTACCAGGATGCAAGGCTCACTGGAGGCCATCCCAAGGTTCTTCCCACTAACCAGCTCAAAGCACAGAATTTTACAGTTATTTTAACTGACACATAAAAATTCAAGGTCGTGCATAGTAATTTGGTACCACGTGATGCTTCAACACATGTACATTCTATGATGTTTAAATCAGAGTAAGCCTGTCTTTTAAAACACTTACCATTTCTTTATGAAACAAACATTCATATTCCTTTCTTGCAGGCCGCTGAGATAACACAGCACATCGTCACGACCTTCTGCCACTCTTGCACCCTGCACAGTAACACACCAGAACTTACAGCTTCGTGCCAGTAATCAGCTTCTCTCCATCCCTTCTTGCCATTCTCCCTTGTCTCTAGTAATCACTGTTCTGCTTCCCACTTCTATCCAGTATGAGCTCAATTTTTTAGATTTCACATGTGATTGAAATCATGTAGCACTTATCTTTCTGTGCCTGGCCTATTTCGCATAACATAACAATCCCAAGTTCTTCTCATGTTGTTTCAATTGGCAAGATTTTATATTTTGTGTGTAGGACTGAACAGTATTGTGTTGTGTATATGTACCACAGTTTCTTTATGAGTTGATGGTTTTTAAGTTATTCCTCTTTTTAGGCTGTTCTGACTAGTGCTCAGTGAACGTAGGATGCATACATCTCTCTCGGATTCACTTGGGTATTTATTAATAGGAATGTTGAATTGTAAATATTTTCTCCCACTCCACAGGTTATCTCTTCACTCTCTTGATTATTTTCTTTGTTCTGCAGTAGGCTTTATTTTAATATCATCTCATTTGTCTATTCTTGGTTTTGTTTCCTGTGCTTTTAGGGTCTTAGTCATAAAGTCCCTACCCATTCCAATGTCCCAAAGTCTTCTCTGTATTTCCTTCTTACTTTCTATAGTTTCATAATTTCAGGCCTTACACTTAAGTCTTTTATCCTTTCTAAGTTGATTTTTGTAAGCAGTGAGAGATGGAGGCCTAGTTTCATTTTCTGTGTCACTTATGTTCTGTGATGTAGATATATGGTCATGGAAAATACTTTCACGGTATAGTTTCTTAGCTAGAGTTCATAGAATACCTTTGCTCCCCATCTGTAGACTGAAGAGACAAGTTAACTCTCTTCCATGCACCGAAAAGTCAGTGTACCTTCATTTCTTTTCAAAGGGTGGGGGGAAATGGAAAACTCAAAAATGTCATTGATTCATAGAAATTCTCCAGTGCAACCGAGTACATCTTGAAAAATCTTGGTTGGCATTTTTGATTGGAAGTTTCTCTCAAGGCCTGAATACTGTCTGAGTCATCTTGCCTTCCTTTGGAAAGGTAACATGTATTCATTTGCATTTAAGTGGTATATGTATTTGTATTTATATAAAAAAATACTACAGGAGCTCTAGATATACATGGATGTGTAGTAGGTAGCCAGCTACATAGATATGTATATACATACACTACACAGTCTGAAGCATTCTTACTACATTATGGAATATTTTTCATCACACATGTCTGTGCTTTCAAAATTATCTCCAGTGAACGTTTTAAACTTTTGTAACACACACACACACACACACACACACACACACACACACACACACTCATTACTTTTTAATATCTAATCTATATAAATTGGTTTATGCTACCAGATGAAAAGATTTAAAAATGTGTAAACCACACTGTTAACTTAATAATATATACTAACAATTATTACTGCTAGTATTCTTCCCTTGTAAAAATAATTGTGAGAAAACTGTTATAATAGGAAGGTTTTGGATGAATGTTGAACTAGACCAAGAGATAAAATATGTTCCTAGTGTCCTCTGCTACATCCAGGAAATATGTTACCATTAGAGTGGTTGGTGATGTGGAGTCAGCTTGTCAAGACACACATTTAGTGGATCCAGGCTGGTCTTGCATTTCAAATCTAATTTGTTCTGTGTAAAAAGACCATCTCTCTCCTGTTATCACAGTTTTCCTCACAGGATACGATTTCATAACTCAGATTTGTTTTTAATACAATTGCATTCAAAACCAAATGACGATAATCTATTCTGAAAGGGACGTGGTGGGAGACAGAGTTTCCTTCAGGGTAGCCGTAAATAAGCTGTTTATCTCAGGAGTTGTGTCCTCACTTCTTCTAACAGAAGTCTGTAGAAACAGGCTACAGAATTTCTCTTCAACATAACTGATGCACAGCCTAGCTTATAGAACGTGAAATGGAATTGGTGACCACTGGGGTTCTGCTCTACTAACACACAGAAATTTCTCTTATATTTAGAATTAACTTTCTGATAGCCTGTGAGTTATGGAATATATTTTTTAGAGCACTCTATCCAAATTTACCATCAGTTCTTAAAGTCAATTCCCATTTGGTGTGATGAATCATGGCATCATGGCATCCTGTATTTTCTTCTCTCTCTTTTTATTATTTCCTCCTATTAAAAATAAAGTAGGGTTATCACAGCTTATTTGCTGAAAAACTCATAGAAGAATTTTGAGAACAATTTTTAATAGTAATCGGAGGAATAGATGAAGCCCATGAATTAGTGGTGATGTAGTTACTTGCAAGACTTTGTTTCTTTCAGACATACACAGGCAAATGTATCTCAAGAATATTACCCAACAATAAAAGAGATGAGAGCAAAAGTTCAGGTAGCCACCTCTACCTCCATTTTCCTGTGAGATTCCCTCTAAATAAATTTATTTAAGCCTACAAGGTAAGTAGTTCATCCTCAGACCTGCAGACTAAGTATGTGTGATTTATTTTTGAAACTCATTGGGTACTTACTGGATTTTTACTAAAGAAAGAAAGTATATGTAAGAATACTGCAGTAAATGTGGCTGTGAAAAACAACATTGTTTCCAAAATACTCATAGGTACAAAGAGATCCAGGCATTTTGGAATTTTTTTTCTTTGAATTAGTGTTGTACTACTCAAAAATAAAAATAGCCCTTGGACTACTACAGTTGGCATATAAACTGATGGTTACTAATTTTTACCTTCAGAATATAAGTCATATACATGCATATAAGAACTGGATAAACACATTAGTTCCCTTTTTATTCTATAAGCCCCTTGTCCAGACCAGAACTTCAAAAGCACCAAACTAGAGCAAGTGAGATTAGACCTTCCCATAGCGGTCTGGTCACATCTGGGCTGCTTATTTGCAGTATGATTCTGTTGGAGTCAGTTGAACTGCTTTCCGTGTTAGTCCCCCTCTCAGTATGAAGAAGTTGCCACTCCTCAAAACTGCTGTGGTCCTTCCCAGAGTTATAAATCACATTTATGAAAGACTGAGTATTTGTTTAGCCATGGCCAACAATGAAAAAAAGATTAAGAAAACTATAGCAGCTGTGTATTATGTTATTAAAATTATGGTGGTGGAGAATATTATACAAGATAAAAATGTGATTATCACTTCCAGCTAAAATGTTGACCAAGTGACAGAGCTGCACAAAGTCTCCTCGTGGACCCACCTTAAAGGTTGAGGTAATAGTCAAAAACTGCCTGTTCAATGTAGTTAGGAAAGGGAGGAGCACCCCAACAACTAAAGGAGGCCACAAAAAGGTCAGAAATCCCAAAGATACATCAGAAGTGGAGGAAAACAGCAGCCCAGGAAGCAGCCCCAGGCCTGCTGAAAGCCACGCATCCAAAGATGGAGGAAAGTCCAGAACCCAGAACTTCTGACTAAGGTAAGTATGGATCCAGAAGAAGTGAAAATGGACAGCAGCTGGTAGCCCCAGCCTTCAGAAATGAGCTTGTGGGAACCTCCTGAATGGCTCGGGTGTAGTATGAATACCTCTGAGGGCAGAGAGCCCCACCCTTTGGAGAAGGAAGTCAGGACAGGCAGTAGAGCTTTGCTGAGGGTGCTGGGTGTGATCAAGACATGTCATAGACCATCAGACTATCAGGTCCTCCCTCGCTCCTACTCCTAGCACAGAACTCAGAGGATTTTTAGCTTCCCTCGACACACCCTCATACCAGTTCAGAAAAACCTCTCAGCTAGCCCTTTAAAGGGAAATCCGTGAGCAATGGGAAGAGGACAAGGCAACGGGACACACTTAGAAATGCCTGAGACCCCGGAAATTAATGTAATGGGCCTTGAAATAGTGGAACTAATAGGGAAGGAAGTCAAAAAGCAAATAAATGAATCAAACAACCAGTTTAAACAAGCTGTTCTCAAAGAAATGCAAGTAATGATTAGCAGGCTTAAAGAGGAACTTACTTTTACTTAGTGGTCCTAATGGAGACAAAGCTTACTGAGCATACAGAAGCCACAAAGAGAAAGTTGGCTGATGTAAAGAAGGACATAATATAAAGGAACATTTTTATAGAGAAGTGGAAATTTTAAGTAGAAATATAGCTGAAATTGAGAATGTGAAGAATACATTTGAAAGCAAGGGATGTCGACTCGAACATTGTAAGGACAGAATTTCAGACCTTGAAGATAAGGCTGAGGAAATACATGCTATAATTAGGCATGAAAAAAATTAGAAATGAGCAAAGTAGCTGGATACAACTAATGGGTGATTCAAAGAGAACCTACTTTAGAATTATGGGTGTGGGAGAAGGAGCAGAAGACACCATCAAAGGCATAAATAATTTATGCACTGAAATCACAGCTTTCACCATTCACCATAATCAAGTCAAAATGCATCAAATGTGTAGACATTATAATCGAAATACTGAACTTGTTAGAAGAAAAAGTAGACAAAACCCGCGAAGACATAGGCATAGGCAAAGACTTCCTCAATAAGACAAAGCACAAGAGATAAAACGAAGAATTGAAAAATGGAACTGTATGAAATTAAAAAGCTTCTTCACAGCAAAGGAAGCAGTCACCCACAGAATGGGAAAAAGCATTTGCTAGCTACTCCTCAAACAGAGGACTATCATCAAGAATACACAACGAACTAAAAAAAAATTAGACCCTTCAAAATAAAGGACTCAGTCAAAAAAATGGATATCTGAAATGAACAGTCTCAGAAGTTCAAATGGCCAGTAAATACATGAAAAAATATGGTTCATTTTTAGCCATCAGAGCAATGTAAATTAAAACAACACTTAAGGTTCCATCTATACCAACCAGTAAAAAAGGCTGCTATTAAAAATTCAAAAAAAAAAACCAACAAATGCTGGTAAAGCTATGGAGAAAAAGGAACCCTCCTACATTGCTGGTGGAACAGTAAACTGGTACAACCACTATGGAAAGCAGTATGGAGATTTCTCAGAAAACCAAACATTAACATTCTGTTTGACCCAGTGATACTTCTTTGTATCTTCCCAAAAGAGTTAAAAGTCATCATACTGTGGTGATACATGCATGCCCATAATATAGCAGCACAATTTAGAATAGCCAAATCTTGGAAGAAGCTGGTATGCCCACATACAGATGACTGGATAAAGAAGATATGGCATATATACCCAAAGAAGTATTTGTCTGCCATTTGAATGACAAATTTGGGCCATTTGCACCTTGAGACTAATATGCTTAGTGCAATGAACCAGACCCAGAAGGTTAAATATCATGTTTTCTCTAATATGAGAAATCTAAACCATAAAAAATGTAAGAGATATAGAAGAAAGTAAGAAGGTGGACTTGGTGAAAAGGGAAAGGCGGGGGCCGGTTAGGCTGTGGGAAGGGTAAAGGGAAGTGATATGTAAATAAAAAACATCATGTGCAAATAAGGATACAAAAAAGCTGGCCATAAATTTAAAGTGTTTTGAGTGTGTGGTAGTGCCTACTTATAATCCCAGCACTTGGAAGACTGAGGCAGGAAGATTTTCATGAGTTCAGGGCCAGCCTGAACTACAAAGCAAGACTGTCTCAAAAAAAAAAAAAAAAAAAGTGTGAAAGCATTGAAACTCTAGAACATTTACATGATTTTTTTTTTGTTATCTAAATTTTTGTAATGTGGTTAGATTGTTCACAAATACAGTTGAAGAAGTAGCACACAAGTGCATTTCCTTGAGCTTAACAAAACTGAAATTTCTGAGTCTTTCTGGTGTATAGACGTGACGGCCCTTTTTTGACCATGTGGTGTTTGTTGTTACATCTGTCAGCTCCTTGTTTTTCCAGCAGGCAAAGCAGCTCCACAGTAACTGTGAGGTGTGATTTTCAAAAATACAGTGCATATTTAAATTTTTTAAATTGCAGTAAAAGACACATTGCCATTAATGATCCTCCAGTACTGCCGCCACCTTCAAGCACGTGCATCCTTTGTTATCACTCCCTTCACAGCAGTCCTAGAAGTCCTCTTTCGGGAAAGTCACTTGCGCTGCCGTCATCTTGGCTGCCTTGATGTCCCGAACAAGTTGCTGTTCATGCTCAGTGTGACTTTGAGGAAGAGCCAGGAGTCACACGCTGCCAGCTGTGGTAAGTACAGCAGATGAGAGCGCACTGTACTGTTTTTGCTCAACAGAAATTTCCTTGAATGTTTTCAACCAAAGAGATCAAGTCAGCCATGAGGAGACACGTAAAAGACAAGACTTGCCAGAGTGGCAAGAATGGTGGAATACCTGTGTTCAACGCAACAGAATGTTTTCAGAGGGATTAATGGCAAAGTGTATCTTACATACTAAATTTTTAACGTTTTTACTTAAACATTCCCTGTACACTTTAATCACACCTCATTTGTTTATTTCTGGCCCCTCTGGAGTCAGCACCAACCTTCATTGATGGTACCTGCGTCAACTTCTGTGACCCTGAAGGAGGCCCAGTTCTAGTAACTAGGGTAACCTCTACACCTGCGCTATGGATTACCTACTTGTCATGTTACAAGCCTAGTGGGACTTCCCTCTTTAAAAGTAAAAATTCCCTCTGCCCGTATGGCCTTTGTAGCTATTGTCTGTCATTCTTGAGTGCGCTGTTCAAGCTCATTTTCTAGCTGTTTTCTCTGATCAGACTATCATCTTCTGACCATATTAAAACAGCCCAGAGGTTTTAATAGCACAGCAGTTAGAGAGCTTGCCTAGCAGGTGAAAGGCCCTGAGTGCAGCAGCACATTCACTAGTAGTGGTGGCGCACGCCTGTAAACCCAGCACACGGGAGGTTGAGGCAGGAGGATTGCCATGTGTTTGAGACTAGCCTTGACTACATAGTGAGCTCAGGACCAACCAGGATTAGAGTGTGACCCTGCCTCAAAATTAAAAAAAAGAAAAGAAAAAAAAATACCCCAGACCGTCCTCTTGTTTTTATGACTTCTGCATCAGCATTAGAATCCATTCTAGAGTAACAGAACAAACTTGCCCATGCATTTTTAAGTTGTTCCTGAATCACTAAAAGAACCTGAGAAAATGAATTTAGTAGTTCAGCACCCAGGAAGAAGGCCCAGGTGGGGGAGCTGTGGAGGAAATACCGTAGCTGCTCTGCTCGGCCTTGGTAAAGCTTAGGCTGGACAGTAGGAGTTCTGCTCCTGTGAGCTTTGAGGAACACCACAGTCCTACCACCTTGCCCACCGCCAGCTAGTCCTCCCCGGTGAGGTTTCATCTCTTCTGCTCCTAAACGAAGAAACCAGAAAATTTCCAACAAGTTATTCGCTGTGTTCTGACAAGCTGAGCTCCCATGTCACACCTGAATATTATTCATCGATACTGTCTACATTCCTGCTTTGTGACTGATGTTTTCAGTGTATTATAGGAGTGTATGTGTTTGCTTAAAAACTAAACTATCTTGAAATCTGTAACAGTGTTTAAAGTGGCAAAACTAACATTGTCTATACAAGGTAAAAATAGTACTTTATGGCCTAAACAAACAAAGCAAGTTTAGTTTACCATTTCAGATTTTCTTTTAAATAAAGCCTTTTGGGTTTTCCATTTAATGGATACTGTAGCGGTTCTTGCTTTTCATTCCAAGACGTCTTAGAGTGGTATTTACTAATTCTTGGTTGTTTCTTTCTTTCCTCCCACATCAGTACTATCCAAAAATCAATGAGTCATATCCATCAAAATTAGTACTAATGACCTTCTTTCCGTTAAAAAGACTCTCCACTGCCAGCCTTTCCTTATGCAAGCTTGCCTGTAGGATGATGATCCATTAGCTAAAAAATATAAAGGAATTAGAAAATATTTGTCTCCCTTAAATTTGGATTTGGCATAGATAGACCTTCTTCTGTTTTACTGTTTTCCCAAAAGAAAAACTAAACAAACATAAAATTATGATAACTATTGTTATTTTCTTCTACCAGTTTTCTAAAAACTAACATTCTTAATCTCTTGATGTGACAAAACGCCATTGTTTTCTTGCAGTTACAAGTCAGAGAAGCATTTAATTAGGCATAAAAGCTTACCTGGGAGGAGATTTAAATGGGAATTTGCACAGGAGAGAGAGAAGGTATCTTTTTGGACATAGAACTCCAGAATCTGGTTAAGGTCCTTTTGAGTCTTTTCTGAGTATAGTAGACCATGAGTGAATAAGGTAAAACTCAACAAAGAAAAGGACTGATGAAGTTTAAAAGGAGAGCCAAAGCAATCCTGAGTAACAAGACCAAGGCAGGAGGCATTACAATACCAGAGATCAGGCTGTGCTATAAAGCAGTAGTCGTAAAAACAATTTGGTACTGGCACAAAAACAGACAGATAGACCAGTGGAACAGAATTGAAGATGCAGAGACAAACCCAAATACACTGAATTACTTAATCTTCGAAAAAGGAGCCAAATGCATACAGTGGTAAAAGGACAGCCTGTTCAACAAATGGTGCTGGGAAAACTGGTCATCCACATGCAGAAGAATGAATCTAGTCACACACCTATCACCGTGCACCAAAATCAAATCAAAGTGGATCAAAGACCTGAACGTCAAAAGTGAAACACTGAATCTCCTAGAAGACAAATTAGGCAAATATTTAAAAGACATAGGGGTAGGCAGACTTCCTTAACAAGGCACGAAAAGCAAAAGAAATTATTCCCATCATCAACAAATGGGATCTTGTCAAACTATAAAGTTTCTGCACAGCAAAGGAAACTATCAACATTGTAAAAAGAGAACCAACAGACTGGGAAAAAATATTCACCACCAACATCTCAGATAGGAAGCTCGTAACTAGAATACACAGGGAGCTGAAGAAAAGTAAGCCTACCAAAATAAAGGATCCTATTGAAAAGTGGGCAAATGAAATGAAGAGGCAGTTCACTTACAAAGAAGTACAAATGGCCAATAGATACATGAAAAGATGTTCAACATCTCTAGCCATAAGAGAGATGCAAGTCAAAACAACGCTAAGATACCATCTCACTCCAGAGAGAATGGCCTGTATCAACAAGTCAAGTAGTAATCAGTGCTAGCTAGGCTGTGGGGAAAAAAGAACCCTCCTACACTGTTGGTGGGAATGTAAATTCGTACAACCACTTTGGAAATCAGTATGGAGATCTCTCAAAAGACTAGAAATAAATATCCCCTTCGATCCAGCGACACCCCTCCTGAGAATATATCCCAAAGAGGCCAAAACAACACATAACAGAGACATGTGTATACCCATGTTCATAGCAGCACAACTAACAATAGCTAAAATATGGAGGTCACCAAAATATCCATCAACAGACCAGTGGATACACAAACTGTGGTATTTATACACAGTGGAATACTATGCATCTATAAAGTCCAACAGCGTGGAGGCTTTTGCAGACAAATGGAAGAAACTTGAGAACATCATACTTAGTGAAGTGAGTCAGAAGCAGAAGGTGAAACATCGAATGGTCTCTCTGATATGAGAAACCCAGATCACAACTATCTCATGGAACTTAAAATGAAAAACAAAGTGAACTGGGGGGGTGGGGGGGAGGTCAGGGAGGGAGCGAGGGGTGGGTAGGGTGAGGGACAAAAGGAGAGTGGGAAAGTCCCTGTCACCTTGACTAGATAGATATGTGGACAAAATGCTCAACTTCATTGTAAACCTTAAATTTTGCGCTTATACTTATCAATAAAATGGGAGAAAAAAAGTTCAAAGGGAGAGAGAAATGCATAGTGTTGGATCAGTAATCATAAGAAATCTATAGGATGATACGAATACCTAAAACCAGGACTTCAGAGTTAAGAAAATATTCCCAAATAGGAGCATTTCATCGAAATCAAATGTAACACTGATAAATAGCTTCAAGACACCCAAAACAAAACTGAAAGAACTTAATATTTTCTTAGACAGTAAAAATGAGGTCTTTAAAAATATTTTCTGGACATTGGTAGAACAAATAGACAAATAATCAGAAAGGGTACAGAAGCTTGAGCAACCATATCAATCAATTTAACATAATTTTAAGTTTGTAATACAGCAAAATCATTCTTTTCACGTACCATGAGATAGTGATGAAGATAAAATGCTAAGCCATAAATCAATTCTTATTTTAAAAATTAAATTAACTTTTTAAATATACACATTATAGTCTAAACCCAAAATGGTATTAAATTAAAAGTTAATAAGAGAAAGATAGCTGAAAAACACAGATTTCTTAATTCTGTTGTTCCTACTACGTTTACTTTCTGGTATCCTTGTATGAGAAGAAGCTTTAGGTCCAATTTTTAGTATTACTATGGATATACATGTTTATTCGTTGAAAAATGTTACACATATTTTTGAGGTTTAAATAGCTCTAAGTTTGGCCAGTTCAATATTCTACAAAAGGGCTTCCATTTCCTTTTATGTAAATCAATGTCCTTTATCTTATTTTTTTCTATATTTATTTATTTATTTTAAGACAGGATTTCATTATGTAGTCCAGGATGAGCCTGAAATCATAGTATAGCCAATACTGGCCTAGAACTCATGATAATCCTATTATCTCAGCCTCTTTAGTGCTGGGATTACAAGCGTGTGTCACCAAACACATCTGTTATGTGGTACTGAGGGATGGAACCTATGACCTAGCACTTCCTAGGCGAGCACTGTAATGACTGAACTATGTTCCCAGCCCAACCATTGGTCTTTGAGCCTCCCTTTTGTCTGGCACAAGATGATTTTAACAGCATGACACTTTGGTTCCTTTTTGTGAGGAATGGCAATTAGAACCCAGGATCTACATGCTAATATATGCTCATTACTGCATTCTGAGATGTTTCACTGGACAGGCATTTTAAATCTCATAATGTCATGTGAATAATTATACTTTAGTTGTAATTTTTATAGTTTTATAAACTTTCATATTTCTGTGCTGTTACATTGAGAACATCTGTTCTTAGTAATATTTATGGAAAGTGGGAAAGTCCTTGTCACCCTGACAAGATACATATGTGCACAAAATGCTCTACTTCATTGTAAACCTTAAATTTTGCACTTATACATATCAATAAAATGGGAAAAAATAATATTTATGGATTTTGTACATATTTATCTTACTGTGTATATTAGCTTCATAGCAATAACACCAGTATCTCTATCAGAAGACCTAAGCGAAACTTAAGATTTATTTCCTTGTATGCTATTAAAGATGTGCAAAATACTGTTTCAAAACTGTTTGAATCGATTCTTCTGTATTTAGTTATACTACTGATTTAATAGATGATAGATTTATTTATGTTTCTGTTCAACTTTAGAATTTAATTTTTGAAACATGTAAAAATATGGCTCGAAAATCAAAACTATATAAAGTGATATTCTGAAAAATCATCTGATTCTCCCAGTTTCTTCTGTTCTCTTATTGGACTGCTGTCAGTAATTATTGCCATTATCTTCTTTGTTTTCTTTGTCTTTTTTTAAAAGGATAGTTTTATTTTGAAAACAAGAACAGAGAAATAAAAGCTGTACTAACCAGAGGGGTCCCAGAACGAGTTGCCCTCTGAGTCATATTTTTATGTAAAAGAAGTGAGTGTGTGTATGTGCGCGCGTGTTTGTGTCTGTATACAAATGCATGGGATGCATATACCCTCACAAAGACACATGCTTTCTTTTTCCTTTTGCTTTGCTCTACACACAAGCACACTTATTGCCTGCCCGCTGCTTTTCTTGGTTAATACACGTTACAAATTACTCCACAGCAGTTCACAGAGCTCTTTCTCATATTCTCACACAAGTGCAGCATTCTATTTTATAGATGCACAGTGACCCCAGGGAGTTTTCGTAGGCCCTGTTAACTGTTCAGACTCTAAAGAGTCAATCTGCTTAGAAGCATGAAGGGCAGGAACCCAGAGGGCAACGTCAGTTGTAACCCTCCGCAGAAATCCATGCAGCAGTCCCATGCATGCTAGAGATAGCTGTGAGGCAGTTATCAGGTGCTTCTCTCTGGGTGACACTCCCTAGGGGCAAGGAGATGAGACCCACCCATGTCAGACCAGGGAGGTGGGATGACGAGAAGGGCAGTAGAGACTCTCTAGCTCCTATGGAAGCCAGTATCTCTTTTTTCCCCCATTTTATTGATATGTATAAGTGCAAATTTTAAGGTTTACATTGGTTTGGGGCATTTTGTGCACATACGTATCTAGTCAAGGTAACAAGACCTTCCCGGCTTTTCTTTCAATATACCCCATACCTACGCCCACAACCCACCCCCTACCCCCTGTTCCCTTTATTTTTCACTTTAAGTTTTGTGAGATAATTGTGATCTGGGATCTGGGTTTCTGGAAGCCAGTATCTCTTTAGAACAGTTCTGT
Organism: Ctenodactylus gundi; assembly: GCA_004027205.1. NCBI lineage: Eukaryota > Metazoa > Chordata > Mammalia > Rodentia > Ctenodactylidae > Ctenodactylus > Ctenodactylus gundi. The sequence continues at coordinate 283,360 of PVKB01000910.1, forward strand.
GGACATTGTTTTTACGGTGCCAAAGAAGCTTATGCCCAGTTACAGAAGTCACCATACTCTGTGAAGATGTTTAGAGTTTATTCCCATTTTCAGTCCTCATGGAGTTTATAAGTTAGGGTCATTGTCATCAGAGGCAGAATTCCTGGGAAACAGCTGTCATTCCATTTCATCAGGTTGCCAGAGCACTGTGTTGGACAGCTTACCAATATTGAAATCCTCAAGGAGAGCAAAAAGGACTTGGTCCAGTCACCCTCAGGACGTGTCACCGGCCCCTACGCTGATGGATATTTTGGCTATTTCCAGCTTTGTAGTGCTGTAAATAATGCTCTGTTGTGTAACTATGTGCATGTGCTGTTTCATACTTGGAGAGATGAATCTTCAAGGTAAATTCCTGGAGGTGGGATTTGGAATATCAGAGAGTGAAATGTACATGGTCTTTCGTTAGACATTGCCCAGTGCTCCTTCATAATAGCTCAACAATTTGTTTTCTCTCCTATAGTGTAGGAAGCGACTCTTTCCCTGCAGCTGCTCTGACAGGATATGTTTGTTGTTATGCTTTTGATCTACAATTCTGAAACTTGAAAAATAGTATCTCCCCATGTTAGAGTTTGAGGTTACTTTGTAAGGTTGAGCCTTGTTCTTTTAAAATGCACTTACATATTTCTTTTCAGAGAATCATCTGTACATGTCCTTTTCTATTTTTCATTAGGGTTTCGGCCACCTCCTTTGATTAAGCAACTCCATTAGCTGGAAATTAGCTCTCTGTACTGTAAGTTAGAATTATTCTTTCCTACTTTGTCATTTGTCTGTTGATTGAGTTTATGGTGGTGGTTTTGTTTTGTTTTATTTCTGATGACAGTTGTCCTTTTTTTCTAGAATGTGAGCATTATTTGCAAGATTCTCTTTCAAGTTAAAGGAATTTGATCACATTTTCTGGTTGTACTGCACATCTCACATTGTGAATTTGAATCTGGAGTATATTTAGAATGTTTTCTGGAATAAAGGTTAAGGTTGGAATGACTTTCATCTCTTCCTAAAATGGCTACACATTTCTTAAAGCACTATTTCAAAGAATCCTATTCTCTTTTATTCTATATTGTTTCAAGGTTTTTTTTCTGTAGTATCAGTATTAAACTGTGATTGATAGGCAAAAATGGAATTTCACGTAGTAATAAGTCAAATTGTTCAAGTTCACTTAATGCCAGGACACCTAATTTCATCTATGTAAAGTTTTAGGCACAGCAAATGTCTGAGTACACTTACCTATATTGTTTTGTGTTCATCATTTTACAAATTCATCCAACTGACATGATAAGCTTGATTTCAGCCCTTCCTGGAGGAGGGGGCCATCGGAGGTCCCTGCTGAATTGCACTAACTGGGGAATGGGTGCATGCCTTTTTTCACTCTTAATAGTTTACTTCAAGTGAAAAACTTTTAAAAAATGGATTTTAATGCCTTTCCCACTCTGAAGTTTACAGATAGACAACAATCAGCCAATCAGTCAGTAGTCCATCTTTGATATAAACCAAGGACTGTTTTATATAATATATATATATATATATATACACACACACATACATTACTGACAACGTCCCTTTACCAAGGCTAAGTTTTATTATGTCTGCATACCTGGAAATGGTGATGGCAGCTTTTTTTTCTGCTGGTTATAGAATTAAGAAAACAATTTTAGTCAGATTAGTAGTACTATCACAATGGTAATTGAGAATTCCACATATGTTTGACACCATTCTGTTTTAACAGAGTGATTTCAAGTGAGAAAACTGTTGAAAATGAATAGTGCTTATTGTGGTTTGAATATTGAATGTCCCCCAAAAGTCTCCTTATTTGGATATTATGGATTGTCTGTGGAACCATGTGCTATTCAGAGATGGGGCCTGGTCTAGAGGGGTGGGTTATATGTGTATGACAGAAGACAGGTGGGTGGTAGATTATAGATTCCAGGTTTGTGGACTAAATTATGGGCCTGTGGTAAGGGCTTAAACCTACAAAGGGCAGAACACTGAGGCTGGACCCAGAAGGGGCAGACCACGTGGATGGATATATACTGCTTCCTGCCTTCCTTTCGGAACTTGACTTTACTTGGCTTGGCTTGCTGTTAGCAATGCCATGAGGAGCTGCCTCCGCCTCCACCTCTGCCATGTGCTTCCACTGTTGCCAGCCACCCATGAATGGACTATGGCCTTATGAAATTATGAACTAAAATAAACTTTTTCTCCCCTAATTTGTGGATGTCAGGTATTGAGTCACAGCAATGAAAAAGTAGCTCAGACAGTGTTCTTAGTAAAGTATATGGATTTATTAAAAACAAGGGATGTATAGCTAAGCAAAATGCAAGGGATATGTTATTAATAGGAATACACTCCTGCTGAAATGATTCTGCCTGCCTGTTAAAACTTAGAAACACTGCCTTGGCATCCATAGAACTCTTCTGACTTTTGGCTCTGTTGATTGTGAGTAAATAAACAGCAAGAAGCAAATTAAGTGTCACACAAGCCCCAGCTTTGGAAATGTAAGAAATTGCATATGTCTGTCTCACAAATAGAAACAGCTTTTTTTAAATTGGGATAATTGTCTCATCAAGAATTTCTTAAATGCTGAAGAAATTCCTTGTGTGTATATTTCAAGAGTGACATGAACTATTCATTTTTATCTTACTTATATTTACATATCACATCCCCTTCACCTTCCCGTCCTCTCCCTCCACCACTTTCCCTTTCCCTCTCCAGAGTCAGTCTTCCTTCTTTCTCCTGTCTCTTACATTTTTTATGGTTTGGTTTTCTCATATTAGAAAAACCATATGATATTTAACTTTCTGTGTTTGGTTCATTTCACTAAGCATAATGGTCTCCCGGTATATCCATTTTCGTACAAATGGCTCAGATTTATCCTCCTTTTGGCAAAGCAGCAGTACTAAATCACGTCTAAATTCTAACATCTCAAGGTAGTTCTGCATCTCATTTTCCTTCGATTTTGGTCTGGTTATCATACTTGGCAACATACAGTAAGGAAAGTTGGGCTCCCTCTTTAGTCAGTGAGCTGAGAGTTACAAGATGTCCAGGAAAGTGGACAGGCAGGGCAGCCCTTGTGGCTCCACATTGGCCATTTGTTTCTCCAAAATATTCTCCTCTCTTCTCTCCCTCTGTCCCAGCATTCTTGTCTATCAAGACTGCTTCCATGGCTTTGGCCAACAGTAAGCACAGCTGGAGACACAGGGTGGAACAGGAAGGGGCAAGGCTTTACTCCCTGCACAGTCACCTGGCTGACCACAGCTCCTGACCCAGCTACGGTCACAACTTTGGCCTCATGGCCTCATGCTACCCAGACCTGTCTGTCCTTGGCTTCTGTTACCTGTGTTCCCTCCCTGTGCCTGAAAAGACTGGGGGTGGGGGGGGGGGGGTAGTATCCCTGTTACTCTTTCCTAACCCCAGCATGCGGCACTGTCCCTTGGGCTCTCCCTGTGTTTGCCTGCGCCTGGGCTCACTTAACCCATTATTAAATATTCTTTGAGACTGACTGTGCCAATCGTTACCTCCTGCAACCCTGACTGCTGAATGCTCTGAAAATTTTACACAGTTCCTTCCTGCTATCCCAGCAGGTCTTCTGGCTCCTCCAGCTGAGTGTGGCAAAGCAGCATGTGCTGACAGGACTGGAACAAGCCCATCAGGAGGACAAGACGGTCACTGCGCCTTCCAGGTTGGGGTTACGGAACAGAACTGCGTAGTTGCATAGGAGAGATTTTTTTTCTAATGGTGATTCTAGTGAATAATGTTTGCATTTTTTAATGAAATGCTTTAGATGCTTCAGGGCTGATACAGGGGCAGTGAAGTTTGTATTCTTTATTGTAAACCAATTTCTAAAAATCTTCAATTGCAAACTAACTTAATGAAAACTGATAGATCATTACTGTGAAAAATAAGACACTGTCTTTTGGGCTGTTATGAGCTACCAATAGGAGGAACTTAATCTGTGTGCCTTCACTGATTTTCTTTCCTTGTGGTACTGGGTGTTGAACCCAGGGTGCTCATGCTGAGCTGTGTCCAGCCACCCCTCCTCCTCCTTTTGGGACAGGGATCACTAAGTCACTAAGTTGTCCATGCTGCACCTCAACTTGCGGTTCTTCTGTCTTCACCTCACAGAGTGAAGTTGTAAACTTTTAGTTATAAGCCATAATGTACCTATCTTGAATTAAATGTTTCACAGCTTTAAAGAATAAGCTTCCAGTTTATTTTTACTATGAACCACCAACAGGTATTTCAATAACTACTGGCTCTTGGAGGTTTCCTCAACAAATAACTATAGTGGCTGCAGGTTATAATGGGCAGAGTCAGAAGCCTAAATTATTGAGAGAGATTGACAGAGTCATTCAGCGTGGACGGTACTTGGCCAAGCAGCTTCTCGGTGGCACATGGGATGCTCAGCAGGGGCCATTACTCCCTGCATAGTCACCTGGCTGGCCACTGTGACCACTGCACAGCAGGGAGCGTGGCAGAGGGCTCTTCTCTTATTCCCATCAGGTCACTTCTTGGGTCCCCTGAAGCGTTCGCCTGAGACATCTGTGCTAGGCCATATTGCATATTCACAGAGAAAAAGGGGCTTAGAAATAGGGAGGCGTTTTAAATTTAAAACCTGTACTGAATAATAGCTGAATATCCCATGACTAAGGAATCACTCATCACAGCTCCTTGTTTATAAAATGGCGGCAATATCCATTTGCCTCGTAGCTTTCCCCTGAGGGCCGCATGAGAGTGTACATAAAATAATCTTCACTAACAGAATTCTCTTCATCTCACCTCTGTTTAATTGTACAGTCCATTCTGCACAACTCAGTGGCACATTTTTACAAGCCTTGCTTCATGAGGGACTTTTGCTGAACCCATGATAACTGCAGTGTGTGTGAGAGAGCTTAATGTTTTAATGGTTTATGAATTATGTGGAATAGAGTAATGGGATGGCATTTTTCCAGCAGTGTGTTGAGTTGTTTATATTTAATACTCCTTAGTAATATTTCTGTTCTGTATGACAGAGCATTGGCACTCGCTGTGCACTGTTGGGCCCTGCCTCAGATTCTAAGGGTGCAAATGATTTGATAGCTTCTTTGTCCTCAAGATCCTTGTAGAGAAAGTACAAAAGCTTAAAAATAAGAATAATTGACTTAAATTGAAAGTTCATCACGTACCTGGTACTGTGCTAATTACAGGGATCTTTTTGTTTTATCTTCTCAACCTGACACATTAGGCAATGCGGTTACTTAGATTTTTTTATAACTGCACAACCTACTACTCAAAGTGGTTGGTGATTTGTCCAAAGACTGTGAGGACAATGGGAGAATCCACTCTCCCCAGCAATGCGAATTTTGGCGTTTGGCGGAGTGGGAATGTGATTGCCCAGTGTGGTTGCATGGGCGTGGCCTCCATGGCAAGCCAGTATTGTTCTGCAGCCTGTAACAAGCAGGGAGAGTGAGGGTGAGCGTGTCAAAACTGCTGTAGCAGTTTTACACCGTATTTCTATGTCTATTAACTATAACAGTAAAAGAATAAAAACTAAGTTGAGCTTATATTTTGCATGTGTTTTTTTCATTTTATTATTAGTTTTCATAGTGTTTGACATGGTAGTACTCTTTAGCTGATTAGAATTTCAAAAACATAAAAGCATCAAGGTCCTTGATCACCAGTAGTAGTGAAGTAACATGGGAAGGTGGCATGGCTGAAGCAGAGATGATGACAAATACAAAAAAAAGGTGGTCGCTGAGTACTTGTGTGCCCGTGATTGTGCTTAATACCTCGTATGAGGCACAGTGGGGCTGCAAAATACGGTGAATGTTTAAGTTTTTAAATGTATTATAATTAAAAATGCATTGCCATTAAACCCCCTCTCCTACTGCGCTTGCACTGAACACGCTTATCCCATGGTTCTGTCTTCTTTCAAAGCAGTCTGGGAGTTCCCTTTTATGTCTGCCTTTAGTTGTGCTCTGTGGCAACCTTCGTGTCTATAATTGACCCAAAATGTTAACAGCAGTTTTTGTGAAATAAAAACTTGAGTGTCCTCATCCTCCTTACTCACCAGATTGGTCACTGCAACTTTTGGCTCTTTCCCACAGTGAAAATAACCACAAAAGGTAAACACTTTGAATCAACTTAGGACGTTCGTGACACCACAAAAGCACAAGTAACGGCCTGAAAGGGGCTTCAGGCCTACTCCACAGAGCGGCAGGAAGGACAGGGTCGGGGTGCTCACAGCGAGGGGACAACCTGGAGGGCGGTGAATGGCGCATGTCTGTTACTGTAATCATACTTGCTTATACCTTATTTGGTGATAACATCTCATCTCATTTTTTTTTTTTTTTTGAGACAGGATCTCGCTCTGTAGTCCAGGCTGGTCCTGAACTCACTATGGTGCCCAGGCTGGTCTTGGACTCACAGGAATCTTCCTGCTTCAGCCTCCCAGGTGCTGGAATGACAGGCTTGCGCCACTGTGCACAACTTTGGTGGTTCTGGGTAATTGAACTGAGGTACTTAACGCTTGCCTAAATGCTAGCTAGGCAAGTGCTTTAACCACTGACCCGTTCCTCCAGCCTCATCTCAAATATTTTAAACATGTATAAAAATTATTTAATATTCTCACAGCAGTCCTAGAATTTTATGCCTGTTTTATGCAGTTATGTTCTTGATGCTTCTGCTAAAATCCAGTCCTCTCTGCAGAGGTATTTCTCTGCTGAAAGCTGGGCCAGTAGGGTCCTTCCATTAACAGTGGTCTTCTGTGGGTATGTGAGGATATGAATCACCATACTCTCCTGTCCACCAAAGAAAAGATGAAAAAGAATGAAAAATCTGTGGCTCGTTTCTTTTCTTTTCTTTTTTCTTTTTTTTTTTTTTTTTTTTTTTTTTTTTTTTGAGACAGGGTCTTGCTCTCTAGCCTGGTTCTGCACTCACTGTGGAGCCCAGGAGGGCCTTGGTGTAGCTCACTTATTACCCTTCATCTGTATTTCTCACAGCGCTTCAAGTGGGTGGTTGGGAATCACTGTACAGGGCTACTGGGCAAAACCTGTCGTCCTACCTCAGCCCTCCTAAAGCTGCTGCCAGCTTTTCCCAGGATGAACACACGTGTTTTGCTGTGCGAGTGAGGAGTGCTGACTGAACCGATTCCATGTGGAGGGTGGTGTATATACGTAAAATAAAAAAAAAAGAGAGAGAAAAGATTGAGCAGGTGTAAACTTTTTAGCAGGATCATACTGAAAATGTTATATTAAAGGTACACTGGGAAGACATTATTTTGATTAATTAGATAATAAGTAATATACCATAGGGAAAGAAGGCCTTAAATCCTCTCCAACACTGTTGTTTATTTTTGTTTCTTTTTTTTCTACCTTGAGTAGAACACAGGCCTTTGGATTATTTGATTGAATCTTTTAAGACTCTGATCTAAGTGTCTATTAGTATAAGACAAAATATGCAGGATGTAGCTTTAGACAGACAAGCTACCATCTTCCCTCATCTGCTGAGTATAACTGAGGTAATGTCAGTACAAAGCTGATTGTCAGTACAGGAGGTAATGCAGTAAGGACAGGCGACCTGCACTGATTTAGTTGCAGGAAAAAAAAATCCGAATAGGTATGTTGCACTGTACACAATCGTAAGTGGGACACATTCCGTGTATTTTAGCTCCTGTGCAAATCCATCTCTTCATTCAGAATTAACCATGTGTAAATGTTGTGCTGTATTAAATTTCTATAGTGACTTTCCTGCTTGTGTAGCTGTCATTAATAGTTTTATGATCATAACTCTCAGGAGAAACAATCTCTGGAACTTGTTTTTTCAAATGTTAGGATTTTGTTTTATGTGTTGGAATTTTTCCTCTTCACATTTTAAGTCTTTTCATTTCCTTATTTTAACCATTTTGATCTTCAGTATTCAGATTGAAATAATGAAAAACAGCTTGACAGATTTTCAGATAACCGTCTCATATAGATGAAAGTGCTGTATTTTCCTAAAGAAAAACATGACTCTATGTTAAACACTTGACTTTGTTGCTGTTGTTGTTTTAGAATGACCATGAAAGTAATGGGGCCATGCTAAGGATTCTTGTCATTGTGCAGTGTTTATGAAAAAAAGTTGCTCTTTTGTATTCTTGTCTCCGTTTCCAAACCACTCACCCTAATCTAGTGCTACCATGCTGAAGCTAAGTGAGGCCCCAACAGCCCAGTACAATTCAGATTGTTGAAAGCGTGGTTTTATCCATATTGATCTCCCAGACTTTCCCAAATTGTTAAGTGATTGAAAAACCTTCCCCTTCATCTTAATGCTACCAATCTGGCTTCTGCTAGAGAGCCTGTTTGCTCTCCCCAGCCGGAAGGCAGCTTCTCCGTCTGGGTTCATGCAGCAGATGCTAGTGGGGCTCGCTGGTTCTCCAGCTTATTCGTGGTGCTGTTCACACACAGTATTTTGTTACTAGTAGAGAGGTAACTGAAATTTAACATTCATCTGTGAAATAAATACTATGTGTACTACACTGTAATACACAGGTTTAGTGGGTACCAACATTTTTTTTAGTGAGATGAACTTTACAAGAGCCATTTCCTCTCTAGATCAAATCTGTCTCCTACAGCAGAAGGACAGCTGTGAGTCTCAAAACTACCAGTACCTGATGGAGCTTGACTTTTCTCTGTGCCAGCCACGCCAAGATGAGTGACCCAGATTCTGTCCTCAGAGTTCAGAGACTTGCATGATAATCTCGCAAATGTTGGAAGTCCATCTAGAGTACCACTACAATACCAGACAAGGTGGTGAAGTGCTAGATGCCATCCCAAGATGGGGGGAGTCTTCCTTCTTGGAGGAAGCCGCTTCACCAGGTGCTGAAGAGACCCTGTAGGGTGCAGGAGTCCAGCCAGAGAAGCTGTTCAGCTACGTAAATCACAGCTCCACGAGGCTGGTGTGCAATCCAAAAGGCAAGCACCAGGTTTTGTCCAGAGGGAAAAAAACCACACACGGTGACAAGGAAATGATCACGGAAAGATCTGCCCTATGGAGGGCACATGGAAGACTCCCAGACAACCATGCTATTCCAGAGCCATCTGTTTACGTGACATCAGAGTGGTGCTTCAGGCCTATCATGAAGTGATGTGAGGATTACATGAACACAGTACTGCCGTGCTGCAGGAGTTGATCTGATACTGACACCACTACCAAGTGACTAATGGACAGATAGTGTACACCTCCTGAATACACAGGACAAAGGGAACGCCAGGCTGAGAGGAGCACGGCAGTGATGCAAGAATGCCATGGAGTTTCATACTTCGGACTGTCTGTGTTGGAGTTTCTCATTTAATGTTCTCGGGTTGCAGATGACTGTGGGTAGCTGGAATGACAGAAAGCTAGGCTGTGGGTAGAGGATGGCTGCTGGAGTCTTCCTTTCACCCTTGATCCTTGTGATCTTGCCTTCCCCTGCATCCTTCCTGTCCTCCCACTGCCTAGTGAGTCAGCTCTCAAGTGCACTGCTCCCTGTGGCCTGAAACAGAGCTGCTAGGCCCCATGCAGACCCCACTCACTTACAGCTCCACGTTATATTTCATAGTGTTAAAATGCAGACTCAAATGTAGGAAGTCTCAGGGCTGAAGGCATGTCGTGTATGTGCTGTAGCTCCCCAAGGAGAATATAACTACTACGTATCACTAATAAAAAGAATAATAATAAAAACAATCATTAATCCCAAGTATTTCCCAGATGAACTTGTGTTGTTAGCTGAAGGACTGTGCTTTGAAGGACAAGGACTCAAATTTAATTCCATGTATGAGAACATTGGAGAACACCAAATGAATCCATCACACTTGCAGTGATATTTAAAACCCTATTGTGGAATTTTGAAGAAAACTTACCAGATATTTTAGCTACATATGAAGGCAGAAACTTGTTCAGGAACAATATTAATGAAAGCAATAACCCCAGTGCTTAGAGACAAGGCAGGAGAACCACAGGTTCAAATCCAGGATGGCCAGTTTAGGGACTGAGATCTATCAAAATCAATCAATAAATAAATAAATAAATAAAGGGCTCAGTGCAGAGGCCCTGGCTCAGTCTCTATTAGTGCAGTTTATTTAAAAAAAAAGGGGGGGGGATTATTATTGCGATTAAGATCATTGAGTGGTTTTTTTTTTTTTTTTTGGCTTGGCACTTGTTATGCTTAGGAGTAGTAGCAGTGATGTATTATATGTTCTATTCCTTACAACTACAGAATGAATTACATATCATTGGTCTTTTTTATAAACAGAAGCAGAAGTTATGCAACTTGCTCAGTGCCAGTACAAGGTGGATCTTGTCTAGTTCTTGCCCACTACAAAGCACTAAACTCCATTTTTTTTTTTTTTTTGAGACAGGGTCTTTCTCTGTAGTTCAGGCTGGTCCTGAACTCACTACGTAGCCCAAGCTGGCCTTAAACTTATGGTAATTCTCCAGCCTCAGTCTCCTAAATACTGGGATTATAGACATGTGCCACCACAACTGGCTTAAACACTGAACTCTAAAATCCTAGTTAAATAAAAACAATAGAAAGTTGGTGGAAGCATAGAATCATGAATATTAATTGTGGCAATTGTGTTGCAGAGGAATAGATGAATCTTCTGGGGACAAAAAGCACCTGATCTTCATAAAGTGCTCTTATCAAATATCCTGTCAACTAATTTGTTAGCATGTGTTCAGTAGGGTCTGTACATGAGCCAATACCAAGAAGGGGATGATGCTGTCTTATTCTGGACCTTAAAGATAAGCAGGAGTAATAATTTTTTAGTCTTCATATGTATTAATATCTACATATAGCTATACATATGTAAGTAGCATGCGCACATGGAGGAGATTGCTGACTGACCAGAATGTGACATATCAGCCTGCATTGTGTTATTAAATAGGAAAAGGAGCTGTGTGGACATATTTACTGATGAAGCCGGGTACAGACCACCCAATCACTCCTAATGCACAAAAAGTTTACTTCTTTTCGTGAAAATACAAATATATATTGATTTTTGAAAAAAATCTACCTAAAGATATTCCTCATCCCAAGAGCAAAAATTGGTCTGGATGTAACTCTTGTTTAGCCAAGCAAGCAAAGCAGTCCATTATCATATGCTGGTTTAGCGGAAGCAGAGTAGAGATCAGACATTTGAAATTGAGAAGTGAGTTGCTCCTCTTCATATCACAGCTAAGAACACATCTCTGCATACAGTGAATTGCTGTGTATACCGATGCAAAAAAGGCCTCACAGATTTGGCTTATTTAGCAAATACCTTTTTGGGGCTCAACAATGAATCGACAACTCTCTGGGAGAACTAAGTGCTTTCACAAAACATGACAAGATGGCTGCAATTATAATGAAGTTTGATTGTTGGATAACGAGTGGATTGTGGGTACTGTGAGTCGCTTGAGACTCAGTTCATTTACATCTGATAAAATTTACAGTGTTGGTGAAATAAAAACCATTAGTCTTCATTCTTCACTGAGTAAGCCTTTGTGTAGATGCCTGAGATAGGAAAATTCTAACCAATAGATAACAAAAGTTTTGCAGCCCACCGTATAGGAAGTGAAATCTCACTGCAGGCGCATATTGATGGAAATCTTCAACATCTGTAGCCTGAAAATATTGCCCCACTCCAACCTTTGTATTCATTACGAAAAAGTAGTCTCAGCATTATTTTGTAAGATCTGTCACTTACCATGAATGTGAAGAGTTGGTCCAAATGCTTTATAGTATTCAGTTCCTTTAACCCAGGGATCCTCAGCCTCTGGGCCGTGAACGGGTACTTGTCCTTGGCCTTGGAAGGACCCAGCTGCCAGGGCAGATGACTAGTGGGCAGGTGAGCAAACACCCAGCTCCTGTCAGCACACTCCTGTTAGGTTCTCATGCCAATGCTGAGTGACAGGAAGCACATCTTTCCTCCTGGCGCCTGCCCAGCCACTGCTTTCCACGTCAGAGATGCCCTCCAACAACCTGCTGCACAACAAGTACTCCTCACGCCCCCAAGCCCTGTCATTCAGAGAATGGTCTTCAGTTAAATTGGTCCCCATTGTCAAAGAGGTTGGAAGCCTGCATTAACCCTACAGTAGTGCAGATGCACTGATGTGTTCCGTTATCAATTACCATCTGCCAGTGAGAAACCTGAGATGCCAAGAGCTGAATACCTCATCAGTGAACATCCAGTTGATGGCAAAGGCAAGATCTGGACAGAGGCTATGTGACACCAGCGTGGGTTTCCTCACAGACTCTTGTGCAGCTTGGATGTCAGAAAAAGTGACGCTGATGCCAGTTTGATTACTAGAAACATTTTGACATCAAGAGTGACATGAGGGGTAATTTTTATGTGCCAAGTCCATTCTTTTCTTGCTTCTTTTACTTTTCCAAACTTCAACAGCATCTTGACCATTAAGAAAGACACAGGCACCCTGGGAAGCTAAGGCAGGAAGGTTGCAATTTTGAGCCCGGCCTGGGGCAGTTCGGTAATTTAGAAAGACCCTGTCTCAAAATAAAAAATTAGAAAAAGGGTTGGGGATGTAGCTCAGCATGACGGCCTTGGATTCAGTTCCTGGTAAAATGTGCATGCTCACAAGCACATGTGCACATGTGCAAACACACACACAAGTATAGGTGCATTTTTTTTCTTTCGGTATTAGGAAATACGTAACTACCATTCTTATATGAATGTACATATCAAAATAGGCCAGGTGTGGTGGCACATGCCTGTAATCATAGCACTTGGGGGTCTGAAGCAAGAGGATTTCCCTGAGTTTGAGATCAGCGTGATCTACATAGCGAGCTCAGAACCAGCCTGAACTACACAGTGAGACCCTGTCTCACTCTGTGTGTGTGTGTGTGTGTGTGTGTGTGTGTGTGTGTGTGTGTGTGTATTTGTATGGATTTTCAAGTGAAAACATAAGAATTCGCCATGAAGCAGGCCATTCAGGGTTTAATTATTTAGATAAAATAGTGCTTTGCATCCATTTTCTGTGAGGAATGCCATGGAGACAGATGAGAAACTGTTCCACCTCAGCAAGTGATTCAGGGCCATTAGGCAAGCCTGGGAAACTGCTCTGGTCAAGTCGATACTTGACAATAATCACCAGAGGACTCTTCTCCATATTCACTATCAGCAGTAGTACGTATTTAAGCTGGTCCTGGTGGCACAGGCTTGTAATCCCAGATTCTGGGAGGATGAGGCAGGAGAACTGCACATTTGTGCCTAGCATGGGCAACTTAGTGAGACCTTGTCTCAAAATCAGAAACCAGAATGGGCTGGGGATGTAGCTCAGTATGAATGCAGGCCCCAAGCTCAATCCAGATATAAAATAAATCAGTTTTTACTGTGCATCTGCTATAAATGGAGAACACTGTGTGATTCTAGGAAAACATACCTTTCTTTTAAGACTTTTACAGTCATACTGGAAAACAATATCTGAACAAAAAAAATGTGAAGAATAGTATTGTTCAGGGGCAAGGGTCAATAGCATGACTTAAGAATACTAAACGTGCTCCCTCTCAACTGTACTTTGGAGAGAGTAGTTACTTTGAACAATCCATTACAAGAATGAGAGTGTCAGCACCAAGAGAGATTTTCTCAGCCTAATCACCCACTGCCATCCCTGACAGACAGCCTCTTTCAAGGAGTTCGGCTTTGGCTTCAGGGCTCAAAAGTGCTTGGCTCGGGGCTCACCAGGACATGAAGATATTTGTGGGGTGTCCCTCGGGTTTTCTATAAACAGGAGCAAGAGAACTTACAAAGTAAATCTGTAATTTTCTAGGTGGTATCTCTTCAAATATCAAAAATTAGGATTCTTTTCCTAAAGTGATTGTTTGTCTTTGTTCAAAAACAGTGTTCTTGTGTGCTGGGCCTCGTGACACAGACCTGTAATCCCAGCACTGATGGGTGGCTGAGGCTAGATGATCATTAGTCCGAGTCCAGCCTGAAAAACTTAGTAACTTAGTGAGACCCTGTGTGAAAAAATAGAAAAAAAAAAAAGTGACTGAGGTGTAGTTCAGTGTGAAGGCCCTGGAGTCAGTCCTCAACACTACAAATAAATAAAGAAAGAACAAAGAAAACTAGTGTTCTTATGAAATATTGATGAAAATTTTTAACTTTCATCCTCCTAGCCTGAGTATATTTCCATTCTTCCTTTAATTGTAGTGACCAGAACTGAACACAACATTTAACCGACTGGGAGAAGACTACTCCTAGTTTGTTTTAATAAACATCTGCTGTTAATGCTTTCTAACTTCCCATTAACTGTTCTGTTTAGATCATATTGCTGGTTCAGACTTAATTTAAAATTTTCATATGCTCATGTTAAGCCATGTTTCTTTTATCCTACTCTGAAACACCGTTAAACCCAAATTGATAATTCTCAAATTTATCCTTCTAAATTTTATCTTGTTTAATTTGACTAAAACCATAAAATGATTTTGGTCACTGTATCTAAGCCTCAGAAAAAGGGAAGAAGACTTAACAGGCATAAAACATCCTGAAGTGGGTTCTGAAGTGTTTTTCTTCCTCCTTTGGGGATACAAGTCACACACAACAAAGGAGGAGCCCTCTTTGGCCACTCTGCCTGGTGTGTTATTTTTCCTCAACATTAAGTTGCTTAAGATTTAAGTGGAAAGTGATTTTGCTGAGATCACTAGTGTCTATTCCTGCAGCATTCCCAGCACCTCATCCTGAGGACTGAATGCTCTTTAAGGTGTCTGACCGAGGAGCATTCTGGATGGCACCCGTACACTCCACCAGCCCCTCCAGGCCTGCACAGCTCAGTATGGCTGAAGTCCTACATTTACACACAGGTGTATACTCCTTTGAAAAGGAGAATAAACCAGATGTGGTGGGTTACATACCTGTAATACCTGTAATCCTAGCACTTGGAAGGCTGAGGCAGGAGGATTGCTGTAAGTTTGAGGCCAGGCTGGGTTGCACAGTGAGTTGGAACAGCCTGGACTACACAGTGAGACCCTGACCCCCCCCCCCAAAAAAAAAAAAGCAAAATAAAAAGAGGGACCAGTTTCCTGTGCCTCGTTCTTTATCCTGTAAAGGGCTTCTGGGCCATCTTTTTCCGGAGGAAATTAGAGAGGAAGAAGGAAGATTTGGCCTCCATATGTGCAAAAGCATGTGAGAGTCTCAGGCTATCATTGTCCCTTGTCTTGTATAACTTTTATTTACGACACAAACAAACCTTTGCATAAAACTGGAATTGGTGGATTCTAGACAAATTTGTCATACGGATTTCCGCTTCTATAGTTGCCGATAAGTCCCAGGCAATTCCCTGTTCAACATCTCTCTGTACAGTTGCTTGCGGGAAGCAGGTGCAGATAAGGCTCCAGGACTGACAGCTCAGATGCCGACTCACCTGCCGAGAGTGATACAGGAAGGAGTGCTTAGCACCTCTCGCAGGGCTGTTGCTTCCCTGTTCATGAGTCTCACTTTGGACAGTGCAGATAGTAGCTAAGTATGGTAGGATATTGTTTCTCTTCCACATTGCCACGTGGGAGGAGGCCCGGGAGGTTAGACAGGAACGACTGCTGGTGTTCAGGGATATGTACATTCATCAGGAGAACAGAAGTAATCTCTTAACTAGTATGAGAATCTGCACAGAGAACCAATGAGTAGGAATTCTTTTTCCAGAAGGAAGATGTTTATGACTTAACACACAGTTACCTCAAAAAAAGTGTGACATAAGCGTTTGCCTTTGATTTTATTTTTCTGACCAGTCAGAAGACATAAGAGGCCTTGCAAATCTAACAAGTAATATTTGCATCTCTTTACAGTGATTTTAAGCCACAACATCTCTAGCGATATCCTGAATAAATGAATATCTAAGATGGAATTTATTTACTGCCAATTTTTTCCAAAATTGAGTATGACGTCCCCAGCCAAATACCCAGCTTCACTGCCCACGGGGCTGCTAACACCCACGAGACACCAGGACATAAGCACACACAGCCGGGCTCCCAGGTTGTGTATACTATTTAACTGGATCTCATTCTTTGTAGAAAGAGCTGGCTTTGCTTCAGTGGACGAAATGGCATAACAGCGTTGGTGAGGAAGGCACCATCGCCCCGTTTCTGCCTGAGCTTTCTTCACTGTGGCACTGGCAGGCCGTATTCCTGCTAACATTCTGTACATAATTGCTTGTGTGTTCTCTTCAAAGGATGCTGTCTCTGTAGTTCTCTCTCCTTTCTGAGTCATCACCAAAACCATCTTTAAAATCCTCTCCATGGCATTCATGGCTCCTTCTGCCATGGACTTCAGAACTCTGCCAGCCCCTGGCCATTACCAGTTCCAAAGGCACGTCTTCATGTTTAAGTTGTCTGTGACGGCAGTGCTCCACTTCTCAGGCCTATGCGTGTCTCAGTCAGGTCCAGCTGAGACAGCAGAACACGATAAAGGCGTGACTTCATAACACAGCAGTTTCCGTCCCACAGCTCTGGAAGCTGAGAAGGCCCAGATGAAGGCACTGCACTGTGCGGTGGCAGAGGAGGGCCTCCTGTGGTAGCTGCCTTCGCTTGCTCTGTCCTCACATGGAGGAAGGCTGACCAAGCACGCTGACCTCTTAGAAAGTGTGACAGCGGAGTTGCCTTGTCCCGCTCCACCTGCTCACCTCCCAAAGGCCCTACCTACCTCTAAGGACCATCGTACTAGGAACTCGGTTTCAGCAGAAGGATTTTTGGAGGCCATACGCATTTAGGTCCAAGAGGTTGTTTCCAGTAGAAGGTATTAACTACACTGAAACTGATGTCTTCATGTGTAGATGTGTGTAAGCGTGCACAGGGAATTTGTCATAGGTTATGTATATTATTTATCTATATTTATTTTATATTGTTCTTCCAAGTGTTCTTATCTGTTTACATCTGTGTTTCTGTGTTTTTCATGCCAGAGCAGGTGGCACAAGCCTAAGTTCTCTGCCCTCTGGGAGGCTGAGGCAGGAGGATATCAAATTCAAGCCTAGCATTGGCTATTTAGTAGTTTAGCAAGACTGGACTCAAACTTGTGACCTTCCTGCCTCAGCCTCTCAAAGTGCTGGAATTATAGGCCTGTGCCACTGAGCCTGGCTCAAAATAAATTAAAATGGGCCTTCACACAGACCTACATCTCATTTTTATTTTATTTTACCTATTTATCTATTTTATTTTTTATCTATTTTTTATCTATTTTATTTTTGAGACAAGGTCTCACTCGGTAGTCCAGCCTGCTTCTGAACTCAGCCTGCTTCTGAACTGTGTAGCCGAGGCTGGCCTCGAACTCACAGCAGTCATCCTCTCAGCCTCCGGAGTGCTGGACAGGAATTACATGTGTGAGCCAGTTTACATGGTACTAGGAAATCAAGCCCAGGGCCTTGTGCTTGCTAAGCAAATGCTGGAAAGGCCGAGCTATGGCCCCAGCCCATATTTTTTTTCCCTCTTTGCTGAGGATAGAACTCAGCCTTTGCACCAGGCTACATTCCCCAGCCTGTTTTTTGGGTTTTGATTTCTGAGATGGGGTTTCATTAATTTTCTCAGGCTAGGCTCAAGCTTGCAATCATCCTGCCTCGGCCTCCCAGAATACTGGTATTAGAGGCCTGTGCCACCAGGATCTGCATGACTCTCGATCTTTTTTCATCCTTAACCCCTAAGTCTCCAAGTACTTGGCTTGTATCACCAATTCCTGTTCTGATATTTCCTCTTAAATATATTACCCTCATAAAATGTAACGTAATGTCTTATACAGAATTACTCCTTCAATCCCCTGAAATAAGGTGACTGACAATACTTAGCATTGTAAAGGATAGCGTGGCTTTCTACTTCCTGGCCACCATGGGTTGAGAAGCTTTCCTTGGCTGTGCCCTCTCAGCATGCCGTTTATGTACTGAAGCCAGCCAACCATGAACTGAGCCTTCTGAATCAGTATGCCAAAATAAAGCTGTCCTCAAAAAATGCAAGAATAAAAGGAAAGGGGTAAGGAAGAAGTTTATATATTTTTACATACTATTTCTACTCATGCAAATCTGTTCAAAGGAAAAAAATTCTAAAGAAAAATATGGGGGCTGGGGGTGTAGCTCAGCAGTTAGAGTGCTTGCACTAGCAAGTGCAAGGCCCTGGGCATTTTTTATTTTTGATTTAGTGACAGGGTCTCACTGAATCATTAAGTTTCCCAGGCTCAGCTCAAATTGTGATCCTTCTGCCTCAGCCTCCCCGGGTGCTAGAATTACAGCCTGTGCCCCCCAGGCCTGGCCAAAAGGCGGCTTCTTGGTGTGGATTGCTGGCCTCTCTTTGAATTCTCACATGACAGAAAGACTGCCAGAGCCTGCTGGAGGCTCTTTTATAAGGGAGCTACCGATAAGTACGTTCATGAGCATTCCGCCCTCATGAGCTAATTTCCTCCCCAAGGCTCTACCTTCCAATATTGTCATACCGGGGATAGAAATTTCAATTTGTGGATTTTGAGGGAATACATTCGATGCATTGCGGCATTGCATTGTGTAACAGTCCCACATCTTGGTTTGTTTTCTGTTGCTATAACAGAATATCTAATTGTTGGTAATTGGTAAAGGAAAAAAGTATTAGTTTGGCTCCCTGTTCTGGCTCCTGGGAAGTTCATGACCAGGCACCTGCATCTGCTTGGTGCTCAGTGAGGGCCACATGCTACTTCCATGTAGGGCAGCACGGGATGGTAGGCAGGAGAGGGAGTGAATGCAAGCATCACCTTGCTCATAATAACCCCTCTTGCCATAGCTGGACCTCTCTCGCTGGAACTGCAATAAGTGTTGCTCTTGAAGGTACAGCCCCTGTGACTACAGCTCCTTCCTACCATCACAATGAGATGTTAACTCTGGTGTCAGTTTTGGTGAGGAAAAATGATACTCTAATGATAGCAGCTTAGTAAAACTGACAAAGTGACTCTTGGATATAAACATATGGGGACATTGACATACCTACAAAAGCAGTTTCAGCAGAGAAGTGCAGTGGCCTTCCCAATTTTTAAAATGTGTATATACATAAATTTAGTTCTTAATTGTTTCAAAACAGAGCAATATGGGGTTCTGTTTTGGCCAGTCATTAAGTTCAGTGTTGTGTTTTAAAATCAGTTTCAGTGCTTAATTGTTAATATTGCCTTCTTCTAACTGGAGTTGACTCCAGCAAAAGTTTGAATAATAAATTCAGCTAATTTATCGAAAATAGTCTTGACTCTTTCATTTTTTATGTAGCTGAACAATAAATTGTAGAATCAGCACTATTTTGTCTCAGCCTTTGAAAAGAAATTCCATTCCACTGTCCACCATCCTTGGCCTTGAACGTTGCTCATTTGGAGCTAATTCAGTTGTTTTCTTTATCTTGCCAGTCTGTACTTTTACTACAGTGTAAGTTTGGATTTTTTATTGTATTTATCATGCTCAGAATGTGGTGTGTCCTTTCAGTGTGGCTTTGCTTTGTTTTCTACTAATTCTGAGTCATCCTCACGCTACTTCCCCGACAACACATTCCTTGTCTCCTTGTGATGATTTTTTTGGGTGTGTCTCAGTTACTTTTTCATTGCTGAGACTCAATACCCAACATCCACAAATGTAGGGGAGAAAAGGTTTATTTTAGCTCACAGTTTCAGATGGCCACAGTCCATTCAGGGGCAGCCAGCAGCAGTGGAAGTACATGGCAGAGACAGAGGTGGAGGCAGCTTCTCAAGACATCACAAACAGGAAGGCAAGTCAAGACAAGCTGAGACTAGTCCCCCAAGGAAGGCAGGATGCAGCTTATATATCCTTCCAGGTCTCCACCCAGTGATTAGGTCCTCCTGTATCCAGGTGTGGAAGGTATGGCCACTACACACCGTTAATCCTAACTCACACCCCTGTACGCCACTTCTCCAGACTAGACCCCAGTCTATCAACAGCACATGGTTCCGTAGAGAATCCATAACATTTACGTACATGAGATTGGGGAACACTCTAAAGCCAAACCACAATAGGGTGCATACTGAAGCCTTTCATTGTTCTGTTTTTGTTTCTTCTTTTTGAGATAGGGCCTCACTCTGTAACCCAGGCTGGTCCTGAGCTCACTGGTGTAGCCCAGGCTGGCCTTGGACTCAGGACAATCCACCTGCCTCAGCCTCCCGGGTGCTGGGGTTACCACAGCCAACTTTATGTGGTGATAGGAGATCGAACTCAGGGCCTTGGCTTACAAGGCAGGTGCTTTAACCACTGTGCCATTCTTTCAGCCCCATGGAGCCTTTCATTGTTACTGCTTTATTTGTCTCAAGCCTCTGATGTTTCTGTTGGTCTCTCTCTCTCTCTCTCTCTCTCTCTCTCTCTCTCTCTCTCTCTCTAACAACATCTTGCTCTGTAGCCCAAAGCTGGCCTCCAACTCATAGCCATCCTCTTGCCTCAGCCTCCTGAATACTGAGCTTATAGGCATGCTCCAATGCACTGGGCTAGTTTTTTAATGTGGTGCTAGCGAGTGCAACCCAGGACTCGCACGTGCTAGGCGGATACTTTCACCCTCGAGCTGCACCCACAGCCCTCCGCTTATGTCTCTACCAGCCTGTACTGCACAGCGGGCCTATCCCTTGGCGCTTCCACCTTGCCTGCTCCCTGTGGGTGTGCTCTGGGAGGCTTTCTAACAGGCCATGTTTTCGGCGTTCCCTTCCATTACTCATTACATCTAGTCTTGTTTTATATTTGCCATTTTTGCTTTCTAATCTCTTATATTCCAGTGTGAGTAGTAGTCTACCTGATCACATTGTTGAACTTAAATTTATGGTCACAATAATTCCGGTGATTCTGTTCTTTGCACGATGAGGAGTGGTATACTAAGCTCAAAATATTGAGTTGGCATTCTGTTTGCTAGCATTCATTCTGAGCATTTTTGTCTGAGCAGAATGTGACTCAGAGGTGTCATTCTTACTTTCCTTACTCTGCTGACGTGAAGCTTTTTGGTTGTCTCCACCAGCCAGCCTCCCGCCTCCAAGACCTTGTGTCCTGAGGCACCTCTTTGGTCTCTCAGGATTCCTTCCATCCAGAAATGGTTTGGAGACATCCTGATCCAGTCCAGGCCCATGGACCATGTGGTATAGGTCCCCTGGATGGCTTTCTGCCCAGCCCCCACCTCTTGCACTGGTACTGTTGATAATTAGCAGCCATTTCTTTGGTGTTTTATGTGAGAGGCAGAACCGCAACCCCTGATCTCATGTGGGTAGCCTGGTATCTGGTCTCCTGCTTCTCAGGGTGGAGAACTGTAGATCTCACCGCAGGAAGCCTTTGCTCATTTCTTTTTCCATACGTGAATTACTAAAGGGACTGTGGCTTTAGCCCCATTGGTCTGCCACTTGTTCTTGTTTAGTTTCTGGTCTAAAGAGATGTTTGTTCTATTTTTGATAATGAAGTTTTTAAAAGTGCTTATTATATTCAAAGTGGAAAAATATGGTTTTTAAGAATGATCTCACAGGAGCTGGAGGAATAGCACAGCAGTTAGAGCACTTGAGTAGCAAGCTCAAGGCCCTGGGTTTGATTCTCCAATACCGCACAAACTGAGTGTGGTGGCACACACCCGTAATCCTAGCACTTAGCAGGCTGAGACAGGAGAATTGCCATGTGAGTTTGAGGCCAGCCTGGGCTACATAGGGAGCTCAGGACCAACCTGAACTACAGAGTGAGACTTTGTCTCAAAAAAAAAAAATGACCTCACAATGCCAAAATAATCTTGAGTACGTTAGTTTTAATTTGTATTGATTTCAGCCATAAATGTGACAATATGTGTGTATGAAAGATACATATTGTACCTTTATGAAAATACTATGAAATAAATTTATTTCTATTTATAGAAGTTCATGCTACATTTGATACTATTATACTAATTTTTTTTTTCTTTTTAGCTATAGCACTTTCTAGGTCAGGACTGATCCTACCACTAGGTGGCAGATCCTTTAATCTGATTAATAGTGACATCAGTAGAGCATGTTGTATCACACCTTTTTTCGTTGTTATTTTTGAGACAAGGTCTCACTCTGCAGCCTAGGCTGGTCTTCAACTCACTATGGAGGCCTGGCTGGCCTCAAACTCACACCAATCCTTCTGCCTCATCCTCCTGAGTGCTGAGTGCCTATATGGTGCTGGGGAATTGAACTCAGGGCCTTAGACTTGCTAGGCAAGTGCTTTAACTGCTAAGCTATTCCTCCAGCCCTCTGTATCACGTTTTTTTTTTTTTAATCTGCCGTGATACACAAATTTTACCAAAGTGATTTCTCCTTTTTGATAGCTTTTTATCTTCCTGCAATTCTCGTCTAAATGAAAATAAAGTTTAGAAAATGGAGATAGGAAGATGATGCCTTTTGAACACAGACACAGGACCGGAAGTGAGAACCACTAGCAGTGCCTTCAAGGTTAGGTCTCTGGAGGATGAGTCAAAAGTGCCAAAAAAAAGAGATCAAGTGTTTTAAAAGGAGGGTAGAGGGCAACAGACACAAACTTGACTTTCCTCGCAGTGTTAATACAGCTAGAAAACGTGCATCCATGATTCGTAAGGCCTTGCTCGCCTCACTACACACAGCATTGCAGGAACAAGTCATACGCACCTCATGATCATTCAGAGTGTCCATGAGAAAGCAGATTTCACCACCCTTTGAGTAAATAAAATCTTAAACGTTATCATGTTTACCTCACCAATGATTTTGTGTGGCAATACTGTTGTATAATTTTATATACCAGATAATCATAGAATTTTATCCCCTAAATTTTTAAGAGATACGGTCTGAATTTTTTTTTTTCCTGAGAATCTGTGATCTAACAGCTAAAGCTCACGGTTTCATCTTTCCTTAAATTATCTCCCTCTTCCTTTATTAGATTATGCCCCTTTCAGCATAGGCACATTATCCTCAGGACAGTTTTATCATAACCTGTATTTTTTCTCTTTCAGCCAGTTGGGTACTGAAGCAGCTGAAATGCGGAAAAGGCAGCAATCCCAAAATGAAGGAACACCTGCTGTGGCCCCGGCTCCTGGGAACCAGAGACCCAACAACACGTGCTGCTTCTGCTGGTGCTGCTGCTGCAGCTGCTCCTGGTAGGTCGTGTTGTCAGGACGGTGACGTGGTGGGCATGGCAGACCACGCACCACAGTGTGTGGAGGGCATGAGAGTGGAACAACTGGGTGTGGTGGTGCGTGTCTGTCATCCTGGAGGATCGCAGGGTAGAGCCAGCCTGGGTCACTTAGCCAAACCTTGTCTCAAAAAAATAAATAAATAAATAAATAAATAAATAAATAAAGAGGTTTAAGGATGTGGCTTAGTTCAAAAGCCACCCTCATTACTAAAAAGATTATAGTGGAGTTGTAGCAGTATAGAATGATTCATTTCTCCTACAACTTCACCAGCATTTGTTGTTTTCTGAGCTCTTGGTGATAGCCATACTTGCTGGACAAAGGTAGAATCTTAGTATTGTCTTGAGTTGCATTTCTCTAATGGCCAAAGATGCTGAGCATTTCTTCCTGCATTTATTGGCTGTTTGTACTTAATCCTTTTGAGCAGTGTCGGTTCTTTTCGATTGCTCATTTTGTGATTGGGCTTTTGTTTTGGGGTATAACATTTCTTTAATTCTTCATTTCATGTAGATATTAGTCCCTTATCTGTAGAGTAGCTATAGTGTTGGTTGCCTCTTCACTCTTAGTCATTTGCTTTGCTGAAGCTTTTTAATTTAATATAGTTTCATTTGTTGGTTCTTGGTATTATTTCTTTTGCCGTTAGGGTTTGTTCAGAAAGTCTATGCCCTATGCCTGTATCTTCAAGAGTTTTACATATCTTCCAAAAGATTTAGTGTTTCCGTTTTTATATCTAGGTCTTTGGTCCATTTTTATTTGATTTTAGCATAAGGAAAATAAAAATAGATTGTAACAGAGGAGAAAAATTACTACCACTTAGTGACATCACAGCCACATCATTCACGTGTTTGTGGGGATGCTGGAGTAGACATACGTACTATGCTCCTAGCTGCATAAAAGCCCAACAATACAATTATGTCAAGGTTGTAATATCTGATATTAATTGACTATGTTGCTAGCTTTTGGGTTTACTTTTTAATCATTATTTTAAGTGTACTCTTTCACCTTATAAAAAAAAATAAAATTGATGGTAAAACAACCTGCCATGTTATGCCCCAGCCTACCTCATCCATTCTTGTGTGCTCAGTCTCTTGTGCCCAGCAAGGCCACATGCCGTGACTGCCCTGTACCATCGAGGTGTGGTTAGTGCCATCTCTGATGTCCCCACAGCAATGAAGTTGCCTAGCGATGCAAGTTTCAGAACGTAGCCCCATTGCTCATCCATCTACAACTGCACTCATTTGGCAACTGACACAGTGCTTCAGGATTCTGTTTGTTATTTTAGTCCTGAAGAAATTAAGAAATAAGTTTTGATAGGTAAATAAAGTAATATGATAACAGAAGCATGTTTAGCGTAGTGCAGTTGAGAGATACAAGCACCAAGCTGGACATTATAGTTTTCTTTTTAAGATATTTTTGTTTTATATATCTAGCTCATTTCTGAAAGTCTTTACATTCAGCCCAGCTTCTCTTTAAAGAGCTTTATTTTTCCGCCATGAGATCTTCCACGGGCCCATGGAGCTAGCTCATGCTCAGCGCTCACTTGCTGTGTTTTGGACACTGTTGTCAGCTCGTGTGTAGCATCTCACCTCATTTTTATAACAATTTTAAGCGGTACAGGTTTCTATTATTGTTATTTGACAAATGCAGAACCCCAGAATCTGAGGGATCGCCTGATCTACCAAAGGTCGCACAGTTGGTGACACAGGAGGAGAAGATTTGAACCGAGGCATCTGACTATGTTGAGTCACTATCCATAGATTAAGACCAGAGCTAGATGATTTCTGTGGGAGGAGTAAGAGAAAGATGAAAGTAGGATGGAAATACTTAGCTCACTGAGAACTCTATTTCCTCCATCTAAATTGTTAAGGCTTAAAGAATAAAAGCAAATGAACTATGAATGACTCTCCCTGACAAAGACTCACCATCCAGAAAGCATTCTTACATTTATGAAACTGCTTTATATCTTCCAGATTACTATAAGATGATTTTCTGGGCCTAGAGTTTTCATCTAGGGTACCACTAAAGCACAGTACTCTTTTTTTCTTTTCTTCTTTCTCTTTCTGTTTCCTGTTTGTTTTCATTTTCTTTTTTCCTGGTGCAGAGGATGGAACCCAAGACCTTTGCACTAAACTACTCCCCTAACCCTTTTTTAATTTTCCATCAAGTTCTCACTAAATTGTTGAGTTGTCCAAGGCTGTCTTAACTTTGCAATCCCCCTGCCTTAGCCTCCCGTAGTGCTGAGCTTGCAGGCATACACCGCTGCTCCCAGCTGACAGAGCATTCTAATCTTCTATTTTGGTTACAGTGATATACCATCAAATCAAAAGAAGCAACCTTGATGAATGCTAAAAAGTTTAGAGATCATGCACAGAAAGATACCTCACCCATTAGCCCCTCCAGGGACGTTTGAAATAGATTAGGGAGATCTAGCAGACTACCGTTAGTAAGAAATTCTGTTTATAAATTGGATCTTAAAGGACCCAAAACTTAGGGATGCGAGGAAAGTTCCATTCAGTCCAGCATCCCCCTGATATAATTCAGCTGTGCAGATCCCCAGGCTTTGAGTCCTGCTGATCTTTCTCATCTACAGGCAATGGGGAGTTTGGAAATGGATCGTAGGCGTTAGACTAGAGGAGACTTGGGAATCAGCGTGTTCGTCTCATCATTATCTGCCAACGAGACAAACAAAGAACAAAGAGCACCCCAGAGCCTGTCAGGAACAGCGCTGTAAGGGGAAGCTGCCTGTCTGGCTCTGATTTCAGTCTAGTTAACTAACATGGCCTTCATTCCATGCTTGGCCTCTGGCCTTTTAGGTTGATGGTTGTGAGTCTGTGCTTCTCTCTCTGTCCTTATTGGCAGTTGTCTTACATCCTGCCTCAGTTATCTGGCTGTGTAACTGGATGATTAATACCTTCTGAGGACAAACATACTGGGAAGCTACATTCAATACTTTGTATAACACTACCAGCTAATTTCTCAGTTAGTTCTTATACTAGCGTAACACTAGAGAATATTTTTATTGGTAGTTCAGATAAAACTATAATGTATTTTACCTGTATCTTTCAGAAGTATGGATGGAAAAGTACCATATAAAATGAGTTTTCATTCTTGACCTTATTATCAGCTTAAATGTGGTATATGAGGAAATTAGTACATTGCCTGTGCATGTGTATCTAGGTGAGGCTTGCTTTTATCTCTGCCATACCAACATATAGTGTAAGACTTGGTTTTATTCATTATTAAATCATTCAAGCTGGGCCCAGTGGCATAAGCCTATAATCCTAGCACTTTGGGAAGCTGAAGCAGGAGAACTGAAAGTTTGAGCCCAGCTTGGGCAACTTAGTGAAATCTTCTCTCAAATTGAAAATTGAGAAAGGCTAGGGATGTAGTAACCCAGTGTGAAAGGCCTTGGGCTCAATCTCCAGTACAGTATATCAGTCACTATTAATAAATATCTAAATTATCTCATGAGCATCCATCTGTCACAGATAGAATGAACAGTTCCAGAACAAAACACTACTGAAAGCTTCACCAATTCCACATGTCTTTAGGGTGACGCGTATTTGGGATCCCCAGCCAAGTGGTTCACAGCCTGTGTGCTCCCGTGGCCCTGGATGAGGTGTGGTTCTCAGCGTGGGCCCTGGCTGCCTGGGTCTGGACTGTGAACTGGATCATGCATACATTTACCAGTCCTCCCATGTGAGACAAAGAGTAGGTAATTTCTAATGCAAAGTACTGGATTTTATTTTTAAAAATATAAAAATTAAGTTAACTCAAATGATGGATGTTTTTGAATCATGTCAGTGTTGTCCAATTGTAAATTAGGATATCCTTTTACATTTGCATTTTTAAATGCCATTTTTTTAATACTTTATGTTTAGAGAGGAAAATTATAAGGATTTGTGGCATGAAAAAAGAAAGGTCAAGGGAGCAGGACAAAAAGAAACATGAAAAAAATGTAATTTAGGGGCCCAAAAAAGTCAGAAATCAAAACATGAAAGAGTTGTCATTTGTGAATAGGAATAGTTGTCGTGTGGCTGATTTTACTTCCTTTTAAGGAAATAATAGTGGTAGGAAAACAAATGTCTATATCTAGTAATAAATATAAATAACTCACTGGCTTCACATGTTAGGGACTTATAAAACATGTTTGCCTTCTCATTTTTATTTCATTGTCAGCTCATCTCTCATTTTTAAGTGCACCTCAATCTTTGTAAAGCCACTACTGTTTTATGGTGGGGAGGGATGCAGAGAGTAAGTGCCTAACTGCTGAGAACTTCTAGTTTCCTTTGAAACCTAAACAGTCGCATTTACTTCATCATGGCTGCTCTCTCACCGTGTCGGAGAGCCACTTCCTTCACCTGTCAGGCTCTTTTAGTCTTTATTCACATTTCATTTCAGCCCTTAAGGAGGACAAGAGAATGAAATTGAGGCCCTTCAGAGGTCTCACATAGATGAATGCTGGGTGCCCAAGTCCTGGCCATACAATGGACAGAGCACAAAGATTTCTCGAAGAGGAATTGATCCTGGCCAGGAGAACGTGTCACTCTGGCAAAGCGCTTTTTGGAGGCTCAGGGTTAACGGGGGCAAGCAGGATAACTTGCCACTCCAGGTAGCAGCCTTCTGCCTGTTCCTAAGGAAAACGGCCCTTTGCAAGTTACGGGAATGCCTCAGAAACCACAGTAGGGCAGTCTGAATTGTTGAGTTTGTTCATATGTTCCATCAGAGATGACACACATAGCAACGGATGGTGAACTAGAAACCACAGTGTGCAAAAGCTGAGAGAAAAGTAGAACTTTCAGAATTTATTTTGAGCTTAAAAATCTAAGACCCAAATTGTCCTACAAACCATGTCATAACACCAGAGGGTACATTAAAATAACCCAGGCTACTTTTTGCAAAGTCTTTAGGTGCTAATCCTTTTATTTTTCCCCCCAATACTAGGGATTAAACCCAAGGCCTTCATACTGAGCTATATCCCAGTCCATTGTTTGAACTTTTATATTGAGACAGAGTCTCACTAAGTTGCTAAGTTGCCCAAGCTAGAGTCAAACTTGGTGATCCACCTGCCTCAGCATCCCAGAGTACTGGTATTTTAGGCTTGTACCACCAGGCCAAGTAATCACTCTTAATTCCTGGCTGCATCTGGTTTTCATCAAGCAAGGTGGGTTTCTTTGTGTTTAATCATTAAAACAAACAAAACAAAAACTGAATGAAGAGTCCTTAGCTTCCATCCTTCTGTGATAGCCCTGTGGCCTCTGCTCAGTGCTAAGCAGAAGTGAGGATGGTTTTGGGGAGCAGAGGGCCCAGGATTTCTGGCTGGACACCTGAACTCTCTTTGACAGTTTCCAGTGGAAAAGGTTGTCTCTAGATGTTTTAGATATTAGACTTAGGTATAAGTTTCAGCTTGAAAGAAGAATACCCTTGCTAAAAAATCAAATCAAATAACATTTCAACAATGCAGTATCTAATTTTACAGATCAGGAAATTGACAGTGGTTACCTTCTGTCACTTGAGGCCTTAGTGGTAGAAGTGTGATTAAAATGAAAGATTCTTAATATGCAGCATGTTGATGGGTCCTTTTTAATATGGCATTTGCAACATGTCATTTCCAGGCTCCCACCTTCCCATGTCTCATGTGCTGCTGGGTACTGCTCATAAGAGATGGCCCACAGTACCAGATTCTTTACAGGAAAAATTGGTCACAGAATAAATTTAGTAAATTAACTATTGCTTTGAAATTAAAGTTGTCTCCCTGCTGGACACATTAGTTTCCAGACTGTGAGATATTAGTTATCTCACAAAGTAAATATTAGGTGGCTGGAGGAACGGCTCAATGGTTAAAGCTCTTGTTTAGCAAGTAATAAGTACTGAGTTCGACTCCCCAGCACCACAGAAGGCAGGTGTGGTGGTGCATGCCTATAATCCCAGCACTCAGAAGGCTGGGACAGGAGGACTGCCATGAGTCCAAGGCCAGCCTGGGCTCCATACTGAATTCAGGACCAGCCTGGGCTATAGAGCAAGACCCTGTCTCAAACAAATAAACAAAAAGGTAAATATTATATGCTCCATAAGCAGAGCTTGGGTCCCGCCACCACTCCATTTCAACAAGAACCACCATTCCAAACAGCAAAAATAATGTTCTATTTTGTCCTCTGATGCTGTCACACTTTAGCTCCTTGCCAATGGAAATAGTAAGATGCATGCTTTAAAAGTCAAAGGATATTTTTTGGGAAAGAAAAATCCATGTCTGCACCATGGGGAAGAAGCCACTCCCTGGAAATCAAAACTGCTCACACTTACACGGTGAGTCACTTCAGCTGAGGCTCCAGTGAATAAAGAGTCACCCATGTGCCTGTCACCCTCAGAAAGCTGATTCATCACACCACACATTCCTGTGGAATAACTTACTCCACACAGGATTTCCAGAGCTCTTGTAACCTAGTCATCACAGATACAACACAGAGAAGTCCACGCTTCGAACTGTTTCGTAATGGCATAAATGTGTTTCTTCAATATCAGTTATATTAACGTTAAACCGCAAACTCAAAATTGACATCTGCCAACCGAATCCAGATGTCACAGGCCATATAGAGATGAAACCAGAGTGAACATCCTGACGACTAAAGTTCTCTATACCGCGGGTCCCCAGCCCTTGGCCATGGGCCACTATCTGTAGCCTTAGAAGGACCATGCTGCTGGGACAGGTGACCAGGGAGCAGAGGGTGAGCATCGAATGAAGCTCCGCCCCTCATCACCACGCTCCTGTTACATTCTCATGCTGCTGCTGATTGGCAGGAGGTGGAGCTTCGCTCCCCACTCCGAGATACCACTGTCCCTGGGAGAATGGCCTTCAGCCAGACCTGTTCCTGGCATCAGGTTAAGGACCACTGCTGGTATCACTCATCATTCATTTCTACTCCACTGAGTGCTCCTTGTTGCCTGGCAGTGTTGCACTTCCCAGTGTTCACCAGGATCTCCTGCCTCTGCAGTGTCAGGAAACAGAGGCTCAGTGAGCAGTTGCACACAGGTAGGGATACTTGGCATTATCCCAGGTCACCCTCTAAAAGAGTTTAGAATTAGAGCTGCTTCCACCCAGTTGCTGTTACATGTCCTGGCTATTGTAACACTGCCAGAATTAGAATTGAATTGACCCTGTACCCTCAAAGGTATACCACATGACTCGTTTTTACTTTGCATTTACTTAAAAGATGAGTATTTTTGTTAATATCACACTGCAGTATTTGGATTAACAGTAGAACAATGAGTGAGAAAGAAACAAAATGATGGATGACAGTATTGTATCTGGTCTTACTGAGTAAATGGGAGACTAGTAAAGAACAGAAGGTCAACTCAGTTCAGACTGGAGGAAGTCGAGAGCCAACTCAGAAGCTATGGCTCCTCCCAGCTTACACAAGGTCGACAGAGAGCTGGCATCCCAGTGCAAACCTTGGGGATGCCTATGGTTACACCTATGGTGTAACCCAAGGTGGAAGTAGGAAGGAGGGGTAGATTATGGTGTGAGATGCCTGGCAGTGGATCACAGGGTTTCCAAGCATGAGGAGAAGGCAAAGGGAAGTATCAGCCTCAGGATTTTGAAAGGAATTGACAGTCGCCCCTGAGTGTGGGAGAGCTGCCTCCCACGAGGGCCAGCACCCTTGGAGAGCTGGATGCCGGGTGGGCCTGCAGGATAAACTGGGCCATGGCAGAATGGATTTGATGGGGAAGAAAGTTGCAAAGAAAACAGGTGAATATAGAGGGTCAGTCAGTCAGTGGTAGGAATAACCTCCCTCTGATGGAGAAGCTTAGCATCCTAATCAGATGGGAGCAAAGAAATAAGGCACGGGGGTGTGACAGTACTTCTAGGAAGAGGGCTCTATGTGGAGATCTAGGTGGGGCCCTGGAATCAGGAGCCCCGTCAGCTTAGACCTGCAGAAGACCGCTGGAATTTCAGCGGCACTGACTCATGGCATGTGTCAATGTAGTGCGGACCAGGTGTGCCTCAGGGTCCAGGGTGGCTGGAGCTTCAGAACAGCTTGGGCAAGGGCCTGCATACCCATGGCCACCACCCACCACACTGTCCTAGACAGCACTGAACACATGCAGGGTCAAAGTCCAACTTAAAACTCTCAGGCTAGTGATTCATCTCCTGCTTGACTCATCCTTTGGTGTCGCAAGTTAAATTGTCCTGTGTGAATTTTGTGATTTAGCTCACAAAAGTTCATATTGATCAGTGATCACTGCGTGTTTTCCTAACCATATACTAAAGTTTCGTACTTTGAAGTAGCCAAAGAGATATTGGGACTTACGCTGTTAGACATGTGGAGGTGTTCAGCGTTGGTGGAATGGACGATTGTTTGGATTTGCCGATTGTGTTTACTTTATGGAGTATCAAATCTGTGTCACAGAAATTCTTCTTAAAAATTATAGGCACATTCTCCCAAGCGTAGTAAAACTGTACGGTGGGTGATGGGTATTAGAGAAAGCACCAGGTTTCTGTGCACCACTTTCCTGCATCCTCCCATATGTACTACTTGCACTGCTAGTACTAAGTTTTAGTAAAGAAGGACAAGGCTGGGGAAGGGAGCACTGAATTCTGTTTAAGGTTCCTGGGATATAAAGTCAAGAAAGAAAAAAATAGAAGGAAGGCTAGAAAGATTAGAAGAGCCAGACAACAGGCTTGTCTTTTTACACTTAATTTCGAGATGGTAAGTAAATAAGGAAAGAGCAGAGTCCGTTTGCTGTTTCAAGGCTGTCTCTCTCCAAAGAGAGGGGGAGTGTCTGAAAGGAAAAAATAAAGAGCAAAGGGAAATGGACAGGGCTTCGGGAGTAGTACAGCCGAGAAAGCACTTGCCTAGCCAGTGCAGGGCTCTGGGTTCAATTCCCTAGCACCAAAGCACCACTTAAAGTGGGCATGGGGGCACGTGCCTGTAAGCCTAGCACATGGGAGGCTGAGGCAGGAGGATTGCTGTGAGATCAAGGCCTGCCCGGGCCACATAGTGAGGTTAGGACCAGGCTGGACTACAGAGTGAGACCCTGTCTGTAAATAAATAAATACATAAATATAAATACATAAGTAAATAAATATAGAAAGGGTGAAATGTTGGGGACCCAAAATAAATAATCTATGCAAAGATTGAAGAGAATCTCAAATTGAATCAAATTGAATCAAATTGAATCTCAAATTGAAGTACGCCTTAGAAGACACTGTCACAAGTTAGTGGTAGATGAGAAAGAAAGGAGGGTAACTTGGGATTATGTGCTTGAGGGCCTGGCTTGATGCTGACCCATCAAATAAGAGAAGAGGAAGTTGTTTAGGCCAAAGAGAAGACGCCAAGTTTGGGGCTGGAGGAATAACTCCGTGGTTGAAGAGCGTGCCTAGCAGGCTTAAGGCCCTGGTTTCGATGCCCAGCATCACGTAAGCTGGGCCTGGTGGCGCCTGTTGTCCTAGCACTTCATTTGGGAGGCTGATGCAGAAGGATTGCCTGTGTCTGAGGCCAGTCTGGGATACACAGTTAGTCCGGGCAGGATCAGAGCAACAGTCTGTCTCAGTGAAAAAATAAAAAAAAAAAATAAAAATAAAAAAGGCAAGCATGCTCTTGCTGTGTTCAAGGACCCACAAGTTAGCTGTGTGAAGAGAGCTGAGACTCGCAGAGCAGTTATGCATGAAACGCGGTGAACTGGGAGGGGCTGGGGGGCAGTGGGTAGAACGCAGGCAAGGTGTCACCCACGGCAAGAGGGGAGAGAGGACAGCAGGCTGCAGACACACTGGGCAGGTCCCATGCGGTGGGAATCCTGGAGCACTTTGTGATCGGGCTGGGGGAAGCTGTCGGACAACTGCTGGAAGCCCAGGTTTCTTCCTTGGGTGCGCACTAGGTCCCTGGAGGGAGAAACTGCTGCTGAAGAGGGTGAGCTGGGGGAGCCCCTCCCAGAGGGCTTGGAGACACCCTGACCCTGCCGGGTGGAAGGCCTCGGCCAGGGAAGTTAATCAAAGTTAGTCAAAGCAAATTTTTCAGTTTCTAAGAGAATATGAAATTCAACCCTTCCAAATACTAATTAGCTATTTGGATGATATTTTATAACCTCCCAGGCTGGATGAATAGCACAGGGGCTAGAGCACTTGTCTGTCAAACACAAGGTTCTGAATGCGATTTCCCAGCACCACATAAACTGGATGTGGTATTGCACACCTGTAATCCCAGCACTCATGAGCTGAGCCAGGAGGATTTCTCTGAGTTTAAGGCCAGCCTGTGAGCCAACACAGTGAGGCCAGCCAACATAGTGAGTTCAGGACCAGCCTGGACTAACATGAGACTCTCTCAAAAAAATAATTAATTAATTAAAATAAAAATAAAACTTCCCTATCCTCTCTCAGTCAATAAGAAAAATGAGATGGCACTGTTTTTGCTGTCCCTTCCTTTCCTGCTGATGAAGTATCCTAGCCATGCTATCTGGCACAAATAAGGGTCAGCTCTGACTCGTCTCTCTCTCTCTCTCTCTCAGTAAAATTCTCCATTCTCTTTCGGGCCTAACCTACTTTATTCATGGTCTATACATATAGATCTATTGTAGCTTGTCTGCTATTTTAGAATGTTAGTCAAGCATTTTGTGTTCATTCTATTTTGAATAAAACAAATCCATTTTTTGTGGAAATCAAATTTGCCATATAGTAATTCTCCTGTTAAATATCATAAATATTATTATTTCCAATGCTATGAAAGTCGTATCTTTGTTACAGATCCCAGTATCCCACACACGAATGGACGTCTCACGCAGGGAGCATCTGTTCTACACAGAAAGCAAATTTTTACCGTTACTGCCTTTCTTACAAGGATGTACGGATTATTTAAAAGAACTAGCGAAACCCAGTGGCACAGGACTGAAATCCCAAGACTGAGAGGCTGAGGAAAGAGGATCGCAAGTTCAAACTCAGCTTGGCCAAGTTAGTGACTTAGCAAGACCCTGTGTCAAAATCAAGGCCTCCTCCCAAGGAGCAGGGGCTTGCACCTCTCTATCCTTCATTTCTAAATAAAGAGCTTGTACTCTACACCTTGGAAAAAACAATCAAAACCAAACAAATGTGCTGGGGGTGTGGCACAATATGAAAGCCCTGGGTTCTGGCCTTTGTACCACAATAAAATAAATAAGTAAATAAACAGGACTATTTCAGTTGATATAAATAATAGTGGAGTATCACCTCCTCATTGAAGTAGACGTGCTCCTGCCCTCGTGTGGATAACACAGATTCTCTGAATAGGCTCACCCAAGTGGAGCTCTGACTGTCAAGGGCATGGGAGACCTGCCCAGAGCCACCCCCTGGCGTCGCACGCCTCTGAGCGCTGCCCAATTCTACGTCACGGCTGTAACACTTTTGGCAAGCTACTTCATCTCTCTGAGCCCAAGTTTCTTCCTTGGTAAAATGTGATTAATAGCATATATAAATTACCTTGTTTGTAATTTAGTTCATGCTACAGGGCCTATAGGTGATTCTTTGTTAATAGATAAAATCCTACCCTCCTTTCAAGGCTCAAGCTGCAGGGAATTTTGGGAGGTTGGGACCATTGTACACTTGCCGTTGCTCTAATGACAGATCATCCAGGACAAGGAGTAGCCTTGTGCCAAAGCCCTGGTGTCCCTACCCAGCATAGACCCCCCCCCCCACACACACACCACCCCATTTCATGTGTCAGTGTAATAGTTGCAGGTTCTGCATTCTTTATCACTACGGTTTTCCTCCCCAGCTCCTACGCTAACTGGATATTCCTGGAGCCTGGAGCCCACAGCCCATAGCCACAGAACTCCCAGAGTTCCATATAGCAGAATTAAGTTTCCTGACAGATCAGGCTTGTTCTCAGCAATTGTGTTTGTTCCCAGGGATGCTTCCCAACTCCACCCCATACAAAGTCATATACACAGCTGCTGGGAACACCAGGGAAGTGGGGGATGGGGGGGAATGGCTGGCAGGTAAGTGACTTAGCCAGCTGTCAGGTATATTTCTGAATATCACTGGCTAGACCTGCAACTTTTTCATTCTGCTTCTATACAGGACACAAGTTAACTAAAATCAGAAACTCAAGCTCCAGCTTAACTGATGCATTTACAGGCTCATATGGAGCCAGGCCTGTTAACACAAAACTGTGATCTCGGCACTCTGGGAGGCTGGAGCAGGAGGACTGCAAATTCAAGCCCAGCCTTGCCAATGTAGCAACTTAGGGAGACCCTGTGTCAAAAGCAAAAATAAAAATAGACTGGGGATGTAGCTCAGAGTGAGAGTCCTGAGCTCTACCCCTAGGACCAACAATAATACCTCCTCAGATGGTCACATCCCATTTTAGTAACAGTGTGTGTGCACCAAGGCCCACTGACTTCTCACATCCAGGATACTTGCTTCTCCACAAAAACACTCATGGACTTGCTTACAAATATGGAGAAATTTAAAATGGATTGAAGAAACAGCTTAAAATAGGATTTTCATTCAAATTGAGAACCAAAGTAGAAGATTCCAGTTGACTTGCGTCTATAAAGTTTCCCTCTGCATTCAGCCCTGTACGCCTCTTTTTAAGAAATAACAGTACTTTGTACATCCCAAGTAAGAAACGTTGGGTATCTGACTTACTGTTTGTTTACAAGATGGGTCCATATTTTAACCACGTAATTGCTTAAATGCAGATGGCTTTCTAACTCAAACATGTCACTGAACCCAAAATACTTGTCAAGAGACTTGAAATGAAAACAGTAGAAATTAAAAGCAGGGATTTATGAAACCCATCTTTCCAAACAGATGTCCATAGAGAGAAAGATCAGTAGCAGAGGGAGGGAAATCGGAAATGTGTGAGGAAAAAAAGGAACTAAATATTTGCACACAGTGCAAAAAAAGTGATATGGAGAATCCACTCTGACAATTTTTATTTTTTTCAGACAGGGTACAGGCTGGTCCTGAGTTCATTATGTATCCCAGGCTGGCCTTGAAATCAAAGCAATCCTCCTGCCTCAACCTCGCAGTGCTGAGATTACAGGCCTGGGTCACCACTCCCAGCTTATGTGGTACTGGAGACTCAAACCCAGGGCCTTGAGCTTGCTAGGCAAGCATTTATCCACGGAGCTATTCTTCCAGTCCTCACGATGGTTCTTTTAAAAAACATTTTAAATAAAAATATTTCCTGTTCACTAGTAGTTTAAAACCTTTTGTAATTAATTTGCTCTAAGAATGTATAACAAGAGCTCCATATTCCCTCAGCCTAAGAAGAATGCAAAACAACTTATTGGAAAACATAATGATTATGTTAATAAGATTATGGCTGCCTGTTGTTAAGACTAAAGTATTCCAAGATCAGATGATCTGGGGCCAGAGAGTATTCAAAATATTTTCTAAATACCAAAATGGAAAAATGATTCAGGTATGTATACTTTCCCAAGATTAAACTTACCCTTTTCTAGTTTAATTATTATATTTGCAGAAATGAGAAACTTCAAATTCCTTAGAAAGACATAATTATCAAAATATTCCTTACATGTAGGAATATTTTTTTTTTTTTTCAAGTAAGGATAATTATTTCCAGAAACTTTTTCAGCGCTCCTTTATTCTGGCTCAGTTAAAGGGTAAGAGAGCCACCTAGTGGACACATTTTTAATAACTGATTGTTTTGCTTGAGTTAAAGTATATGAAACTAAAGCTTTCTGGGCTGAGGGTCTCTAGTTCCGTGGCTAAAGCGCTTGCCTAGCATGCATGAGAAAGAATGAAAGGAAATGGAGGGAGAAAGGAAAGAAAGAGTTATATTGAAGTCATGGGTTGACACTGAGCTTTTCTATGTCTGAGTTTTGGATTTCACAGGATTCCCCCCCTTGGGTTGTTTGGTTTTGTTGGTAATCTCTTGTAAGCCAATTTATCAGTCCGTTCCATCCCCAGCTGTGTCTGTTGATGGGCAGACAGGTGCTTCCTAGAGGGCCCTGTGGTCCCCAGCGTGGCCTTGTGCAGTCATCAGTCTCCTCCCTCCCTCAGGCTTTGCTGCTAGACCTTCTGTAACAGCTCCTTTATCATAGTCTCAGGTTCTGAGGAATTGAAAAGAAGTCATTGCTCAGCAGGGCCCGCCGCAAACTGGGTCTTTGGGCACAATGTGGCTGTGAGGGGATGGCTGTGGGGCAGTGTCCCTGCAGGGGTGCTCCCTCTCGGTGAGGATTCCTAAGCAGGCTGCTTACCCTTCCCAGACCTTCAAGGTCACTCAGTGTGTGTAAAGGACTGAGAAGGTAAAATGATCACAATTAAGTCTTATATGTAAAGAAGTGACACCGCATGGGGAAAATGAACACGAGACTACACGTCAGAGGATGGAGGATGCGGGCGCCAGCCTCAGCTGGTGATGTCTTGATTACGAGGATGGTGTAAGTCAGTCTTGGGGACTGTTTTCTTGTAAATAAAATGGAAGTGATTAATAACAAATCCCCTGTCCACCCTGCAGGAGTGTTGTGAGGAAGTAGTAGTAGTATTTTAGATTAATGGCAAAAATGAATGTCTCTTGTTTCCTCAATTTGAAATATAAAGTCTTGGGGCTGGGGACATAGCTCTCCTGTTAAGAGTAATTGCCTGGCAAGTGCCAGGCCCTGCGTTGGGTTTCCCAGCACCACATAAACTAGGGGTGGTGGCACACACACCTGTAATCCGAGTACTTCAGAGGCTGCAGAGGATTGCTGTGTTTGAGGCCCAGCCTGGAGTACATAACATAGTGAGGTCAGGACCAGCGTGGACTACAGAGCAAAGACCTTGTCGAAAGAAAGAAAGAAAGAAAGAAAGAAAGAGAAAGAAAGAAGAAAGAAAGAGAAAGAAAGAAAGAAAGAAAGAAAGAAAGAAAGAAAGAAATCAAGCAGGCCTTTAATAAAATTGGAAATGCCATTTCAGTATACAAGCAACCTATCCTATCTTCAATTTTTCTCGAAATTACTCTTCATATTCCCATCTGTTTGTGACAGTTGTACTCACCTTAGTGACCGGCACATACACATATCGTATCTTAATCGGCTTCTTCCTCCCCCTTCCCTCCCACCCTCTCATCTCCACCTTCGCCCAAGTCCCCTTCCCATCTTCACACAGCCTACCTCTTTCCTATCATCTCTTTTTCACTCCTTTACTTGTATTTTGAGTTTCTTAAAAAAGACAAATCATGTGATACTTAACGTTCCGTGTCTGTTCATTCCGTGTACCATAATGGACACATCCATTTTCCTACAAATGACTCAAATTTATCTTTCTTTATGGAAAAGTAGTACTCCACTATGTCTGTGTAACTTTTTTTTTTTTTTTTTTTTGAAACAGGGTCTTGCTCAGGCTGGTCCTAAACTCACTGTGTAGCCCAGGCTTGCCTCAAACTCATAGCATTCCTCCTGCCTCAGCCTCCAGAGTGCTGGGATTACAGGTGTGCACCACCACAACTGGCTTTTGTGGTGCTGGGGAATCAAACTCAAGAACGTGTGCTTGCAAGGCAACTATTGTAATCTCTGTGGTATCCCTCCCAGCCCCATAGCACATTTTCTTAACCCATTCATCTGTGACCATATCCACTGCTTCCTAGCTTATTATAAGTTGTACTGCTACGAACATGGATATGTATGCATCATTATAATACAGTATCTTTAATCAGAAAGAGACCCAGAACAGGTGCAGCTGGATCATATGCATTGTGTTACCTTCATCATACATGGGGAAAACAAAGCATGGAAAGTCAGAATCATCCTACTGGACATATATTCTACATTTGGGGTCCATTTCATTGTTTTCTTGGCCCATTACATAATACATACTTCACTAGGTTCCTCCCAACCTAAAGCATGTCACCTGCCCATTCCTCTCTCCATTTAGATTGTGACTTTTTCGTAAGTATTAGCCTCTGCATGACCTTAGTACCTCTGAGAGTGGAATCCCCTGGCAAACATCTGCTCCTTTTCAACCCAATTTAATCATTACCCTCTCTTTGAAGCATTTCTCAGTTCTCTCATGCAAATCTTAGGAACTATACCGCTGTCTAAGAAGCACCTGATGTGTAATTCTATTTTGGTGTGAATCACAAGGCCATGTGGTGTTTATAAACCTGTTGGGGATCCTTGCTAGCAGAGCCTTTGTCTTACTCATCTTGAATTTTCAACCCAGGCTCCATTGTATAAACCAGGCGTGTTGTGGTTAGGATCTGGAGTGTCCCCCAAAAGTCTCATGTATTTTAATGTTATGGATTGTCTGTGGAACCATGTGATGTTGGTGGATTGGGGTCTAGTCTGGAGGGATGGATTGCAGTTAAGTTAGGATAAAGGGCGTGTAAGTTAGGATTAAAGGTGTGTAGTGGCCACACCTTCCACACTTGGATGCAGGAGGGGCTAATCACCGGGCAGAGACCTGGAAGGGTATATAAACTGCATCCTGCCTTCCTTGGGGACTAGGACTGGGACTAGGACTGGTCTCAACTAATCTCAACTTGCCTTCCTGTTTGTGATGTTGTGAGAAGCCGCCTCCACCTCTGCCTCTGCCATGCACTTTTATTGCTGCCGGCCGCCCCTGAATGGACCTTCTGGAACTGTGAGTTAAAATAAACCTTTCCTTTCCTAAATTTATGGGTGTTAGGTAATGAGTCACACAACGAAAAGTAAGACAAGGTGTTTCTCATATGATCTAAAACTCCTTATTATTGCTAACTCCAGAATAAGGTATAGTGTTTTCTATGAATATTTTGATTGATGAAAATTAATTATGTGAATGATTTGCTGGCTCCTTTTCAGAATCCGAAATAGGCTGATTTCACTTTTTCCACTACAAATTTGAGGTACCCACTCTTATATAAAAAAGAAAGGATTGTTATCATAAAGTGAAAATATTAAAATATTTAAAATTGCCTTTATCAGGGGCCGTGGTTCTTTCTGAGACACTTGATGTCACAGTGTATTAAATTTTAGCATCTTATTGATTTTTTCAGTTGAATTTTTGTGTAAATATATGTGGTTTTATGATCATTCTCAATCCCAGGGTTACTATGGTTACCATGAAGTTTTTGTCTTCTTTGCAACACTTTCAAGAATTGTTTATAAGAAGAAATTGCTTGTCTTACAATAGTAGACGATTTTCAGGGATGGAAGAATAGCTCAGCAGTTAAAATGCTTACCTGGCAAGCTCAAGGCTCTGAGACTAATTCCCTAGCACCACTTAAGCCAGTCTTGTTGACACACGCCTATAATTCCAGCACTTGGGAGGCTGAAGCAGAAAGTGCCATGAGTTCGAGGCCAGCCTGGACTAAACAGTGATTTTAGGACCAGTCTGGACTACAGAGCGAGACCATATCTCAAATCAAAATGAAAATAGTAGACCATGTTCCAAAATAGAGTGTGCACATATTTCTGATGACAAACCAGTAGAAAAACTATAATTTGTGTCAGGAAATATTTTTACTTTGCATTTTCCAAACTCCCCTGTGAACAAGCAATAATTTACCCTTAGAAACAGGGGGAACACTGTTTTTCTGAAGTGTACCAAATGCATTTCTTCCCTTTTCAAAGTCATCATTCTTGGAAACCTCTAATGGGATTTAAATGTTTCGTTTAGTATATTGAGCCTGGACCACTGACATTTTTCTTTCATAAAAAATGTGTAATTTAATCAAGACTCATAATAATCACTATGTCTTAGTTACTTTTTCATTGCTGTGATTCAATACCCAACATCCACAATTTAGGGGAGGAAAGGTTTATTTTAGCTCACAGTTTCAGAAGGTCACAGTTTATACATGGGCAGCTGGCGTGGTGGAAACCAGTTATGGGTACAAGCTACCATACCTCGATCAAAATTCCAAAAATAATTTAAAAAATAAGAAAGAGTAGAGATGTAGTGGATGTAGCTCAATGTGAAGATCCAGGGAAATTTTAAAAGTAGAAACAGTAGTTTAAAGTGTTACATTCATAAAATGAAAAACCTGCATGTGATACTGTACAACTGTTTATGTTTAGTGTTTTCCTTTTGGACTTTATCAAACAGTTGGAGCATGTAGATGTTGATCTAAATAAATATTTACAGTTATTACCTTCAAACAGAACCCTCTGCTTCTGTGAGGCAGGACCGAGTGAAGTGAAACTGGGGAAAGGCACGTCACTTCAGGACAAGCAGGTCTTCTAGTGTCAATTTGTGGTTTGTTTTCTTCTCTGTTTGGCATTTTCAGTGGTTCTTGGTCATTGAAAGCGTGAATCTCATTTTTGAGAATTGTACTAAAGGAATGTTGATTGAAAGGACAAACTGTCCACTGCAAAGTTCCATTTCTCTTCACAGGGTAAGATTGCATCCAACATTACACCAAGCGATGGCACAAACTACAAACATGAAGCATTTATTGCATGTCTGAGTAGTTTTAGTCCAACTGTGTGTCCATATTTTACCATCTGTGAAAATGAAAGATATACACAACCCAGTATTTCATAGTGATCGCTCTAATATGGTAGCATTTGGAATGTTTGTAAACATCACAGAAACAGATACAAGAGCCAGAATTCATGTTCAGAAACTTGGGAGTTATTCACATGGATTCCAGATTTGTTATTTTACAGCAGGGGCACATGGAGGGTGACTTTTTTCAAAGATGTTACAGGAAATAAGGTGTGTCTGCATTTTGTGTGGCATGCCTTTTGGGACCTTGTATGGAAATGCAACTGAAATAACTCTCACAGAATTTCTTACTGCAGCAGGAAAAGAATCCTTTTTTTTTCCTCTAGTCATCTTACAGTGCCTTAGTATATACATGCACACCTTATATCTATAAAGCTTGGCACAATATTAATTTTTCATTTAAATAAGATCTTTCTAAATGTATAGAAGTGGGGTATTTCATATATATATATATATATATATATATATATATATATATATATACACTTTATAAATACAGAAAATTCTGTAGACTACTGTCCATGGTTTCTCTCTTATACATTCCAGTGAAGCACACTCACCCAAAGATACTTCAAGAAATTAATCTCCTCTGAAATACACACCTGACCTACATGGATGGCAGTGTGGAAGACTGAAGTTTCCCAGGCTACCTCAGGCTCCACCCACATTCACTGTATTCATACACAGAGACCTAAAAAATAGCACTGCTGTCTCTAGGTCCATCCCCAAGGACACCCCCATGAAAAATGTAATTCAATAGTAAAATAAATTCTCTACCTGTTACCATGGACTGAATGCCTGAAGGCTTGGACTTCTGGACCCATGAGTTGCTCCCACACTGGAGAGCTCTAGTCAGGTGCTGCCCGACTCAGAACAGCCAGCCCTTGTCTCTTCCCAGGATTCTTTGGGCCATGCCACTTTTGTTAGAGATTGACTCTTCTCTGCATGATTTCACACCAATAAATTTGCCACTGCTCTGGGAGTACGTACAGTAGAACTTGCTTTATTTTACTTTTTTATTTTTCCTTGGGATATATTTTTTTTCTGACTAAAGAATCTTTTCTAGTTTCAACTGGACTGTGTCTTCTCCAGGTATCCCACCTCTCCAGGTAAACTTTCCCGCTGCCCCCACTTTCAGCTGTAATCGGGCCTGCTCATCAGGCACCTTCGTGGAATTCTTCCCTCTGCTGCCTCCGCTCCACTCTCACCTTTGCACCTAGAAGTGAAAGAACGAAAGACTGGGACACGGTCTCAGCTTGTCTTCTTGACTTCCCCGATGAGGAGTAACGACTTGCTGGACACCTCCCCCATGTGCACTGTCTACCAGAACCATACTTAGTGACACCTTTCTGC
Organism: Ctenodactylus gundi; assembly: GCA_004027205.1. Taxonomy (NCBI): domain Eukaryota; kingdom Metazoa; phylum Chordata; class Mammalia; order Rodentia; family Ctenodactylidae; genus Ctenodactylus; species Ctenodactylus gundi. The sequence goes on from PVKB01000910.1 coordinate 326,220, forward strand.
ATGCTTGTAAATGACGCATTATTACCTCAGTGGCTGTCTGAGGGTCTGGTTCATAGTAGGCACTCAATAAAAACACAAAGTTGTTTGGCAGAATACAGTTCAGCCTCTAGCTGTACCTCATACCTAGGGTCATAGGCCAATCCACCATATCACTCTGCAGTTCACTCATCTATAAAATGGTATTGCTTTCTTGTGACTAGAACTCAATACCCAACACCCACAGTTTCAGAAGGCCTCAGCCCGTCCAAGAGCAGCTGGCAGTGGTGGAAGTACATGGCAGTGGCCAAGCCAGAAGAAAGCTATAGCATGGCAACAGGAAGCTGAGTGAGCAAGGAAGGGCAGAGCCAGCCTATATTCTTCCATGTCATGTTCTGATGAGCCCCCCTTTCCATGTCAAGCCCTGGTGGCCCACCCCTTTCCTTCTGGGTCAAGGCTCAGTGATCTGTCCCTTCCAAACAGGCCCCACTGCATAACAGCACATGCAAATGATAGATATTCTACAATATTCCAAATAACAAGTGGATTTTGGGGGACATTCCAGATCCAAAACACAACAAACAGAAATAATAACACTAATGCTGAGAAAATGGTGTCTGATAAGAACCGGCACTAAAAGATACAATACAGAGTGTTCCAGAGGTTTCAACTTATATAAATATATTTTTAAAATACAATGTAATATGAGAAAGGTTGTTTTTTCAGCATTAATTTGTTGTAATATATGAAGTAAAACTAACACTATGAGAAAAATTATGCTGCTACGAAATGCACTATGTAGTGTGTCTTAAAAGTTGCCAAATATAAGAAAACTTGGCAAACTGTTGAGACATCGTGTAGTTTCCAGTGCTTCTTGTAGAATAAGCAAATGGAAGACTAGTCAAGCCTAGTGGTGCAAGCCTGTAAAACCAACACTCTAGAAGGTGGGAGTTCAAGCTCAGCCTGGGCAATTCAGCAGTTTACCCCATCTCAGAATCAGAAATCAAAAAAAATTTTTTTTAAACGGGGATATAGCATAGTGTGAAGCCCTGAGTTACATCCCTAGCACTGGAAAACGTAAATAAATTACAGGAGGAATGAACAAGCAAAAGAGATGTTATTTGGCATGATTTTACTCTCTGGCAAGTCTTTGTGAAGCTCTGTGACTTCAAAACAGAGGTATCCATTAGCTGGCTCAGAAGCCCAGTTTTCCAAGGCCCCGAGCCATCCCAGCTTTCCCCTGAGCTGTAGCCCATACCACACAGCAGTGCTCCCCTGGGCACTGTCCACCTGCAGTTATCTAAATCACACAATTTTTACTCTTTCTCTGAGTTACATAATAAAAGCCATGGGATTATCCTGTTTGCTATACTCCTATGCAATCCCTGCTGTATGTCCCAGAAATACAGAGAATCTTCCTAACCAGTGCTCTTCTGGGCCAGAGCCTCCAAGTTGCCAACCCAGCAACTCTAAAAACAGTGGAGATTTTGGTTTGGTTTGGTTTGGTTTTGGGGACAGTCTCACTTTGTAGTTCAGACTGGGCTTAAACTCACTATGCAGCCCAGGCTGGCCTCAGACACACAACAGTTCTCCTGCCTCAGGCTCCCAAGTGCTGAGATTACAGGCCTGTGCCATCATACCTGGCTAATTTTTTCCCACCATTTATATGTATGATACATAATGTTTACAATGAACTTGAGTATTTTGTACACATATATATCACATCATCTTTATAATCCCTTCCCATTTTTGGCCCTCCCACACCTTCCCCATCTTCCCTAACTCCCACTATTACACCCATTTTGTTCTATAGAATGCCTGTATTATGGGTTTCCCAAGTCAGATAAACCATGCGATACTTAATCTTATGTGTCTAACTCACTTCTCCACTCAAATCACCACTCTTTAGCTCAGCTTCCCACCCCTAGAATGGGCTGCAGTGACCAAATCTTGATGCCTCTTCTCTGGGTCCAGCAGAGCCCCCTTTCTGGTGTATTTGCCAAAAGTTCTTTTTCTCTCTCTCTATCTTACTGTATCTTTGTTGAGATTCTTTAACATGGCCTCACCCACTAATCCATATGAGAAAAGAACTATAAAAATGTAATTCATACGGCTACAAAATGTGCGAAAGAAAAAGACAGAAGTTAAATTTCAAATGCCTTAGCTGAATACTGAAAGGTAAATGTACATTCAAAAGATGTTCAGGTTAGCATTGCATCAATCAGTTTTCTTAGGATAAACTTACATCAAAGACTGAATAAGTGAATTGCTACAATGAACAAACTTAAGTCTATATTGAATTGCTACATTAAATGAACTTTATAAACACGTAAGTATATTACTCTTAAAGCAATAGATATAATGGCATGCTTAGTTATTTCAGAATTTTTAACTTTCATAACTTACTCACATTTCACTAATTACTAACATTTTTCCAGATCTGGTTTATCATTTTATCTATCTATCATCCATAAATCCATACACACATATTTTTTAAAATCGTATACCAATTTCCCATGTTGAATATAATGTTTTGTAAATTAATATACTGTTACAGGTAATAATTATATGGGGAAATTACACAGATTTTATGAAACAGGTGGTACTGCTTTAGAAGTATACTAATCAAATGATTCAGATACCAATATTTTTGTTAAATTTTCTCTTTAGATACTTCCTTTCCTCCATATTTTTTGGTGCTGCTTGTCTCTCTGCTTCTCTCAAAGATTCTTTCAAGTATTTTCTGCAATGCTGGGCTAGTAGTTGCAAATTTCAAATTTCTTTAGGGATTCTTGGTCATGAAAAATTTTTACTTCTCCTTCCATTTTCAGGGATAATTTTGCTGGATACAACAACCTCAGTTGATACTTGCTGGGTTTTGTTGTTGTTGTTGTTGTTGTTTGTTTGTTTGTTTGTTTGTTTGTTTGTTTGTTTGTTTTGAGACAGTGTCTTGCTCTACAGCCCCAGCTGGTCCTGAACTCACTATGGAGCCCAGGCTGGCCTTCGTCTCACAGCAGTTCCCCCTGTCTCAGCCTCCCAAGTGCTCTGGGACAACAGGTGTGCGCCACCAAGCCTGGCTTGTGTGGTGCTGGGGAACTCAGGTACCCTGCACTTGCCTAAGCACTTTCCTAGCAAGCCACTGAGCCATTCTTCCAGCACACCTGCTGTCTTTTAAAGCTTGAAATATTTTGCTCCAGGCTCTCCTGACCTTTAAAGTTTGCACTGAGAAATCTACATTAATGTGAATGGGTTTGCCATGGTTGAACAATGCCTGTTTTTCTCTTACTGCTTTTAGTATTTTCTGTTTATGTTCTATTTCTGAAATTTTTCCCATTTTATTGATATGTATATGTGCAAAATTTAAGGTTTACAATGGAGTTGAGCATTTTGTGCACATACGTATCTTGTGAAGATACGTATTTCTGAGATTTTGATTATGATATGTTGTGGCGAGTCTTGTTGCTAGTTGAGGTTGTTTGGGGTGCTATGAGCTTTTTGTACCTGAAAATTAATTCCTTTTTCTAGATTTCTTGTACTATTGCAGTGAATAAATTCTTTATACTTTTGGTGCTTGTCTTCAGCTCTTTCTCCTGCACCCATAATTCTGAGGTTGGTTCTCTTTGAATCATCCAGCAGCTGTTGCATCCAATTACTTTGTTCATTTCTAATTTGGAGTTGTGCCTAATTATGGCATTTGTTTCCTCAGCCTTGTCTTCAAGGTCTGAAATCTGTCCTCACAGTGTTTGAGTCGACTTCCTTTGCTTTCAAATGTATTTTTCATATCCTGAATTTTAGCTGAATTTCTTTTCCAAATTTCTACTTCTCTATGAAAATGCTCCTTCATATCTTGCATTTCCTTATTTAACTCAGCCAACTTTTTATTTGTGGCTTCTATACACTCAGTAAGCTTTGTCTCCATTAGGACCACTATTTGGTTAGTACGTTCCTCTTTAAACCCACTGACCATTGCTTACCTTTCTTTAAGAATATCTTATTTGAACTGGTTGTTCAACTCATTTATTTGCTTTTTGACTTCCTTTCCTATGACTTCCACTATTTCAGCATCCATGATATTAGTTTCTGGGGTCTCAGGCATCTCTCTGGGTATCAAATTGTCTTGTCTTCTTCCAGTGTTTCTGTTGTTGAGGGACTTAATTTGAAAGACCTACCCGAGAGGTTTCTTTGAATGAGTATGAGGAAGAGGGGGAGGGGGAGCCTAAATTCCTCCAAATTTTATGCTGGGAGTAGGCAGTGAGGGAGGACCTCACAGCCTGATGGCCCCTGAGGTGTCGTGATCACCCACAAACCCCTCAGCAAAACTCTCCCACCTTCCCTGGCCTCTGCATCCCTCAGAGATGCCCCCACTACATGCAGCCATTCAGGAGGTTGGTGGCCTTTTCTAAGGGAAGTTCACAAAGCACTGGTGGTATACACTATCTGCAAGCTTGTTTTCGGAGGCTGGGTCAACAGCTGCTGTCAGTTCCCACTTCTCCTGGATCCACGGTACGCTTCCCTCCATCTGTGGATGCCAGCAGCTCAGGGCTGCGCTCAGTCAGCTGCTGTTTTCCTCTACTTCTGATACATCTTCAGGATTTCTGACATTCCTGTGTCCTTCTTTCAGTTGTTGGTGTGCTCCATCCTTCTCTAGCCTGGTCAGAGATTCTAGACTCCATGCCGGCTTTCCTGTCTGCGGATGCTGGCAGTTCCCAGCTGTTTGTAGTTGGCCTGGGGCAGCTTCCTGAGCTGCTGTTTTTCCCCCCACTTCCATTGAAGATCAGATTTCTGATCTTCCCCTGACCTCCTTTCAGTTGTTGGAGCGCTTCTCTCTCTCCCAGCTACATTGAGCAGGCATTTTTTGTCTATATTCTCAACATTTTAAGTGGCTCCAGGAGGAGACATTGTGCAGCTCTGTTACTAGGCTGCAATCACAACCGGAAGTCCTCTCTGATTTTTTTTTTTTTTTTTTTTTTGAGACAGGGTCTCACTATGTAGTCCAAACTGGTCCTGAACTCACTATGGAGCCTAGGATGGCCTTGGATTCACCATAATCTTCCTGCCTCCGCCTCCCAAATGCTAGAATTAGAGGCATGCACTACTGCACCCAGCTTACGTGTTACAGGGGAATGAAGCTTCGGTACTTAGCACTTGTACTTAGCACTTGACATAGCACTTGCTGGGCAAGAGATTTAGCCACTGAGCTATGCCTCCAGACCATCTGGCTAATTTTTTAAAGGTTTACAGTATACATTATTTCCTTGACATGCCATATTTTACTCAATACACAGTACTTTTACTTGGCATTAATTATGAATGCATTTTGAAACAATTCAATATGATAACAGCTGGCATGGTTACTCATCTCTCTGTGCCTTTGGGGTGACTCTGCCCACAAGGACGGGTTCCATTCTGTTCCAATCTATGCTGCTGTACAGGTCCATACGGCAATACAGAAAGTAGCTTCCCCAGCTAACACAGCATTACCACATGTTTACTGTGAAGATCGGGTGTACATTTCTGGTGGCTCTGCCTTGCCATTGCTGATTGAAAGCTTTAAACTTGGAGACACTTCAGTGTGTTTTTAGCCAAGGAAAACATTGTGGAGTTGAAGTTAGCACTACAGTCACTGCAGCTGCTGGTTTTGCAAAACGTGTTCGAGGGACCATGGTGTGTAATTTTTATGTGGTGCTGGGGCATTGAACCTGGGGCCTTACCCATGCTAAGCAGGTGCTCTAACCCCTAAGCCATGGCCCCTGCCCAGATAGTGGAGATTGACGAGTGGGAGTAAAAGAACAAAGACAAAGTCAAATACAAACCCAGTAGCCCAAGCTTTTGTGATTGGAGGAATGATGGTGTGGGTGACAGCAACCCAACCACCAGCGGGGAAGGAGCCCAAAAACTTAGCAAAATCTGTATTAGTTCCTGATATATTTTATCATCTTAGCTACTACTTTGAGGGGGAAAATTAAAGACAAACAAAATAGAACTATCCAAAAGCCAAAAAAAAAAAATGACTTTTAAAGGGCAATGTAAAAATATATCAAATATTTAAGCATGTAATCATAGAAGCATCTAAGATTTTAAGTAGTTCAAATTATACGCATATGGAGTCATCATGGATAACAACAGTCATCTTAATAATTCTTTTCCCCCTATTTTATTGATATGTATAAGTGCAAAATTTAAGGTTTACAATGTAGTTGAGCATTTTGTGCACATACGTATCTTGTCAAGGTGACAAGGACTTTCCCACTCTCCTTTTGTCCCTCCTCCTACCCACCTCTTTCTCCCTCCCTCCCCGCCCTACCCCCGTTTCACTTTGTTTTTCATTTTTAGTTCCATAAGAGTTGTGATCTGGGTCTCTCATATCAGAGAGACCATTCGATGGATAATTCTCTTTATTTTAATTAAAAATTATTTTCTTTGTTGACATGGGCTTACCCATCATTTTGAAGTGTTACTCTTCTTTGTGTATTTTTAACATGCTCAAAGAGTTGATCATAAAATCCCCTGTGAAATATCTGCCCTATAAAATTTGTTCTTTAATTGTATCTCCCTTAACAAAACAAAGTGTTGTTATTACAGCCTCACCGTTAGGAATGAAGAAAGAGGGGACACAGTGGCAAGACCTGTACATACCACAAAAATGGAAAGCATCCAGGTCCTAGAGGAGTGGTAAGTGTGGCATTGTGGTGTGGCTGTCTCCCATGTGCCTGGATTGAGATCCTGACTGTTGTCCCTCGCTCCCACTACGTGACTGGTGAAATAAAGGTTCACTCAGCTGAAAGACCTTACTTGTGATTGTAATGTATTCTCATCCATTTTTCTAGTAGCTGTACTTTCAGCTAAAATATTGCCTAAGTTTATCTTTCTCTTCTAAGAAATAAAATAAAAATTATCTGGGTTGGAGTAGTGGTTCAGTGGTTAAAATACTTACCTAGCAAGCAGTAAGTATCTGAGTTCAATTGTCCAGCGCCACATAAGCCGGGTGTGGTGGCACACTCCTGTAATCTCAGCACTCGGGAGGCTGAGGCAGGTGGATTGCTGTGAGTCCAAGGCCACCCTGGACTCCATAGTGAGTTCAGGACCAGCCTGGGCTACAGAGCGAGACCCTTTCTCAAAAACAAACAGAAAAATTATCGTATGAACTAGACCTAGAGTTGCCTTACTTTTTTTCCTTCCCCTTTCAGAAAATATTTTTTACTTTTTAAGGTAAGATTCTAAAGATACACAAAAGACACTGAATTACCCATCCATCCAGAAGGGTACCCAGCTGGCATCTGATCCCATTTCTGTCAGAACAGACTTCCACCAATTTTCTCTAAAATGGGAACTTAATACTTACAGGATAAAATCAAAATACTACTTAACTGTATAATTATAAGTACCACAAGGTTGAGGTAGGGAGAATGCAAGTTTGAGCCCAGCCTGGGCAATTTAGCAACCTAATTGAGACTCTCTCAAATTAAAAATAAATAAGTAAGCAGGGCATGGTGGCACATGCTTGTAAGCCTACAATCCCAGCACTCAGGGAGGCTGAGGCAAGAGGTTTGTGGTCAATTCAAAGCTGGCCTAGGCTATATAGTGAGTTCAGGACCAACCTGGACTACAGAGGAAGCCCTTGCCTCCAAAAAAAAAAAAAAAAAAAAAAGGAAAAAAGGAAAAGAGGGGCAAGAAATATAGGTCAGTATAAAAAAAGCCCTGGGTTTCATCCCCAGTACAAATATATACATACACTGTTGAGACCCTGACTCAAAAATAATAAATCAATGGTAATGCTTCATTGCAATTTCACGCTTTTAGAATTTTAATATTTTAAGAATGAGGAAATTCAGATGTTATAGAATAGTAATAAGTCTATTTAGAGTACATGGTTAAACATTTAAGCTAGCCTGTAATCCCAGCACTGTGAGAGGTTCAGCCAGGAGGACACCAGTTCACGAACAGCCCGGGCAGCTTAGTGACCTAGCGAGATCCAGCCTCAAAATCAGAAATGAAAGATGCGCCAGGTATGCAGCTTACTGTGAAGGCCCTGGCCTCAACCTCCAAGTAGCAAATAAATAATAGGAATACCTCTTTAACCAAATATATAATAGATCAAAACAAGATCTAGACCAACCGAATCATAAGAATCTTCAGTCTTTTTATTTCCGTTGTTTGACGGACATAAAAGCAATGGGGCGCTGCTGCGTGGTGGTGTCGGCCCCAGAGCAGTTACTAGAAACGCCTGGTGCCATTCGGCAGGCCCTGCCTTACAGCAGTGAGTTAAGGAAATCCGACACGTGTGCACGGTCACGTCTTACTTTCCACTCGGTGGCTAGTGAAAAAATAGCTACAAAGATGAAAAGTAAACGGAAATCTGTATTCCGAGGCAAAAAAAAAAAAAAAAAACACTCAGTGTGTCCTTCCAAGTAACATGCAAATACTCTGGTTTCTGTTCAGATCGCACAGACCTTGGGCCCGCACCACGGAACACACACAGTGCTTCCACCAGCTTGCAGTGTGGTTTCAGAGCGTAAACACCCCACCCTCACTAGGGAGTCACGGCGACCGTGTGCCTTTGGCGTATGGGTCCGTGCTACCGGAGCCCGTGGCTCCCTTGCATGCACCCTGCCTACCTGGGTGTCAGACTCCGAAATGCAACGATCCGTCCTGGCCGTTACCGGGTCAGGCGCGCTGAGGCAAGAACTGCCGCTAGAGGGCAGCAGCCAACAGCCCCGGGGTCTGCGCTCCCTCCCCGGCCTTGGCTCCCCTTCGTCCTACCCTCCTCATGAACGCGCCGTTTTGTTGTCTCTGCAGCCAAAACCCTACCGCAGATGAAGTCTTATCCTGGTCTCAAAATTTTGACAAGATGATGAAGGCCCCCGCGGGAAGGAACCTTTTCAGGGAGTTCCTCCGAACAGAATACAGCGAGGAGAACCTGCTTTTCTGGCTTGCTTGCGAAGACTTAAAGAAAGAGCAGAACAAAAAAGTAATCGAGGAAAAGGCCAGAGTGATATATGAAGATTACATTTCTATCCTGTCACCCAAAGAGGTAAAACCCTGAAAAGCGTCCGGGCGGGCCTCCCAGGGCCGCGCGGAACCCTAGGGACTGCCGGCCGTGTCGCTCCGTGGGGCTCCGGAAGTGGCCGAGACCTCTAGAGGCGCTGCCCTTCCATTCTGAGGCTCCCCGGGTGAAAGGCGTGTTCCCAGGGCCAGTGTCCCCTATAATGCTTTGTGGCTGACCTCGGGCTGAGTCACAAGGAATAATGAAGAATTTAGGGAGATGCCGCTCAAAGCGTGATTCCCAGGTCACCTGGGTGAGAATCAACTCAAGCAGGCATTTGTTTTAAAAACAAAGGCTTGGAGCCCACCTGGACTTTTTTCCCCTCCTCTGTACTGGGGATTGAACACGGGGCCTTCTCTCTGAGGCAGAAACCCGGTCCCTTTTTATTATTTTTTTTGTCTTTTTTATTGTCTATTTGAGACAGAGTCTTGCCAATTGGCTCAGGCTGAGCTCAAACTTGTGGTTCTCTTCCCTCAGCCTCCCAAAGTGCTGGGATGACAGGCCTGCATCACCAGATCCAGGTACTTGAAACTTTTAAAATCTGAATTTTTGAAACTAGAGCCCAAAAATCTGTACTTTTCACAGGCTTTCTACATACTAATTTGAAGACTTCTGGTATAGGATCTAAAAAAAGAAGAAGAAGAAGAAAGAAAGCAAGCCTGACTTACAGAATTTCAGTTCTTAAAGAATGGGCCTTATAACTCTCAATACTCCTGGAGCGGAAGTGTAGAATCTAAATTATTTTACTTATTCTAGACTTTCTCTTACTTAAAGAAGAGCCTGTCTTCCCATTGTCAGAATGCACCTAATCAGCAACGAACTGCCCTAGTAGCCAAATAACATGTTTTTATCAATTTAAAACACACACACACGCACGCACGCACTAGCCCTTCCCTTGCCTGCAGAACAGTTCCTACTGTTCACTTTACTTTCTTTATACTTAACCTAATAAAGTTGCTTTCTACTCTCAAAACAACAGCAACAAAACCTTGTACCAGGCATGGAGGTACATACCTGTATTCCCAGAAAAAAATTTGGGAGCTGAGGCAGGATAATCCTATTGTGTGGACAATTTAGCTGCTCAATAAGATTCAGTCCCCCCCAAAAAAAGGTCTGAGATTACATGAGGATACAATGCACAGGCCTTGGGTTCACTCCCAGTATTAAAAAAAAGAAAGAAAAGAAAATATCAACATGCCTCTGAGGCTGGGCATCAGAGCTCCAAAGGTTGTTTTGTCTTTTGTTTTTGTTTTTGTTTTTTGAGACAAGGTCTCCCTCTGTAGCCCAGTCTGGTCCTAAACTCACTATAGAGCCCAGGCTGGCCTTGGAATAACAGCAGTACTCCTGCCTCAGCCTCCCACGTGCTGGGACTACAGGCATGTGCCACCAAGCCCGGCTTGTATAGTGGTATAGTGGTGCTGGGGCATGGAACTCGGGTGCTTAGCACTTGACTCAGTGCTTGCTAGGCAAGTATTTTAACCGCTGAGCCATTCCTCCATCCCCTTGTTTTGTTTCTGAGATAGGGTCTTGCTCTCTAAGTTCAGGTTCGTTCTGAACTCGCTGTGTAGCCCTGGCTGGCCTAACACTCATGGCAATCCTCCTGCTCAGCCTCCCAAGTGCTGGGATTATAGGCGTGTGCCACCACATCTGGCTAATTTTTATGTAATGCCAGGGAATCAAATCAGGGGACCCATGCATGCTAGGCAAATTCTGTAACCACTGAGCTACACCCCCAGACCTCCAAAGGAATTTAAAGCCCGCAGAACACTAATGCTTTCTCCTTTCCACACCACCTTCTCTTGCCTTCCCATCTCTCCTAACATACTGTGGTAATTGGCTGTGCACTCACATGTCCTGGCCTGGTGCTTTCTGCTCTCAGAGTTGGGCCCCCACACGCTCTGGTGCACGTGGACACAGCTGAAGTCCCCTAGAACCGGGATGTGGCCCTATCTTGCGTCACACTACTTCCTTTGAGATCTGTGAATTAGCATCTACTTGCATCAAGTCCTGAAGTTGGAATGTATGTAAACTATTTCATTTCTAAAGAGGTGTGCATATGTAATTTTTATTAGTTAGGTTAGCATGTCATTGGGATTTCAGACTACTCAAGCAGCATTGTCTCTTCAAAATAAGAAACCTTAAACTGGATGCACAAAAGACTGGGTTTTTTTTTTTTAATTTCCTGTATTAATATGTAAAAAGTATGATAGAAACAGAGTAGGGAGGTTTTTTTTTTCCTATGGCCTCAATACATTTATTACTGCTATCCCTTTGTATTTTTAACATTAAAATAGTTCTGCATCCTAAAAAAAATATGTTCTTTAGGTTTCTACCTAGACCATAAATGCCTAACTCTTGTTGGATTTTATTAGTATAATATTTTTTTTTTGAGATAGGGTTTTGCTCTGTAGTCCAGGCTCCTCCTCACTATGTAGCCTAAGCTAGCCTTGAACTCAAGACAATCATCCTGCCTCAGCTTTCTGAGAGATAGGATTACAGCCATGCACCACCATGCCCAGCTTATATGGTGCTGGGGAATTGAACCCAGGGCATTTTACTTCCTAGGCAGGGTCTCTAACCTGTTTTCTATGCCCCAGCCCCCAAGTATAATAATGTTATTCTCATTTTCATATTTAAGTTACCTTATATGGCAGTCAAACCACACAATCCCAGTGTGCCCCCAAAATATGCTTCTCCAGCCTATACTGACACAAATTGCAGAGTTCTTATGAAAATAATCTAGTCTATTTCTGTCTCCCAAACATGCAAGATGTGTCATCTTAGTATTTAATAGCTGTCAAGGTTACCTAGGCCAAAAAACAAATTACCTGTTTTTTTCTTTTCTTTTCTTTTTTTGAGACAGGGTCTTGCTCTGTAGCCCAGGCTGGTCCTAAACTCACTGATGTAGCCCAGGCTAGCCTTGGATGCAGGACAATCCACCTATCTCAGCCTCCAGAGTGCTGGGATTAACAGGCATGTGCTACCACACCCAGCTTTATGTGATGCTGGGGAATCAAACTCAGGGCCTTGCAATTGCTGCAAGGCAAGCATTTTAATTGCTGTGCCATTCCTCCAGGCCCCTTTTTTTCTCTTTATGAGATATGGTCTTGCTCTATAGCCTAGTGTGGTCCTGAACTCACTGTGTAGCTCAGGCTGGCCTTGAACTCACAGCAATCTTCCTGCCTTAGCCTCCCTAGTGCTGAGATTATAGGTGTTCACCACCACACTGGTTTATGTGCTAATAGGGAATCGAACTCAGGACCTGGAGCTTGCTAGGCCAGCACTCATACCACAATGCTATTCCTCCAGCTTACATACTTTGAAATTCTGTAACAGATTCTATTAATACTTAGAATATTTTTAAAAACATGAACATTTGATTTATTTATAAAATGGTAATAACTAAGCAAAAATTGTCTTTTTTGAGACAGATTCTTGCTATGTAGTACAGGCTGTTCTTGAACTGTGTAGCCCAGGCTGGCCTTGAGGGCTGGGATAACAGGTGTACTCCACCATACTTGGCTTATGTGGCACTGGAGAATGACCCCACTGCCTTTTGCTTGCTAGGCAAGCACTTTAAATGTTGAACTATGCCCTTAGTCCTCAGTATTTTATTACTGACCAGAATAGCGTTTAACTTTGTGTTTTCGTTTGCTTGTTTTGTTTTGAGACGGGGTCTCATTCTGTTGTCTAGACTGGTCCTGAACTCATTGTGTAGCCAGGGACTCAAGGCAATCCTGCATCAGCCTCCTAGTGCTGGGATTACAGATATGCACCACCACCCCTGGCTAATCTTCATGTGGTGCTGGGGATTTAAACCTAGGGCTTTGTGCACGTGAAACAAGTACTTTAACCACTAAGCTGAGCCCCTATCCCTAGAAATTGAAAGTTTATTTTTAACAAAAATTTTATGTAAGAACTAGGAGTGCAGCTCAGTGTTAAAGTATTTGGCAAGCAAATGCAAGGCCCTGGGCTCAATTCCCCAGCATCACATAAACTGGGCATGGCAGTGCACGCCTGTAATTCCAGCACTCTAGGAGGCTGAGGCAGGAGGACTGCAAGTTCCAGCCCAGCCGGGCAATCTCTGACAAAGTAAGAACTTGTCTCAAAAAAAAAAAAAAAAAAAAAAAAAAAAAAAAAAAAAAAAAAAAAAAAAAAAAAAAAAAAAAAAAAAAAAAAAAAAAAAAAAAAAAAAAAAAAAAAAAAAAAAAAAAAAGGTTAAGCTATAGCTCAGTGTGAAGGCCCTTGTTTCAATCTATAGGGGGAAAAAACCCTGAATAAATAGTCTACTGGAAGTCTTTATCAACTATAAATAAGATTGAGCCATTGAAGAAAAAAACACATGTAAATCTGTAAGTAAGAATAGGACTTTTGAGCTGGAGGAAGAGCTCAGTGGTTAAAGCACTTGCCTAGCAAGCGCGTGGCCCTGCATTCGATTCCTCAGCACCACATAAAGCCAGGCGAGGTGGCACATGTCTGTAACCCCAGCATTCAGGAGGGTGAGGCTGGAGGATTGTTGTGAGTCCAAGGCCAGCATGGCCTACCTGGTGAGTTCAGGACCAGCCTAGGCTACGGAGTGAGACCCTGTCTCGAAAAAAGAAAAAAAAAAAAAGAAGAACAGTACTTTTATCTCAGTTAAAAACTTTGTTGTTAGATGAGAGCTTGCCTCAGCATATAATTAACTTGCCTAGCAAGCACAAACCCTCAGTTTGATTCCCCTGTACCACATAAACTGGGTGTGATGGTGCACACCTGTAATCCTGGCATTTTGGAGGCTTGTGAGTTCATTCAGGAGGATTGTGAGTTCAAGGTCAGACCCACAGACTTTGTTTTCTAGTATCTACCAATATTCTTAGTGATAATAGTATCACTAATCTGGACTGTAGTCCAGAGGTGCTGCGGCTTTCCATCTGAATAACACCTACACCTTGCCTCTCAGCTTCCTCTTCTTATAGAATGATAGTACAGGGAAAGCTCTCAAATCCCCTGAATCTGTGATGCTTAAACTCTGCTACAGGATGATTTCCACAGTAGAGAAATTGCTTGCTTACTCTGGTTTTTTCTAGTTTCCGGTACCATCTAGAAGAAAAGAAAGCCTGTTTATACTCTAGAATCTAACAGCAGCGCTTAGATAGACGTGATAAGTGGATTCTGTGCCTGTGTGTACATTTATTTGTCTTTTAGCAAAATAATGTGGACTCAGCACTTCCAGTGATGTGAGTCAAGCTTTTAAACAGAAGTCAACTAACTGTATTTTCCCATATTTATTTCCTTAGGTATGCATGGAAAGTAGCATTCAAATTATTGAAAATTTGTTACGAGCCAGGTGTTAGGGGGAATGTTGGAGTTTAGGTGGGAAACAAGACAGACACATCATACTGAAATCAAGTAATCACTAGCTGCAGGCTGAGGGAGGCCGAATGGTATAATTCAGGAATTGTTGGTTACTCTGAGAAGGGAAAATCGAAATTGACACAAAGCCACAGTCGTTGGTTATGATCAGTTGTTACTATAATCATTTTACATTGGGTTTAAACTTTGTTGATGATACAGTGGTCTTCTGTATATTGTTACAATCCACGTTTTACCACAATCTTTCAGCCATGAGGACAGATGGTGCACTTCCCCTGCAAAGGAAACTGATCCTCAAAGAGGTAAAATCCATGTTGGAACGTGAGAACGATGCCTGGTAGAGAGAACAGAAGCCCAAGATCTTCTCATTCCTTCAACTAAAATATGCTGATTTGTTTTTTCCAACACTCTGATACTGATCACTTTCTCCATTGTCCAATATTTTCTTCACTCCACTACTGTAGATTTTTGTAAACCCAATCTCTGAACTTCAGCTAAATGAAAAAATAACAACTTTAATCATATGCCTGGACTCTTCCTGGGAGAAACAAGATTTTAAAAATATGATTACTCCACTTTATCCTACTAATAATCTTTGCTCCAAGAGATAAAGTCATGTACTTGGTCTTATAACTTATAATTTGGGGTTGGGGGAGAAAACCCAGCTTCTTGGGCTAGAGAAATGGCACAGTGGAAGGCCTCCAGTTCAATTCCCAAGAACCAAATAAAGCTGGGCGTGGTCGTGCACATCTGTAATCCCAGCACTCGGGAGGCTGAGGCAGGCAGATTGTCCTGAGTCCAAGGCCAGCCTGGGCTACACCAGTGAATTCAGGACCAGCAACAGCCTAGCCCTGTTTTTGAACTGAGTTCTCCAGAAGTTGCTGAGTTGCGCAGACTAAGCCCCAGCTTGTGATCTTCTTGTATCAACCTCCTAAAGTACTAAGATTACCAGCTTGCAGTGCCACATCTGTTTATAATTATTTTCAATAGAAATACAAGCAATGTATAGTAGCTAAAAATTATTAAAATTGATAAGAGAATCGAAGATATTTTTGAGACAGGGTCTAGCTCTTAGTCCAGGCCTGTCTTAAACTCATGGCAATCTGCCTGCCTCAGGCTCCCATGTACTGGGACTACAGGCTTGCTCTACCACACCCAGCTGAAAATCAAATACCTTTACATCTATAACATTTATTGTAGGAATACTATATTTAGCTTAAGAGCAGAAAAAAAAACTCTAGTGACATAAGTTATAGTTAGTAAAATATTGACATGAATTTCCTTTTTTTTTTTTTTTTGAGGCAGGGTCTTGCTGTGTAGTCCAGGCTGGTCTTCAAATTCACTATGGAGTCCAGGGTAACCTTGAACTCCTCTCTCAGCCTCCCAAGTGCTGGGATTATAGGCGGATGTCACCACACCCAGGTTAAATGGTGCTGGGGAACTGTACCCATGGCCTTAAGTTTGCTAGGCAAGCAAGCACCTGCTGAACTATTCCTCCAGCCCCTTGACATGGATTTCTAAAGAAAGAAAATAATCACAACTTCATTAGGAAAAAAAATCTTGAATAAAACAATTTCAATAAAATTAAAAATCAAGTTAAAAAAGGGAATACATATATTAAAAATTGTTCAGGAAATTAACATGACAGGTCTTCAATAAGAGAGGAACTTTCAGTAAAAATGTACTATTTTCAGCTGTGCATAGTAGGGCCTGCAATCCCAGCAGTTGAGTCTGAGTCAGGAGGATCAAGTTTGACTTAAGAAGACTATCTCGTAATATTTATTTATTTATTTATTTATTTATTTATTACGGTGCTGAGGAATCAGACTCAGGTACTTAGCACTTGGCTTAGCACTGGCTAGGCAAGCATTTTAACCACCGAGCCATTTCTCCAGCCCAACTGTCTCATAATTTAAAAACAATTTTTTAGGGGTTGAGGATGTATCTTAATGCGAGGAACTCAGTTCATTTCCTAGCACCGAAAAAAACCAAAAAAATTATCTTCACTATAATTTCACCAACAGCACCTCCAGAGTCAAAGGTGTCCTTGCATCTTGACAGCTAGGCAAACAGGCAGGGTCGGGATTCCGCAACTCCCTTCAGCAACGCCTGCCCTGAGGTTTCCCTTCACAGAAAGGGAAGTGTAGTTAGCTGAAAGGGAGCAAGCGCGGTAGGCCTTGGTCCTGTCCTTCGAAGCCAGCCTGGGGAGATGAGATTTCCATCTTCCTCCACTCTTCCTCCAGGCTCTTGCTGAGCCCAGCTTTCCTGCCCAGTAGTTCATGCAGTTGCCCAGTCATTTTAATGTTTACAAGGCACTGTCCGTCTTCCGCTGCTCCTGAGGCCTACTCTAAGGCATTTTACTTCAGTTGTCAGCTTTCCGCAGTGCCAACGTTTTCAACACTGCTAAAACTGCCAGTTAAATCCTGCCAAATTTATCAGAGCTTTTTTGTGCTTTTAGGATTTTGGAGGGGTGGGTATTGTGTGTGTTCATGGTTTTTGGTACTGGGGATCCCACCCAGAGCCTTAACACATAGCTACCTCCCCAACAATTTTTTTTTTTTTTTTTTTTTTTTTTGAGACAGAGACTCTGTCTCTGTGGTCCAGGCTGGTCCTGAACTCATTGTGTAGCCTCGAACACAGGGCAGTCCTCCTTAGCCTCCATAAGTGCAGGGATCACAGGCATGCACGAAGTCAAACTCAAGGCCTTGAACTTGCACTTTAACCACTGAGCTACTGCTCCAAGCCCCTGACCCCCAACCATTTTTTGTTTTTGATTTTGAAACAGGGTCTCACGAAGTTGCTGTGTTGCCCAGGCAGGCATTGAACTTGCAGTCCTCCTGCCTCATCCTGCCAGAGCACAGGGACTTGGGGCCTGTGCCACAGGGTCAGGTTTGTGCTTTCATTTAATGTTATTGCTGTGACCCCCTTCTCTCCTTCAGGTAGCAGTCTGTGGAAGCTGAGGAGACTCCCTTAGCCTATGGTTAGTTCTTGTATTACTCAGCTTTCTCTTTCCTTATCAAGAGTTCTTTCCTGGGAACTCCTCAGCCCCTCAGGCACTGCCCAGATAAAAGGGCTTTAAACTCTGCCTGAGTCCCACCACCTTGCAGTGTGGACCTTCCTCCTTCTGAGGTACAAAGATACCACAGGTGCAAGTGTAGCTTATGAACACATGGAGTTTGTCTCTGTTACTGGGCCTTTCTGCACACTTCCTTTGACTGACCCTTCCAAGTAGAGGAGCAGACATTAAAGTAAATACTGTATTTTCAAATGGGAAGAGCAGATTTAACTGTTCTACTAGCAGGATGTGATTAATAATAAATTTAATTAATTAAAAAATTAAACAGAGGACTTAAGACACATAATCAAGCCAGGCTGGTGGCACAGGCCTGTAATTCCAGGGAGGCAAAGGCAGGAGGATTGCAAGTTCAAGCCCAGACTGGGCAACCTAGATACACAGCAAGACCCTGTCTCAAAATCAAAAAAAAATAAAAAACATACTTTTTAATTAAAATAAAAAGCTTGGGAAATTTTCTGTTATTAGTTTGTAGTTGATAATTTAATATGGCATAGAAAAGAATATCTAAGTGGCCCATTTGTAGAATATATGTTTTTCTTAAGAATTCTCTACAAAAGCCAGGATTTATGAAACACACCAGTAATCCTAGCACTCTGGAATACTGAGGCAGGTGAAAGGCAAATTCAGGCCCATCCTGGGCAACTTAGCAACCTGGTGAGAGACCCCTGTCTTAAAGGATAGGCATACATGTCAGTTTAACAGCCCAGGATCCAATCCCCAATTCCAACAAAAAAATTTTTTTCAACAAAGAAAATCCAGTTGAGCTAATGTGTTTAAATTTTTGATGTATAAATTGGACTAGGTAAACTGCAGAAATTCAGCGGGGATCGCCATTCCTAACAGATCTGGCAGCCATCCCTCCCTTCCCCATGGTCACTAGAGCTCAGGAATCTCAAGACACTCCAAGGAATGTTCACAGCTTTACTCAAGACTGTGTCCCTCAAACAGTCCCCAGCTGTGTCCAGCCTGAAGGCCAACTTTTTTTGCCCTTGATTTTTGTTTTAATGTTTCAGTGAAAAAAATGTAGAAAGGGAGCTGGAGGAATGGCACAGTGGTTAAAGCACTGGCCTAGCAAGTGCAAGGCCCTGAGTTCGGTCCCTTCCCCCCCACTCATCACAAAAGCTGGGCATGGTGGTGCATGCCTGTGATTCCAGCAGTAGGGAGGCTGAGGTAGGAGGATTGCCACAAGTCCAAGGCCAGCCTGGACTCCATAGTGAGTTCAGGACCAGCCTGGGTTACAAAGCAAGACTATCTCAAAAAATTTTTTTGAGGATTTTTAGTACTTATATATGTGCATTAACTATATTAGACATTTTATATGTGGCTTAAGACTGTTCTTTTTCACCCAGAAAAAAAAAGCAAAAAAAGAAAAAATAATGGCAGGCTGCAGGTTAGACACATGTTCATGGATGGAATGGAAAAGAAGCCAGAACCAATAAGACTTTGCAAAATACTAATGACAAAGCTTATGTAGACATATAGAAGGTGTGTATATTAATGATACAGATAATTATGGAGCACCAGGCCTATTCCTTGCTCAACGGTAAGAGGTGAAGTCAATCAGGGCGCTTGAGTGATGGCTTCTTGAAGGATTTTATCATGGTATTGCAGGGTAGAGCTTTAGTTCTGTGGCCCCAGGCATGCTGCCTTTATTGCTATTAATTTTTTTCTGTCTTCCCTTTCCAGCGTGTCCTGATCAATTCC
Organism: Ctenodactylus gundi; assembly: GCA_004027205.1. NCBI lineage: Eukaryota > Metazoa > Chordata > Mammalia > Rodentia > Ctenodactylidae > Ctenodactylus > Ctenodactylus gundi. The sequence continues at coordinate 345,371 of PVKB01000910.1, forward strand.
AAGCAGATTAGGTGTTATTGCGGAAACAGATACTAAGCCATTAGAGAATTTATTTTCTTTTTTATTAGTTTGTATTTGCAATATGTAATAACATGGTGAAGAAGGAATCAGTGCACATATACATCACATCTTGATCATTTTACTTCTCTTCCATTTCTGAGAATTTAATTTCAATACTTGCTAAGTTCCACTGTCTTCATTTTTTTAATGGCTATTCTGAATTCCTCCTTGCATTTGCCCTCTCAGACATTCCATCTTTAACTACTGTCCCGCTTCCTGTTCAGTACAGAGGTCAACAGATGTGTCCCACTGTAGAGTTGTCCCCTCCTCGCCAGGAAAGAGAAGACCTTAACAGGGCCCACTGCGGTTACACTTCATCCTGCCCTTCCGCCTTCCTGGTTTCCTGCTTTTGTCACAGTAGAACCAGTTGGGATGTGAAACTGTTGAGAATCAACGTCTGATATGAACACTGATTTTTTGCCCGAGAATACTTTTCTGCTAGCAGATATCTACCCAGTAATTAAGAGAGCCATCCCAGTAGTCACAAAAAGGAGGGAGAAAATTCATATTCTCGTTATTCTTTGGTATCTGAACAATGAGTAGAAATTGTCACTAGTCTGGATGGCACAGGCTTGTAATCCTAGCACTCTAGGTGATGAGACAGGAGGATTACAGGGTCAAGCCCAGCCTGGGGGACGTATTGAGACCCTGTTTAAACATAAAAAATGAGCTGGGGCCAGGCTCAGTGGCACTGGCAGCACTGTCGGAGGCTGAGGCAGGATACCAACTTCAAACAAAACTTGGGCAACTTAGCCACTTAGTAAGACCTTGTCTCAAAATACAGATAATAAATGAAGAAATAAATAAGGGGCTGAGGATACAGCTCATTGGGAAGGCCCTGGGCTCTATCCCCAGTACCACAAGAGACGGGTGGGGTTGAGGAAGAAATTATCAGAAACTCCTGAAATATACAGAAAAGATAAATCCAGTTAAGTCAAGTTTCCAACCAGATTTCTGGCACAACATCTGGTTTTGTTCTGTTTACTGTTTGAAGGGAGAAATTAGACAATGCTTTGTAGCTTTCAAAAGACCACTTTAGAATTTTTAGTAGTTTTATTTAGTCTTTGACGTTGAATTGAGAAGTTTTTCTGAAGCCTACAGTTATTTAATTCAGGTCATTGGAAGCACTATTATGTAATGTATCTGCTCTTCTTTCTTTTTAGGTCAGCCTCGATTCCCGAGTTAGAGAGGTGATAAACAGAAATCTGCTGGATCCTAATCCTCACATGTATGAAGATGCCCAACTTCAAATATATACTTTAATGCACAGAGATTCTTTTCCAAGGTTTTTGAACTCCCAGATTTATAAGTCATTCGTTGAAAGTACTGCCAGCTCATCTTCTGAATCATAATTTTCATTAAAAAATCTTTTTGGAGGGCTGAGGTGGGGAATAAAAGTGGTTAAATAACATCAAAAATCGAATTCCCGGAGCACTACAGTCTAGCATTCCCAGGCTACTGTGAAAATACAACCATTGTGGTCTTTGTCTCCATGTTTATCAAGGCGATCCATACTTGAGTTTGGAGAAAAATACCACATAGAACAATGCGTTGCCAAATTACGTTTGTTTTATTCAACACTCATGCTACTTGCCAGCAACCTGTCTCTGTAGCCTACGAACAGTCTCCTAGTGTACCTCCAGGGACTGCATGCGCACAGTAAAACTGCTTCACTCGCCACATAGTTGTTGTACTATTTAATCAAATGCATAACTTATCTCTGTATTTAAGAACTTTTGTGCAATATGGTCTTACAGAATAATTGCCAAAAATTGGCTGTGGTTTGCATTTTTTAAATATCTGAAACAGAAAAGGTAATTTTTTAAATGTAACCATGGTATTCAACGTGATATATATACTATGTTCACTACACTGATTTTGAAGCCAATATTTCTGTACATGAAAAAAAAGAGCTATTCATCTGTTTGTTGTGAAATCCTAATGAGGGATTCTTCTGGTTGTTCACTGCCAAAACTGGCGTTTTCATTACGTACGGAAGACTTTGCTATGTTAAAAAAGAAAAAAAGAAGAATACAAGAAAAAAGCACAAAACCATTTGAAGATACCCTAGTTCAGTGACAAAGAGTGAGATTGTTTTTAATTGTACTGGGAGAAAATGAACCTCTGTATATATCAGATGTCCAATACTGTAATTAATTTATTAGACTGGCTCTCCAGTTCTGAAATTATTGTGTAAAGTTATGTACTTCAGCAAGTAAAAATTAGCTCGATAACGTAGTTTTGGAATATGAAGAGAAAGGCTTAATAAAGGAATGCCTATATGTAGCACTGGAAAACCTTTTGAAGAATCGCATCTGTCTTGTGCTAGAAAGCCAAATCCAGTGAAAAGCTAAATTTTCTTTGAAAATGAAATCCAGTGAAAAACTGTTTTTACTAAGAAAAGTTTTATAAGGGTTATAAAGATCATTCTCTACTTCAGACCTTAACTGTTTTCACATAGTATCTTTAAAAGGACTTATTTTAAAAAACATTAAAACCGAACTATTAATTCTCATCCACAGGTAAAAGGCAGTGCAGTGCTCAAATCTTTTAGCTGCCATATTATTTTTTATAATCACAATAATTCTTTCAAGCAAAATACTTGCCTGGCATTGGCATATACTATGACATTCAAGAAAACAATATCTACTGTACACAAAAATAATCAGTGTCATATTTATATCAAGGTGTAACATTTGAATATTATCCCCTGGAGACTATTTTTTTAATCTTAAAGTGAATGAATATAATATTGAGTAAACTAAAATGAAAGTTTTAAAAAGATTTATATCCACAGAGAACACTGGCCTTATATTAAGGATGATGTTAAAATTATAAGTTTTGTCATTTTTAACTACCTCTCATTTTTTAATTTATTAAACATTTTTACAAAAAAAAAACCAAGTTTGGGGTTTTCTTTTAAAATTTAGTTTACTTGAAAAGTTGGCATTGTAAGTTTCTTTTTCCATAAACTTAAAACATTTCAAGAATTGTTTTATAAGTGAATATGGTTTTCTAACTTATATAGAATTCAGGAGGCATGACTACAAGGGCTATTATCTACTCCCTATGCAAATATCTTTCCTGTTGCAGTGGTTGACAAGATGGGATTTTTTTAAAAAATTGCAGAGTAGAAAACAAAATGTTCTGTTTACACTGGCGTCGCTGACTATCCTACCATATTCAGCACTTTTAAATATATTATTTATGAAATGTAGTTAAAATGCAAGATAGAAAATATTTATAGTCATCTTTTAACAAATACTTGTTCTTTTATGAACATGTTGGTGTGTTAAGATATATTTTATCCGTGTCACTTAGATATTTACTAGTGGATTAATAGTTTTCAGTAATATGTTGAAAGATAGCTATGAAGATGTTTACAAAAAGTCCTATTTTTTCCTAAGAAGTACAGAAAAACTTTAAAAGCATCGTCACTTCTACTGTGTAGTTCTAGTGTTGCAGAGTCATTTCATTTTTTTTCTTGATAAGTTTCTTGTGCTACTATGACGTATCCACAGATGGTATAGAATCACACCTGTTTCTGTAACTGAGGCGCAACAAATCGGTGCACTTGACTAGAAGATGTGTAATACAATATGATACTGCATGCATCAGTCTTTCTGAATGTACACTTTATATTCCTGTTGTTACTGTGTATGATGGTGACCTGCTAGCTGTAAGTTATCTTTATAAGATACTTGGACTATTAGGTGGATTGTCTGTTTGACAATACATTTAATATTTTACCAAATGTAAAAGATAAGGACCTTTACAAAGGGTCCTAATCTCTAACCTGGGCATTTGAAGAATACAGATTGCAAAAGTGGTATGTCCTTTTGAAGCCTGACTAGAAGTTTTATTGAGAAGGATTCTAGAGAAGATTTATGCACTGGATGTTGGAAACAGTGCTACGGCAGCATTTCTGTGCTAGACTCGTATTTTCTGGTGATGGGAAGGCTTCTCATTTATTTCAAAATATGTAAAGTTTCTAAGAGTTTCTCTCTGTATTTGCAACACTCTATTAGGCTTTTTTGTTAAGTATGGCATAATTTCTAAGTTACAGAGCTATAATAAACAAACAAAAAGGCCTAACTGGTGTCTATGCTACCATGCTAAGAGCACAATGTTTGCTTTGTTAGAGTTTGATTTTCTCTAGTGAGCAAATTCTTCCCTGGGGAAAAACTAGCACTTTAAAAGGAGCACTTCGTGCTTTAAGATTGCCAGGGTAGCTCTTTAGATGGAATCTGCTAACATGCAGAGAGGTTAATGTGCTTTTTATATTAGATATTTCAGGTGTATTTATAATAGAAAGTAGAGAGTATAGATTATAGATAAAATAGAGACCCAGAGTTCTTCAGAGATTGATCCTATATGTAGATCTTGCAAAATAAAAGTGTGTGGATGACGCTTCTTTACTCTGGCTAATAACTATATTATCCAAAGTAAGCACAGAGGTTCTGACAGTGTTCCAGGCACATACCAATGACTTGGAAACACAATTTTGATACTGAGGTTATAAATCACAGAAGTCAGTATCATAATGTGGTCTTTTTTAATAATTTAAAAATATGTACATAGGCTGACCAGTTGTGACAGTTGGTCATGATGCATGGGTTGTTTATATGTACCCTTTAATTCCACCTAGTATAAAAACTGTGTATCGTCTATTTACCTGGTAGCTCAGTTTAGTTAAAGGACTACAGAAATAGGTAAATAATATTACTTACCAGGAACAAAAATACATTTCCCCCTTAAGCTGATTTAAAATTATACTCGATTCTTAAGTTTATCACATTTTATCTTTAACATTAAATACTTAAAAATGTTATACTGTAATGACAAATTACCTTGGCAACAAATACAAAATACTAGATTCTTTGAAGAAGTGTAAAGGCAAGGAATTTAAAATGTCATCAAAAGATAGGAAAATAAGAATGTTTTCGAAGGAAGCTGTGTTCACCCTGTACCACCAGTGTGAAAAACGTTTTGGAAAACTGCCAGAGTTTCTTGAACAGACAGGACATATCTATACATAGAACCATACTGAAGAATTTTTAATGTTTTGGGCTTGATGCATTGGCATATTATCTTGAACTACGACAAAGATAAAATTCTTACTGATAAGCATAGTCTTATCTACCCCCAAGAGACATCATTTCGAGGTTAATTAAAAGTTATTTCAGGTCTTGAATCTAATGAAAACACCGTGGAAGCAAAATGTCTCCCTAAGTGGTTACAGATCTGTCTGGGGACTAATTTTATTCTTATGACAAAGCCCTAAGATGACTAAGGAAAAGGAACATTAGTAAGCACTGACGACAACAAAGTGTAATATTTTAATTATGTGTATAAGTTGCAATTATTATTTTTCATATGAAATTTTTCTCCTGTTTTAGAAATTTCAGAATTTTAAGCCTTGATTTGTACCTACCTGCTATCAGGCATTCTGTCTTTCATATCATTAGGAGTACATATTTTAGAAAAATAAGCAAACTGTGTTCCTTTTTAAAGACATCTCTTATTCGTGTATTAAAATGATACATGATTAATTACATAAATGTATGTCTACAGATTCACCTGTATAATATAGTGTAAAACTTACAATGACAAACTTGATTCCAAGCTCCATTTCTATATTCTGCAATGGCAGGCAAATCATTTTTACTAAGTCTTTTTCCTCATCAGCAAATCAAGAATAATTTATAGGATGCCCATAAAAAAGTATATAAACATGGAAAGAACAGTGTTACATATAATTTGTCAAATCACTTTGGCTCAATAGTAATTGCTACATTTCAGGAAAGTCTGTTTCTAATAGTATTTTAACATCCCTTTCTACTACACTGTTCTCAAAACTTACTTTAAAAAATATGGCTAATAACCCATCCAGAAAATATGAACAAGCTTACTGAGATGGAGGACTATATGAATATTTCTTTGTTCAATATGATTCAAAGTTTCTACTTATAGTTTATCAACATCCCACTAACAACATGCAAGTAAACATATAATTGTAGATACACAGAAGTAAAAAAAATCTCAGGGTTAGGAACAATATAAAGTAATTTATCAAATATATAATTGAGTGATAGAGCTAAAACTAATAAAAGATTAACAAAAACATTCCTTTTATAATATGATTTTCTTTAATAATGTAGTATGAGTGATCGAGGAGTTGTACAGCAGTTAAACCACTTGCATAGCAAGCACAAAGCCCTGGGGATTCAGTTCCCAGCACCACATAAAAGTTGGGCATGGTGGTGCAGCTGGTAATTCAGTACTTGTGAGGCTGTGAGAGGAGGACTGCTAAGTCCCAGGCCAGCCTGGACTACAGAGCGAGAACTTGTCTCAAAATAATAATGTAGTATGAAAAAGAAATATCAGTAAGAGTGGTATTCTTACAATTGTTCATTAAGGCTTTTAGAATAGTTTTAGATTCATGAAAAACTTGTAAAGATTATACCAAATGATTTCGTATACTTTAGACTCATGGACAGTAGTCACACCGAGCCAGTATTGATAAAGTCTATACTGTATTCACATTCCTGTACTTTGCACCAGACACCTTTTCCTGTTCCAGGATCCCATTGAGGTTGTCATATCCCACTTAGCTCTCCTGTTCCATCAGCTTCTCTTAGCCATTTTTCAAACTCTCCTTGTTTTTGAGAACCTTGACAGTTTTGAATACTACTCTAGCACTTTACAGAATCACCCTATTTTGGGATTTGCCTGAAGTGTTTTTAAGATTAGACAGCTTTTTGGCTTTTGAAGGGAATCCTACAGAGGTACAATGCCATTCTTGTCACATAGTATCAACAGTACAGTCCCCATTGTAATTTCTTCACTAGCTGTTGATCACCATGGGAAGTCTATTAAGTTTCTCCACTATAAAGTAACAAATTCTTAAGAATTTTATTAGGGATAATTTTTTGAGAAAGGTTCTCCCTCTGTAGTACAGGTTGGTCCTGAACTCACTGTACAGCCCAGGCAGGCCTCAAACTCACAACAGTCCTCCTGCCTCAGCCTCCTGAGGGCATGGTGTGCCACCATGCCCAGCTTACAGATGATTTTAAGAGGGTCTATCAGATATGTTTACTGGACATTCAAGCTAAACATCTAAAACAAGATTCCTCACTTATAAAATATTGTTCCATTAAAGTGTTACTAACAAATGCTTCGAATAACATGAATTGGAAAATCAAATGGGAGACTGAAACTCCAAAACAGTGTGAGCCTAAATATTCACTTTATAATGAAATTAAAATGAATTTTCCCCCAAACAACCCACATAATTATCTTACTCCCTCCCACACACATACTTTGAGTATCAAAAATCTTAAGTCTTACTAATTGTAATGAGGCAATTAAATTTTTAATTTTGTTTCATACTCTCTATGTCTCTGCTGAAGAATGTACACAATACTGAAATAATATGAGGAGATACTACCCCATTCAAACAATTTGTCATGCATACAGTGTTTCTTGTATATTGTTTTAAGGTATTTGCTAGATATACTAAAATAATTGTAATGTCTTTGATTCTATAAAAGCAATCATACTGAACTGTATAATTTCCAAATACAGTGTTTGTTACATTTAGTAATCTATATCCATGTTTTGGACTCCATCAGTATTTATTAATGGCAATAAAGAAGTTTGAGTGCACGAGTATAATTTAAAAGGCACCATTCTTGGTTATTTTGCAATGCCAAAGTAACTGTAGATGCTTATGAAAAGAAAATCCATGTTATTTTTTTCTCCAATTTAAATTTTTTCAGGGTTTAACTTTTCTTGAATCTATCACTTTTACCTATGTACAATAATAATTTCCTAAAAACTGCTAGATATTTCACCATGTAATAGAAATTGAGCATGTTAATAATGTAAGAAAATTCAGCAGTTTCAACCTAAATGTATTTGAGTTTGCAGAGTAAATCAAACGGCTGTTTTTATTTAACTCTATTGTGGAAAGCTATGGATATCATTGTTAAAAGCATATGCATTACACTTTTTAAAAATGTTTTGAATAAAGAATTTATCAATGTATCCTTAGACAAGTTACTGTTTCCTCATTAGTTAAACATTGTAAGCATAAAAGGTACACTTATACATGTCATTTAAATTGTTGATGCACCTAAGGGAAAATAAATCCTGGCTGGATTCTTTACATTTTTCTATAAAGTTATTGCTTATTAGAATTTTGCACCTTTATAAATAAAATACCTTCTTAAAATGACTTACGTTTTGAGAATTCAGCTGAGAAATTTATGTGGAGTTCAAATTATTCCTACCACTTATGTCTATGGTTAAAAAGAAAAATTAGTGGCTGAGTTTAGACTTAGGAATATAAAGAACTAAGCAGTCTCATTTCATACTCAGGACAGAAATAAGTTAAAATGAGTTTCAGCCACTATTTTACAGCAAAACAATTTTACAGAGTAGTGGAGCTTGATTACACGGGCGAGAGGAGGAAAATTGGGGCATTACATAGCAAATTGAGCTTTTAGATAGCAAAACGATTTTTGCTGTTATTTGAAGTAATTCATTCTTCCTTTTGTATTTGCATGTGGTACCAAGGTATGAATAGAAGCTATACAAATATAAAAGAATTTTAAGGGCTGGAGGAATGGCTCGGCCGTTAAAGTGCTTGCCTAGCAAGTTCTATGTCAAGTGCTAAATGCCCGAGTTCGATTCCCCACCACCACATAAACTGGGCATGGTGGCACATGCCTGTAATCCCAGCACTCGGGAGGCTGAGTCAGGAGGATTGACATGAGTCCAAGGCCAGCCTGGGCTCCACAGTGAGTTCAAGACCAACCTGGGCTCCAGAGCAAGAACCTGTCTCAAAAAAAAAAAAAGAATTTTATAACTAATAATTTTAAGTGATGGAAAGATATTTTAAATTCCTTAACACTGGAATGAATTAGAAGCAACTTCAGTACGTTGTGTCACTTAGCAATCAAAGTCCACTTGACAGGTAGATATTGAGAATCCCTAGACTGGGAAGTAGGTCAGTCCATGAATTCTCAAGACTGACATGGTTGTATTTATTTCCTTATATCTATTTCCCTGGTGGACTATGAATTAAGTCTTGAAAACGGACAAGTATTACACAAATTCCGGCATTTCCTGGCCTCTATCCCCACCTTTGCGGTATGAAAGGAATTTTTTTCCCATTCTTGGCGCTAGGAATCAAATCCAGGGCCTTGCCCATTCTAAATAAGCAAGGGCTGTACCACTGAGCTATACTGGGAGACAGCCTACGAGGAGGCAGGTATTTTTAAAGGCTTTTTTGTGCCTCCACTTCTTTCTATCCCTCAGCACTCTCCTGTCTCCCACATCCTCATCCTCAGCACCTTCGCATCTCTGCAAAAGCTACCTACATACTCAACCTTGGGGGTGGGATGATAAGCAAAGGATAACTAGAAGAATGGCCGGGCAGGGCAAAGAAGCTCTTTCAAAGCATGAAAATCACGTTGGCGACGAATAGCGGGAGAGTTACGCGGAGCCGTAGCAAAGGGGCCCTAGGTTCCCGATCATGCCGCAGAGGTAGCCCCGCCTCGCCCGCCCCGCCCTCCTCCGCTCGACCTCAACTTCTGGCCCTCACTAACTTCGCACCGCTGCCACACTTGGCCGGAAGTCTCCCCTTAGCTTCCGGGAAGCTCTTTAAACTTGACGCTTGCGCCCTGGAGAAGTTCTGCAGCTCTTTCCGCTTCCGGGATCCCCGCGGTGTCGCGAGATTGGCTGGATCGCGGTGGCGCCCCCCTGCGGGGTCCGGCGGTGCGGCCCTGCCATGCGGTGCCGGCTTTTGTGGAGTGCGGCCCGCGGTCTGTGGGGTCGCAGGGCTCCTGGCCAGGCCCGCCGGCCTTTTGGCTGCAGCCGCCCGCCGCCGGAGGACCTGTTCGCCCGCGGCGGGCCTCTGCGGACCTTTCTGGAGCGCCAGGAACGGCAGGCGGAATCTGGAACCCGCTCACAAGTCCGGTGCCCTGAGCTGGCGGCTGTGGGCAAACTTCTGAGCGAGAAGGAGCGGGAGCTGCGGGAGATCGAGCCCTTGCTGCGCGGTAAGGCCGGGCCTGGGAGGGGCTTTCCACCTCTTTACTCAGTTACGCTTTATTTTTTAACCACTTGTCAGATGTTACGCCCATTCCGATCGCACCCTCCGGGTGGCGCTGTCGGCTCCCCCGCTGACGTGCACCGCCCCCTTTTACAAAACCTAAGTAGACGTCACTTGGTCCTTTATCTGGCAGCAACTCATTTACTCAGCGAGGACCGAACACTATCCTGGGGTGGGAACCAGACCACTTTGTATGGGTGTCTTTCTGCGGTAGTACGAGGAGAGATGGTTGTTACAGTCCTAATCAGAAACTTCGAATAGGCTCTCTCAGTACATTTCCCAGGGAATTCTGCATTGGAGTCCGAGTTCGATTCCCCAGCACGGCATAAAGCTGGGCATGGTGGCACATGCCTGTAATCCCAGCACTCAGGAGGCTGAGGCAGGATTGTTGTGAGTCCAAGGCCAGCCTGGACTACATAGTGAGTTCAGGACCAGCCTGAGCTACAGAGCAAGACCCTGTATCAAAAAAGATTTTTAAAAATTATTTCTAGATTCTATTTCCAATTCGCTTTGCTTTGCACAGCATAATATTTCAAAACTGAAAGATGCCTTGGAGTCATGCAGCTCAAAACTCTGATTTTACTTTTGCTGTAACCAACTCAAGAGAAGTTGAAGGTATGATCCTTCAAGTACGTCAGTGCTTCAGTTAAGATAGACTACTTTTTTCTTTTTCAGATTGAACACACTGCCCCTTTAACCAGGTTTCTTCCATTCTATAATCTTCCCAAAGTAGTTATCTTTCCACCAATGCTTCCTGTAATTGGTTATTTCAGGTTTGCTACTATTATTGTCTCTCAAAGGTTAATACTTCTTTTCTTTATCCACTTGAAACCCTCCCCCAAAAAATTCCTCCATGGGGCTATTTTATTATTTATTATCTAATATTTTCAGGGTTTTTTTGACTAGGAGAAAGCCCCACAGTTTACATTTATTTAAGATTTAAAAATACATTCTGTAGGGCTCAGTTGTGGTTCATCAGTTTTTCTCCTCTAGAAAAATACAGAGATACTAAAATGATACTCCTACTTAAAGGGTAGGTCCTGTACATGTATTATTCTTAGATCCCAGCATGACTGTTCTTAATACATAGATGATATTCTTTAACAAGTTTGACTTTTCACAGAGAGAACAATATTTTTTTTCTTTTAGTGGTCCTGGAGATTGAGCCCAGGACCTTTACCCAGAGCTGTACCTCCAGCCCAGTTTTTGGTTTGAGAAATGGTCTCACTGTCATTAAGTTTCCCAGGCTGGGCTGAAGCATACAATATTCCTGCCTCAGCTTACCAGAGTGGTTGGGTTATAGCCTCGTACCTTTCCTTTCATAGGCTGCATACTGTCCATAGAATAGAGAAATAAGAAAGTATATGTTATCAGTTTCAAATGAGCATTCACAGATGAAACAAATGTAAAGAGAGAGACTACTTCATGTAAACAGTAAACAGAGTTCAATATGTGTTTCTGGGTGGATACTTATTCTATATTAGAAAAGCATTTACTAAAACGATAAATTTTACTTTTAGATTCAGTTTTGGCTTATCTGATGAAAACTTCTGCTTTTCTAGTCTTTCCAGCTAGCTAAATGCATTTGTTTATTATACAGCCTAACTTGGAAAATAAAAGTTTATTTATTATTGTATTTTATGGAGATAGAATTATGGAAAAGTTCAAGAAGTTTTATTTTTCTATACTTTTCAAAGTTGCCATTAGAAAAAATTATAGCTATATGCTTATGAAAACTAATATGTAAAAAGCTGCTTTTAATTGATGACAGTTATTTAAAGGACAAAATAACCATTATATTTTTCCTATCAGCTACAGAAATAATAAACCTATTACTTTTAAGCCTTCTGGCAGTTTAACACTACTTAAGAAAAACTTAACTATGGCCATTTTTTTTAGATGAGAATGAAGACTTAAGGAAACTTGCAGAGCATGAAATAACTTTGTGTCAAAAAGAAATAATCCAGTTAAAGAATCAGGTAAGTTACTTGTATAAAGAATAAAACACTGGGCTGGGGGCAGAGCTTAGTGATTATAGTACTTGTCTAATATGTGCATAGCCCTGCGTTAGATCCTCTAGCACCACATAAACATTAGCCAGCTAGGAATAGCACAGTAGTTGGTTAAAACATTTGCCTAACATTGCAAGGTCTTCACTTCCATTCTCCAGCACTACATAAACTAGGCATGGTGGTGCATGTCTGTAATCCCAACACTTGAAAGACTGAGACAGAAGGATTGCTGAGATTGAGGCCAGACTGGTCTACACAGTGAGTTTAGGTCAGCCTGAACTATACAGCAAGATCCTGTCTCAAAAGAAAAATTAGCCAGGTGTCAGGGTGCACACCTTTAATGCTAGCTAGTACTTGGTAGACCAAGGCTGAAGGATTACCATGAATTCAAGGTCAGTGTCTACTACATACTGAGTTCAAGACCAGCCTGGACTACACAGCAGTGAGACCCTGTCTCAAAAAAAGAAAGGAAAAAAATGATTAAAATAAAGCACTTATGCCATTATTTCTTATGCATTTCTCATTATGTCTTAAAAAAGATACTTAATTCTTACTAACTGAATGAAAAAGCAATTTTAGGTGAAACTTAAATTATATGTATGTAATATAATTGTAACTTCAATACTTTATGTAAGTTCTGCATTATATGGTTCTAACTGGTAGGTGGGTAAACAGTACTGGCGTTATTAAGTTACTTGCTTAGAGAAACTTAGGTTAAATATTTCAAATTGCTATATTTGCAGATTATTTTACGTTTGGTTCCCTCAGAAGAAGGAGATGAAAATGATTTGATCCTGGAGGTAACTGCAGGAATTGGGGGTCAGGAGGCAATGTTGTTTACCTCAGAGATGTTTGATATGTATCAGCAATATGCTGCATTTAAAAGATGGCATTTTGAAACCCTGGAATATTTTCCAAGTGAAATAGGTCAGTAAACCCTTCAAGTTGTTTTGGTGTAAATTTAACTTATTGACCTATATATGTCCTAAGAAGAGGGTTAGCTTTAGAACTTAGTTGTAAGGAAGCCTAAGTAGTTTACACTCATTAACCTACTAATATTGAAGTAAATGTATCTGTTTTGAAGTGGATGGTAAAGTCTGATTGATAGTCATGCAGTAATGATCTCTGAAGGACAAGTGGCCTTTGAAATGTGTCATTGATATCAATAGAAATGCTTTATATGTAATAATTATAAGCAATAAAGACCTATTATCAAAAATTTGATGAAGTTCTCTGATATTCTTTTCTTTTGTGCTTCTGTTAGGTATATTTCAGAATAGTAGATGTGAGAGCTGGGGTTGTAGGTCAGTGGCTAAAGTGCTTACCTAGCATGCACAAGGCCGTAGGTTCAAATCTCCAGTACCACGTAAAGATTAGCCAGGTGTGGTGGCATATTCCTGTAATCTCAGCTCTCGGGAGACTGAAGCAATAGGATTGCTGTGATTTTGAGGCCAGCCTGGGTTACACAGTGTGTCCAGAATCAGCCTGGACTAAAAAGCAAGACAACCTTTAAAGGCAATAAAAGGAGGAAGGGGGAAGGTGTATATTTTTGCTTTGAGACAAGGTCTCACTGTATATTCCAGGCTGGTCCTGAACTCACTATGTAGCTAAGGCTGACCTGCCTCAGCCTCCTATTGGCATGTGCCACAATGCCTAGCTCTGTGGTATTTGGGAATTGAACTCAAGAGCCCTGTGCTTACTAGCTAAGCAATTCTTCCAGACCCTGGAAGATATATATTTCATCTGAATGTATCATTCAAAAACAGTCCATTCTTCTTTACAAAAAGAAAAAAATAGTAGATGTAGTAGTAGATGTAGTTTAAAAAGTTATTTTTAAATGGCAGGAATAATAAAAAGAATTGTTTTCCATGTGTTTTCAAGGTGGCCTTAGACATGCATCTGCCAGCATTGGAGGTCCAGGAGCCTATAAACATATGAAATTTGAAGGAGGCGTGCACAGGGTACAAAGAGTGCCAAAGACTGAGAGGCAGGGCCGTATCCACACTAGCACCATGACGGTGGCGATATTACCCCAGCCCACTGAGGTAAGCATGGTAATCTCATAGTTGGAATCCTGCCCTAGCACATGACCTTGCCCTTGAGGACTTTGAAGTAGGGTTACTGAACTTTCTTTAGATTTTTTTTTTTTTTTTTTTTTTTTTTTGAGACAGGACAGGGTCTCCCTCTGTATCCCAGGCTGGCTTTGGACTCAAGCAATCCTTCTGCCTCAGCTTCCAGAATGCTGGGATTGTAGGCGTGCACTACCACACCCCGCTTATCAAACTGGGGTACTTAGCTCTTGACTTCCTTAATTGCTGAGCCATTCCTCCAGTCCAAGATTTCCTTTTTTTCTTTTTCTTTTTTCGTGATGTCTAGGTGAGAAGCAGGATAAACAGGGGTACACCTAAGTACTTGTCACCTTGGTGTAATCATCTAGTGATGCTGAGAGCTTTCCTGAGCAGGTTAGAAACAAGAGACCTTCATATATTATCTAACTCTTCCTGCAATTCAGAGAGGGGAGACGAGTCACGTAAACAGATAAGACAGGGAAGGCTATGGGAGTGATAGGATTCTACTGCCAGGACTGCAGATGTGTCCCAAAATGGTCAATAGTTGCTTTATGACAGCTTTTTAAACTTAGTGCCTTTGATAGTGTCTTTCAGGGAAAAGTTCCTTTGCTCTGAGACCTCGGTGTGTTCATAAACTGCCCTTGGCACATTGTCCTTCACCATGTCCATTTGTCTCACCTTGGCTTCCAAATATCTTTAAATCCTTTCTATATTCAAGCTAACATGTTTTCACTCTACTAATGTCTTTGTTTGGGGGGCGGGGGCGTTATTTGGTAGTGGCAGTGGTACTAGGTATCAAGCCCAGGGTTTTCACAATGAGGTGCATCTTTTTGAGATAGGGTCTCACCACTTGTTCTAGTCCAGGCTGGCCTGGAACCCACAGCAGTCCTTCTGCCTCAGCTTCCCAGGTGCTGGGATGCCAGGTGTGCACCACCACGTCCACCTTACATGGTACAGGGGGATTAAACTCAGCCATACCTTGCCTAACTGCTGTGCCCTTCCTCCTGTTTCTACCCCTTTTTTCTTTTGAGATGGAGTCTCACTCTATTTCAGGCTGCTCCTGAACTTGGTATATAGCCTAGACTGGCCTCGAATTCATGGTAGTCTTCCTACCTCAGCCTCCAAAGTGCTGAGATCACTTGATTTTTGAGTTTGAGACAGGACCTTGGTAAATTGTTAAGTTGCCCAGGCTGGTCTCAAAGTTGCAATCCTTCTGCCTAAACCTCCCAAAATGCTGGGATTACAGGAGTCAGCCACCACACCTGGCTACAGTCATTTTGGACTCAGAAATGTTCTACAAATCTTATTTAGCTCATGCACACACATTTCTAATATTAATTAGGTTTTGCTGTGCATATGGAAATAAGGAAGTATAAAGAAGCCCAGTTTCTGAAGATTGGGGAATGCTTGTTTTGTCCCAAATTGTTTTGATTCCCTACTCTTCCACATAGGAAAAAAAAAGTTAAACAGTACCCTTCCAACTACTACCTATTCTTAAAATTAATCTTTTAAATCTTATGTGAATTTTATATATCATATGTACTTATAATAAGCATTTATATACTGGTATATGTAATTTTAAAAACTAAACTTTTCTTCACATGTATAGATTAATCTGGTAATTAATCCTAAAGATTTGAGAATTGATACTAAGCGAGCCAGTGGAGCTGGAGGCCAGCATGTAAATACTACGGACAGTGCTGTCCGGATAGTTCATCTACCAACAGGTATGTCCTTATTTCTTCAACATAAAACAGTGAGTAAGAAAATCAGTTTCTGAGGGACTTGACTAGTTTGCCAGTGAAACAGACCCTTGGTTGCTAAAGAAATACATACTACTATGGATTGCCTTTCATTTCTTGATTTTAGGATTTTCAGCTGACACTGAAGAATAATTACAAAGTCAGAAGGAACCCACAAATTCCCACATTAGCAGTGAAAGCAAAGTGTCTGTAGGCTTCCCAAGGTAGACTGCTTAAGTTGTACGTTATAATAGTTTCACGTATTATCAAAAAAGCTCAAAATCTGCTTTGTTTCTTATCCTTTTTTGAGATGTCACTGTGAACTCCTTTGAGAAAATGAAAGCATTGGATCACTTCCCCAAAAATATATATCCATATTTTTTTTTTTGGTTGTACTGGGGATTGGGGTTAGGGGTCTTTATAGTGAATTACATTCCCAAACCATTTATTACTGATTTTGAAGCAAGTTGCTTAGTTGCCCCTGGCTGGACAAACTGGTGATCCTCCTGCCTCAGATTCCCAGACTACTGGGATTATGGGACTGTGCCCCAAGGCCTGGCCCAAAGTTTTGCATATAATTTCAAGTGTTCTTGCCATTGAGTTCACTTACAGACCACCACCAAATCTGACTCCAATAATTAGTCAAAGGGACTGTAGCTCAGTCTTTTAAATATCCAATATATTATGAGATAGAACTAAGTAATACTAAAATTACTGTAGTGATTTACATGTGATAAAGAACATACAGGCATTTACAAGAATACATGAATCTCCTGTTACTGATCTCAAAGAGGCATAGTTTCCATTCAGTTCTGGTTGATGGGAGTGATGAACTGATACTTTTGTTCTTTTAAATATGGGAAAATCTGGGGCTGGAGGAATGGCTCGGTGGTTGAAGCGCTTGCCTGGCAGGCAAGCACTAAGCCAAGTGCTAAGTACCCAAGAGTTTGAGATCCATTCCCAGCACCACATAAGCTGGGCGTGGTGATGCACGCCTGTTATCCCAGCACTCCAGAGGCTGAGGCAGGAGGATTGCCATGAGTCCAAGGCCAGCCTGGGCTTCATAGTGAGTTCAGGACCAGACTGGGCTACAGAGCAACAGAGCAAAAAAAAAAAAAAAAATTCCCGACACACACACACGAAAATCCTCTTATTAAACTTTACAGTGATGCCTTATGCAGTAAAGTATACAAATAGGGAAAAATGGAAATCCTTAAAAATACTATGATCTCTCTACTAATACGATTTTCGAGCTATATATCTTAGAGTTTGTGTGTATTTAGGGTTCAAGCCTAGGGCCTTCACACTGAGCTGTATCCTTTGCCATTCTTATTTTTTCCCCATTTATTGATATGTATATATGCATCTTTTAGTGTTTACACTGAACTTGAGTATTTTGTGCACATATGTATCGTGTCAAAATTACAAGCCCTTCCTCTCCCTTTGACCCTCCCATTCCCTCTCCCCACTAGTTCCCACTACCCCCCCCCCATTTGGTTCCATGAAGTGACTATATTCTGGGTTTCTCATATAAAGAGAAACCATTCGATATTTAACCTTCTGCATCTGACTCATGCTGCTGAGCATGATGGCCTCAAGTTGCATCCATTTACCTATAGAAGCCTCAACACTGTCTTTATAGATGAGTAGTACTCCATTATGTACATATACCACAGGTGGGCCTTTTTTTTTTTTTTTTTTTTTTTTTTTTTTTTTTTTTGAGATAGGATTGTGCTCTGTAGTCCAGGCTGGTCCAGAACTCACTGTGTTGTATCACAGGCTGGCCTTGAATTCATGGCAATCCTCCTACCTCAGTCTCCTGAGTGCTGGGGTTACAAGTATGTACCACCATTCCTGACTTCTCAGCCCATTATTTTTCCTTTTTATTTTTTCAGAATGCTTTTTATTTATGACAGTATTTCTCAGCCCATTTCTATTTTTGATTTTGATTTTGAGGTCTTGCTAACCTGCCCAGGCTAGGCTTAAACCTAAGATCCTCTGCCTCATCCTTCCAGAGGACTAGGATTACACACCTGAAGCACTGGCTGAGTTCCAAAAGGAATTATTTCTTTTTAAAAAATTATACTAGCTAATTGTAGGTATCAGATAATAATTTATACTAAAAGGTTTATGTTTATTTTTAAGGATTTTTTTAAGATTTTAGTATGGACATACTTATGGTATAGTTCAGATTTAAACTTTCAGTTTTCTGAGAAACTGTAAATTATATAAGCCTAAAATCTGCCTTTTATGTTAGTCCTGTTTTTTTCCCCTCATAAAGGAAGAAGAAAAAGAATGAGAAGGAAAAGGAATATAGTAAGAAGATATTTCTACTAAAATTCTTTAATTCTCATAACACTATTCAGGTGTTGTTTCTGAGTGTCAACAAGAAAGATCTCAACTTAAAAATAGAGAGATGGCTATGAAAAAGTTACGGGCAAAGCTGTACAGTATGCACCTAGAGGAAGAAACAAACAAAAGATACAGTGCTAGAAAGATTCAGGTAAAAAATTTAAACAATTCTTCCAAAGGATAAAAATAAATTTTATTTATTTTTCATTTCCTAGATCTGTTCAAAAGAAGACAAGTAGCTAAAATAAGGCTATACCTGGTCTGTAGTAATCTTATTATTTCTGCTCTATTATTTAAATTTAAAGTTATTTTTCTCAGACTTTGTAAAGTTATTATGTCTGTAAAAAAGACATACTAACTCCCCACAGGCTTTGAAATTATGGAAGCAAAAAAGTTGGGAACTAAACTGAACTTAAACTCTCTTTCTGTTGGGTAGTGAATTTTACTATTTAGAGTCCTGTTAAGGGTTCAATATGGGGCATTCATTACCTGGTCACTGTAAGATGACATTAACCTACAGTGATGGTAATGTCTTTACTATTTAAATATCACCTATTTGTCAGCTTCTTTATATACATCATTGCGTAGTAGTTATTATTTATCTTTATTTTATAAATGGGGGGATTGAAGTTCTGAATTAAAATAACTTGCCTAAGTCATATACCGTTAAAGTGACAGAAACAGGATTCAAATACTAATCTGCCTGAATTTTAAAGCCTCCAGTCTTTTTTTCTATATCATGTTCCCATTTCATTTGGGTATTAAACTTTGGTTCTTAATCTGTGCTAAATTCGCAGGTTTCAGTTGTCTTGAATCTAACTGCATCTCATACCTTTTTTATTTTAATAGGTTGGTACTAAAGGAAGGTCTGAGAAAATAAGAACATATAATTTTCCACAGAACCGGGTCACAGATCACAGAATAAACAAATCACTGCATGATCTTGAAACTGTCATGCAAGGAGACCATCTACTTGATGAACTTGTACAGTCACTGAAGGACTATGCTGATTATGAATCTTTACTAGAAGTTATTTCCAAAGATAGCTAAGGTCATTTGTTTTTTAAAAGCCTTTTATATAAAACATGCTTAGAAAAATTTGGGGCCTGGGGGCATAGCTCAGAGATTAAAGCCCTTGCTAGCACAAGATCCTGGGTTCATTTCCCCAGAATTGTACAAGCCAGGTATGGTGGTGCATCTATGTAATCCTATCCCTGGAATGCTAATACATGAGGATTGCTCTGAGTTCACAGCCAGCCTGAACTAGATAGTGAATTCAGGACCAGCCTGGACTACAGAGCAAAACTCTGCCTCAGAAGAAAAGAAACCCCCCCCCCCAAAAAAAAAAAAAACAAACAAACAAAAAACCAAAAAACATTTCTAGTATAACAAATACCCACCAGTACTGTCTTGAAAAATGAGTTAATGTAGTTGGAAATACATGTATTCTTAAGACATGATTCATTGATGAATCTGTCTCTGAAGGTATTAGTAAAATTAGTAAAACATGTTATCACCATGACTGTTGTCATAAACTTCAAACTCTTATGTACAAGAAGTAGACAGTGGGAAATCATCATTTATGTAAAATGTTTAATGGGTGATCACGTTTGGTTTAATTCTAATATGAACTACTTTAAATATAAAATAGTAGAGGTGAGTATGTACTTTAATGGTGGAGTGCTTGCCTGGCAAGCTCAAGGCCCTGGGTTCAATCCCCACTACCAAAACAGGAAAAGAATTACCACCAAAAAAAAAAGGAAATATGTCAATAAGTCCCAGTGTTAGTTTCTAGTCGAGAGACAACATTACTGGAATTAACAAGAGGAGATAAAAGAACGGTCATATACTAGGACTGAGAGAATGTAAGGACTTAGAACAGCAAATGAAAGGATACTCTTCAAAGGGGTTTGCCCACGATAACAGTCAGCCTTGGGTGGGGCTGCAGACCACTCAGTGATAGGTTTCTCAGTGGGTGGCCCTGTGACTGGTGCATTAGGCCTTACAGTCAGAGCCACAGACCCTCAGTATTTTAGTTACTCATTTCTGGGACAAAATACTAGACATTCATAACTTAAGGGAGGAAAGGTTTATTTTAGCTCACAGTTTCAGAAGGTTTCATATAGTCCATTCATAGGTAGCCTGGCAACATGACAGGCTGGAGAGCTGCTAACTGACATTGCAGACAGAAGCCAAGGGAAGTGGGAGCAAGCCATGTCTGGAGACTCAGATCAATGGGTTTTTTTCCCCCTTTAAGCTGCCAGTTGGGCCTCCCACACTCAGGGTAGGTGCCCCTCCCTCAGTTCCAGACCAGCGAGTCCACACATACCTGAAAGCTCTACCCTGGGTGCTCCCCATTAACAAGTTGACAATCTCTTAAGTCAGCTCCCAAGCATCTGCCCTTCCAACAAAACCCTACCTCCCAACAGTACAAGGTTCCACTATTATCCCATTACATCTAAATACATAAGACTTTGGGGGGACACTTCAGATCCAAAATATACCATTCACAAACTGATAAGCAAGAAACTTCCTGTCAAGGTATAAATGAAACTTGATGGATAGTTAAGTGTTGGTGGGTTTCAGTATTAAGGTTCTTGAGAGAAGTAGAACCAACAGATTGCATATACAAAGAGATCTGTCATAATTGCCTCATTGTGATTATCAGGACTGACAAGTCGAAATCTGTAGCATAAGCTAGCAGGCTGGAGAACCAAAAGAGCTGATGATGCAGTTGCAGTCGTAAGGCAGCTTGTGGGAGAATTTGCTGTTGGTTGGAGGAGGTTGGTCTTTTTTTTTTTTAATCTATTTAGACTGTCAAATGAGTGAATGATACCCACTGACACTATGGAAGGCTGTCTGCTTTACTGAAAATTCACTGTTTTATCCAAAAACTTCCTCACAAAAAAATACCCAAAATGTGTGACCAAATAAGTGAGTAGCTGTATATTTTTGTGTAATGTGAGAAAATCATCATAGTGTCCAAGAATGTCCCTGGCAGCTGTGCCACAGAAATGAGAAATGGAGAAATCCTATCCTTTCATTGTCTGCACCACACCTCACTGGCTAGAGCTACCTGGCAAAGAAATGTTTGGATTGTTATGGCTTGAATGTTTTCCCTTCCAAATTCAGATGTTCCAGTGGGACAGTATCATGATTATTAATCTAATGATTAGTCTATAAACAGTTTTCTCATGAATGGGATCAGTGCCCTCATAAAAGGTCTCATATTCTATTTGTCTAGCAGCAAAATGGTCCTCCACCAGAAAGCCTCCAGATGTTAGCACTTTCATTTTGAGCTTTTCAACCCTCCACAACTGTGAGAAATAAATTTTCTGTTCTTTACAAATTACTTATTCTCACGTACTGTGTTATAGCACCAGGAATGAATTCAGATGTTGGTCCAGCACCAGTATTCAAAGTATTCAAAGGTGAATTCTTTGCTGAGATGTAATAAATTTAACTGGCACAAACATCCAGACTCATTGCCTAGTTTCAATAATGTTTTTTATATTTGCTTAGTGTTTCAAGTAAAATGCAAATATGAAGTATTTCAGCTGGTATCAAATGATATATCATTTCACTCCATCATATATTACCATCACACTTCCCAAAACTCACAGCAAATCTCAAGTATCTTCAACTATCTAAGAATTCAGATTTTTTCCAGTTCTTCCCTAAATATCTGAAAAAAAGGAGATGAGACCAATGAATTCTATGAGAAGAAGTTATTTAAAATAAGCCTAAACTAAGTAGGGACTTGGAATGCAGCTCAGTGGTAGAGAACTTGACTAGCATGCATGAGGCCATGGGTCCAAATATCCAGCAAGGCAAAAAACCAAACAAAAAAGCTAAACCAGTGCAGGAGTACAACAAACCTGTAATCCACTCCCAAGGATGAGGAAAAAGAATAGCAAGTTCCAAGCTTACCAGCAATATCTGGCAAGACAAAAATTTTTAAAAGACTGAGAATATACCTCAGAGGTATACCTCAGAAGTAAAGCATTAGTCTAAACATACCTGAGGTCTATGTTCAGGCCTCAGCGTGGAAAAAAATGTTATTTCTCATGTCTTTTTCACTTGTTGAAATTCTCAATTGTTATTTTCTTTTCCACTGGTACCCAAACTCCATGAAATACCAGACTTTTGCTTTTTTTCCCCCCTGCAGTACTAGATATTGAACCTAGGGCCTTGCGTGTGTGTGTGCGTGCATGCGTGTGCGTGCGCGCACACGCGCAGTAAGGATATGGCCTTGCTAAATTGCACAGTATTGTGGTTTGGATTTGGAATGTCCTCAAAAAGCCTCATGCATTTGGAAGTTATGGATTATCAATGGAACCATGTAACCTGCAAAGGGAAGATCACTGGGATGAGACTTGGATGGACATATGCTGCTTCCTTTCTTCTGGGTCTACTGGACCATTCTGGACTTCGCTTGTTTGCAATGCTGTGAGAAGCAACCTCCAGCTCCACTATGGGCTTCCCGCCGTGCCAGTCATCCTAGAGTAGAGTTCAACCTTCTGAAACTGAGCTAAAATTAACTTTTCCTCCCCTAAAGGTGAGTGATACTTCATCACAAGAAGGAAAATGTAACTAAGACACCAAGGCTGGGCTTGAATTTGTGATCCTCTGGCTTCAGCCTCCCAAAGTGCTAAGTATTAAGGTGTGGATTACCAGACCTGGATGGGCTTTCTTTTCTTTTCCTTTTTATTTATGTATTTATTTATTGACACAGGGTCTCACTCTATATATAGTTCAGGCTGGTCCTGAACTCACTATGGAACCCAGGCTGGCCTTGGACTCACAGCAATCCTCCGGCCTCAGCCTCCCAAGTGCTGGGATTACAGGCGTTAACCACCACGCCCAGCTTAAGTGGTGCTGGGGAATGGACTCCTGCAGCATTTTAACTGCTGGGCCATTCCTTGAGCCCCAAGGGTTTTCATCTTTCAACCTCTTGTCTCCACCATTAGCCCAAGCAAATACGGAGCAAGCCTCAAAAGCGAAACTTAGTAGAGTGCCAAAAATAGCAGTAACCACGATCGGTATTTAATCCAACATTTAAAAAACCCAAAATGCAAACAAAAAGCCTTCAAGATGAATTTTTAAAAAATTACATCAAAACGATCCACCCAGCACTTGCATGACTCATCCTGGCTCTGCCTCACACAGAACTGCCACCAACTGCAGTTATGTACTAACTGAAAGCGAAGTACTAACTTCCAAAGGCTGCACAAAACTAAAAAAGCAAAAGACGGGGGATTCGGGTTTTTGAAGCACACACTCTGTAGTTTCGCTGTATTGCCGCCAAAAATTCATTCTAGAAAAAGCACTACCGACCACTTAGGGGCATATTCAAATCGGGAAAGTTCAGTATCATGAAAAAAAAAAAAAAAAAAAACCAAAACCGCTAAATTTGTCATTAGCTACTCCTGACAATACTAGAAAAATATTCACCTGGCTAGGGACTTCCAGTCCAAGCAAACGAAGTTTTTATTCTTTTATTTTCTCTCTTTTTTCTCTTTTTCTTTAGGAAGGTGTTAAGTCTCTTGAGCTTGGCTCCTGAAGAAACAAAATCCAAAGGAGCGAATAAAAAATCAGTGTACTCACCGCCCGTGAGCACCACGGGCGACTGAATTGTGTTTGCAAATACACGCACGCTTAGCAGACAGGTCCGGCCCCACCCTCAGCCCCGCCCGAAGACCCAGAAAGACACCGCCTCGGGTCTCCCGCCATAGCTCACTGGACGCAGCCACGCCGGCAGCGGCGCAGGCAGAGACGCGCACTCGCACACCGCTACCTGCTGGGCTCGCCGCTCCGCCCTGCCCCCGGGAAACGCGGGGAACGTCAGTACGCAAGCGCCGACCCGCCAAGTCGGCGCCGGCGCCGGGCCCGGGGGAGGAGCCAATTTAGGAGGGAGCGAGGAGCGCGCCCAAATCCTAGAGAGGCGGGCTGCCGGGCGGGGCCGTGCTCGTCTCTCGGACGGCGAGTACTTCCCGGCGAGCCGAGCTGCCGCTTACCGGGCTCTCGCTTGCGAGGCGGCAGAAGAAACTCGGGTTTCTTTTGTACCCGTCACAGATCTTCCAACCGAAAGCTGGAGCTGTCTTCAGGATGAAATTAGGACTTAAAGAAGGCCAGGTCCCGGAAGGGCCGAGGGAAGCGTGGCGAACGCGCGCATGCGTGGTGGTAGGCCCCTCCTCGCGCGGCCGGCCCCGGGCTCCCTCCTGGGAGGCCCCGCCCAGGCGCCTCAGCATCTTTCCGGCGCGGGGAGGTGGTGGCGGGGAAGGAGGCTGGGCTTCGCGGCTCGGTCCCGCCTCCGCCTCCTCCGGTTGGGCGTGGGTGAAAGAATCCCCTCCCACCGCTTTCTTATTGGTGCGCGCGAGCAAGCGGCGCGCCGCATTGGGCTGCGGGGATTTGGGCACCAAATTCAAAGATTTTAAAAGTACCAGCTGGCGCCTTTTAAGAGCTGCAGCTCCCAGAAGCAGGCGGCTTGCGCCGGAGGTGTAGCTGCCGCTCCACCTGCGGTGGAGCTCAGTCCGCTGGCATGAGCCGGCGCCCCTGCAGTTGCGTCGCACGGCCACCGTCCTCCTGCTCCTGCAGTTCCAGCTCCGGACCCGTGACAGCCGCCGGGCGCCCTGGCCGCTTGGAGAGTGAGTGTGGGGAGCAAGCGAGGGGTTCGTGCCTAACGGCGGGGGTGCACCTGGAAGGGAGAGGGGAGCTCCCCGAGGCTCCGGACCCGGCATCCCCTACACCCTCAACCCCGGACTTGGGTGCCCGGTCACACGCGCAGCCTTGGGCGGGCGGCGGGGGTGGTTCTGGGGTTGCAGAGAAAGGTTGGGGCTCGCGGAGCGGAAGCCAGATGTGCTGGGGCGAGACCGTGGAATGGCGGGCTGGGGGGGTCTCCGGTGCCCATGCTCCGGGAGGCGCAGTCATAGCCGACTAGGACACCCATTTTCTTTCTGGGACGATCTCGGTCCACCCGGACGGAATAGGCGCCAAATGCCCCCACCCCGCCTCCGTCGCGGGTTCTGGCTCTGACAAGTCTTGAACCGCCGGGGGGAGCGGGGGGAGGTCTGACCAATTACCTCTCTCCGATTCTTGCACCCCTTTGCGACATCTGCTTGCCCCCTCAAAGCTGAAGTCTGTTTTTCCAACTTTCCACCTCCTGGGTCTTGCTGGCTGGCGGGCGCGGGAGATCGAGCTCGCGGTTATCTCCCGCCTTCCAGTGACCCGCTCCCTGAGGGGACGTCCCGTCGACCTCTTGGGATTTTCAGGGTCTCCTTACCGACTCCCGCCAAATGGAGAGACCCCTCCTCCCATCGGACCACAAACTCTTGAGAAATCCAAACAAAAAGGTTATTTTTTTTCTTTTTCTCTTTGCTTAGTAACTCTGTCTCAAGGACAGGAGTCCAAAAATTTTATGAGCATTTTTTCAATTCAAAACCGTGAATAAGACTGCAGGTTTTAGTTGATTTTGTGAGAATTGAAGACTTGCTTATTATTTACACTGTGCTCCTGTAGAACTAGATAGTCCTTTATTCCAGAGCTTGGGAGGTTGAAATGCCCTCCCATACTTCTTGTCTCCTTTGTTGCTCTCTCTAAAAGAAATCTAGATTGATTTCACCTCACAAATGACCAAAAATGAAAATTATTCGCAATCTGATAATGTTCTGTAACAGTTTGGTCATTCCTCTCTCTTTCATTAGAAAAGCAATCATGTCTTGGGAAAAAATACCATCAAAATCCTCAAGCTTGCTTTTTATAAGCTCCAACGTTTCTCAGAAAGTGTTTGCTGCTTCCATTTTTCCTGTTTACAGATTAGAAGAAATAAAATTTAAAAATTATCACACCCAGATATTTTTGAAAGTAGGCCTTTCTAAAATTTTCTTGAATTATGGCAGATTTATAGCTTTGAACCAGGAGCTATGGATCTCTTAAAGAAATGACCATGCTTAACATTGGGCACATGGTGGTTATCTGTAGGAATTGGAGATGGTAGAGGTTAGTCATTTAACATACTGGAAGGGCTCTAAAGATTTTTTAATCACCATAACCTTAATCATAGCATTTAATATTGAAGTATTTTGTACTGGAAAAATTAAATAGAAGGTCAACCTTTGTACAGTTCAGTAATAACTTTCCGTGATTGCACTGTGAATTGGTAATGAAACATTTTTTAAATTGCTATATTTAAGTCCCTTTGGTATCCACATTTTAGGAAAAGTGACAGTGTTCCATTTTCCTAAAGCTACTCATAAGACAGCAGGAATTTTCATTTGAACTTGGATCTGATCCCTAAGTGTATAATTTTGTGTGCGGTGTGTTTTGCTACTTGTAAATGTTCATGATTTACAGAGGAGAAATATGGAAAAGTTAATCTTACTGTGAATTATGAAAAAATAGATTTTATTGATTTGATTAGATTTGTGATAAGTATACATTTTAGTCCCATTGTCTTCCCCCAGTTTTAAAAATGGAGTAGCTTGATCCAGGGGCATGGGCATGTAATCACAACACTCTAGAGAGCTGAGGCAGGAGAACTGCAAGATCCAGCCTTGCCTTAGCAATTTAACAAGACTATCAAAATCAAAATCAAAACAGGTTGGGATGAGGCTCAGGGCAAGGCCCGGGGCTCAGTCCCCAATACCAACCAACCAGTCAGTCAGTCAGAGGCTTTAGGAATTGACTCTAAGGGTATTCTATATCTTCAATACTCAAACTTTAAACCCTAGGGTTTTTTTTTTTTTAATTCCACTGTACTTAAGCAGCCATATTCATCAGCAAACTAATATCAGTATTACATAATTAACATTTTTTTTAGGGGAGATAGTCAAGCCCAGGGCTTTTGCACTAAGCTACATCCTCAGTCCATTTTTATTTTTGAAACAGGACCTTACTTACCAAATTGCTAAGTGGCCCAGACTAGGCTTGAACTTGTGATCATTTTCCTTCTGCCTTTCACAGTGCTGGGATTATAGGCCTGAGCTACTAGACCCTTCAAACTTTGGGTGGGGGTGTGGGGGTGGGGCACTAGAAATTGAACCTTCATGAATCTACTCATTTGTCTTCATTTCCACTGTAGTCCCCAACTAGCTGCTGGTCCCCAAGCTTCTGGACCTCTGT
This sequence comes from Ctenodactylus gundi, assembly GCA_004027205.1. Lineage (NCBI taxonomy): Eukaryota > Metazoa > Chordata > Mammalia > Rodentia > Ctenodactylidae > Ctenodactylus > Ctenodactylus gundi. Next base: position 372,843 of record PVKB01000910.1, read on the forward strand.
GTTAATGTTTCTAACTTTCTTATTCCCACTTTTACCTTTCTGCAACCTGTTCTCTACAGTTGCCAATGATACCAAATGTCTCCGACTTAGAACAGCACAGCAAAAGCCCACTTAGCTTACAAATACTGTAGAGCACTGTACCTGTCCATTATTTTCGATCATTTTCCTTCAATCTCAGTAAGTGACAACTCTGTGAGCCTTACTAATCCTTGAACATCTTAAACTTGTTCTTCCTTCCTGTTTTTCACTGAATGTGGAACCCTTCCCAAAGATCTCAAGGCTTTCAGGTCTCAAGAGTGTCACCTTCTAAAATATGATCCCTGATAGCCACACATCTTGCAGTGTTATTAAATGTGTATTTTAAAAATGATCTCAGATTGAATTTATGAATATATATAGTTTCTAAATTTTTTAAGAATATACAACTTACTGGAAATTATTCGGTTAATTATAAACATGGATTTAGCCTTCTGTAAAGTTTATTTCTGCTCCCTTTCCTTAAAAAAATGATATTCAACATACTTTGCAGTGTTGTGGAAATGAAAAATATATAGCATTAATTTTGATTTTTAAAATTAAGTCTCAAAAAATGCAAAGGTACATATGAATTATGGATTAGGAACTAATTGGACAAAGGCAATGAAAACTTTTTTGCAGGTAAAGAAAAGAATAATGAATAGAACACCTAGAATGGGAAAAGGCATTGTACCCAATCACCAAAAGAAGGCTACTTGTACCGTAAAGAATATAAAATTCCTGCTTCATGAATTGTGGGTTTTCTATTATCTTTAAGTGAGATGTTTCCTAAGCACCTCATTCTAAAGGGAGAGAGTGGAAAGAGTACAGGTTGCCTTGACTTTGTCAAATCTGTGCAAGCTTCTTACTGAGTTTCAGTGTGCTCTTGTAAAAGGAGGGTGATAAGAACTCTCCCCATCTTACTTCATAAGGTTATATGGACCAAGTGTTTGGAAATACTGGAAACTAAAAACTTGTAAACTAAAGATTTCTGAATCATTGATAATTCTTCTTAAAACACTATACCTATTCAAAGAAAGATAGTGATGGTTCTGTAGCATAGTCTTCCAGAAACTTGTCTAAAGACCGGGAGTATCCCCAAAGTCCTCGAAAGAAGGTTTCATACCAAGTTTCAAAGAAAGTTGCATTAAACAACTAAAATAAATACTGTAAGTTGTATCTTTATAGGTGATTTCTACTTTATCCTGTCAGATAAATTGTGGTCCTCTGTAAATTGAACTTAATTCAAAGGGAAGCCCTTAATTTGATTTAGTGTTAATTGAGAAATTAGTATTATATTTTTGTTTATTCTTTAATGTGTTCCTGAACTTGACAGTTCAAACCTAGTTTTTAGGTTCAGTCTAAAGTTACACAATCATGGAGTACATATCTGTCTTTCACAGTTATGCGTTAAGAATTAAAGGCAGTCTCCATCCACTGGCTTATTTGATGAAAAGTTATCCCATTTCTATTTTGACTTGAAAAATTTTGCTCTAAGAGCAATTTTAATATAGACAAATTACCAGTGTTTAGTACATAATAGAAAATTGACTAGTACATACATTTACAAAATAAAGTGTTACTTATGTTTGACTTGGAGGAGGAATGGTAAGTGGGGCATACATATTTGAAGCATATGAAATCCACACTTAAAGCTGGCATTGGAGACCCGAGGCTTTCTTAGTTTGTGCCTTCCTTCTTCCTTTGCTTGTATGCTCTGCCCTCAATAATGCCAAGTGATTTTCCTGTACCCATCCACCATATTCCTTTTCAGCATTATTCCTTTGCTGAAGTTAGCCTTCGGTGAGTAAGCTTCCTGCCCCTACTGCCTGACATAGTCCTATGCATCCTTTACAGCACTGGTTTTCAAGTGAAGGATGAGGAGAATTACCATTTCTGCCTTCCTTCCCCTGCACTTGGCAGGGGTATTTGGTCATTATTGTACTTTGATGTCTTGGGGGTGGTGAATGCTCCTGGTATAAAATAGTTAAAGGTTGCTAAACATCCTACAGTGCTCAGAGCAGCATGGAAGAGTAAGAATCAGTCAGTCTGAAATGTCAGTACTACAGAGATTGAGAAACTGTTTTAAAGCTACCTTAAAACTCTGTGTGCCCCATAATTTCATAACTGACTTTTTAGGCCCATCAGCATGGGAGTAGCATTGCAGAATATATCTTTTTTTTTCTTTTATGCTTGAATTTTAATCAGCATCTGAGCTTGATGCTGCAGTCCTGTGATCCCAAACTGGGAAGCTGAAGCAGGAGGATCACAAATGTCAGCTCAGCCTGGGCAACTTAGTGAGACTGTCTCATAATCAGAAATAGAAATAGACTAAGGGTATAGCTCAGTGTGAAGGCCGTGGGCTTGATTCTAGGTACTGGAGAAAAAAATTAAATCAGCAATGAGTTCTAATGAATAATGTTCAAAAATAATTGCATAGGGGCTGGAGGAATGGCTCAGCGGTTAAAGCACTTGAGCAAGCGCTAAGCCAAGCGTTAAGTACCGATTTGCCAGCACCACATAAGCTGGGCATGGTGTTGCACTCCTGTAATCCCAGCACTTGGGAGGCTGAGACAGGAGGATTGCCTTGAGTCCAAGGCCAGTCTGGGCTCTGAAGTGAATTCAGGACCAGCCTGGACCACAGAGCGAGACCCTGTCTCAAAATAATAATAATAATAATAATAATAATAATAATAATAATTGCATAGCTTTTTAGCTTGCTTTTCTTTTGTTTGTTGTTTTTTATGGTAACTGAGCCAAATCCCCAGTCCATTTTTATTTTTTATTTTGAGACAGGTTCTTGCCAAGTCACTAAGGTGTCCGGACTGGGCTCAAACTTGGGATCTTCTTGCCTCAGCCTCCCAGAGTGCTGGGATTAAAGGCCTGAACAACCAGACCCAGCTTGCATGATTTATTGTTAGTGTCAAAAATTGCTCCCTTTTTTTTGTCTTTTATGCTACTTAGAAATAGCCAGTACTTTGACTTAAAATAACTGAACAATAGGTCATATCTGTTAGTGTACCACTCTTTGATTAAGCCTAGTTTTATAATGATTAGAGTATCATTCTTCTGATTAGTAGTTCAACTATTTTTCTGCTTTGCCTAATTACATTCAGTAATCAAATATAGCAATATTAGGCAATATATGCAAGACATTGTACCTGCACATGAGTTTACTATCCATTAGGATACACAACCACCTTAAATAATGGGTTGTCAAAATGTTTGGCATTTTTGTAGCAGATGATGCTAGTTCATATTTGGAAGTACTAGAGCCTGTCTCAGCTATATTATTGCTGTGTCACTTGGTAGCTGGCAGTTCTAGCTTCATTCTAAAAACAAAAATATTGGGTGTTTTGGTTGAGCTTTGGTGATTTTACAAAAAGTTGGAGATATAAGACCAAAGTGTATTTTTGCCATATTTTACTGTTTTACTTCTGTACGGAAGAGCTTATGTCAAGCTTCTGAAAAGTTGTGTATGGTTTGCGACAGTGCTCTGCAAGAACATCAGTGCCAGTGGTGGTGTATGAAATTATGTGCTGGTCACTTTGATCTCAGCAACATTCCCCAGTCAGGAAGAGCCAGGGAGGCTGATGAGAACACAAAGGCATTGATCAAGTCAAACCCACGTTGCTCGGCACGTGAAATTGCAGAAACATCGAATAACCATTTTTTCAAGTGTTCACTACCACCTGAAGAAGCTAAGATACATCAACAAGCTCAATGTTTGAGTTCTTCATGAACTCAAAGTGATTCACTTGGCAGCTCATATAAACTTCTGCTAAGTATTTATTAAACATGAAGAAAATAATCCTTTCTTGAAGCAACTGATAACTGGTGATGGGAAGTGGATTGTTTACAACAACATGGTGCACAAATGATCCTGGTCCCAATGTGATGTTTTGCTTCAAGTGTCATTCAAAGTAGACATTCATCAGAGGAAGGTTATGCTCTCAGTGTAGTGAGATTTTAAAGGTATGTGGTGTTTTTTTGACTCCATGGAACCAAACAATTGGTTCAGACAAGTATTGTCAGCAGTTGGACGTTTTGAACAAATAAATCACCCAGGAATGTCCAGAGCTCATCAATCATAAAAGAGTTGTGTTCCGTCACAACAATGTGAGACCACACAAGATTGCTCACCCACCACCATTCAAAAATTATTGGAGCTTGAATGGGATGTGTTGCCACAGCCAGCATACTTGTCTGACCTTTTTATGCTATCAGACTTTCACTTGTTTCATTCTCTTTTAAACTTCTTGTGTGGTGTAATGTTCAGATGAGGCTATACATCAGCACCTGGTTCAGTTTTTCTCCAATAAAGACAGTCCTTACATGAACAAGGAATTATGTTCTCTGACAGGTAGCAAATGGTTATTGAACAAAATGGGCAGCGTGCCATTGATTTATCTTTGTTCTTAATGTGAATAAGTGACGTTTGGAAAAAACCAGAAAAATACGCCATGACTTTGCTGGCAACCCAATGTGTAAGTCATCTAAAACCCTGATCCCAATACAGTTTGAGAGCTGGTTTAGCTGTAGCTCCTACACTTGATGTATTATATTTCATTTGTACCATAAGTGCAGATACTTGTTTTTATCAGCTGTAGATTCCAGATAACCAAATGTTACAGTTAAATGGGCTCAAAATCTATCTGAAGTACCATTTTAGTAATGATTTATACATATATTTATGCATTTATAAATATATGTATCCACATATCATAGTTCAGTAATCACGTTTGGATAATTTCATAACTTTATAGGGAAATGCACTTAGGTAGTACATAGGGCTGAGAATGCAAAATAATTAAATCTTTGTATACCTCAATTTAAGAAGTAGGCATGTGTGGAATTCTTACAATTAAGAAATAAATGTCTTCTTTTTGTAGGTAGTAAAGAAGAAAGCTCCATTCTTTGTGTCAAAATGAAGTGTGATTTTAATTGTAAACAAGTTGGTTCTGAACTGAAACTGGTAAAATCTGGTGACAATGGAAGACAAGGTTCCTGCCCTCCTGCTTATTTGGAAGGTTCTTGTAAAGACTGCGTTAAAGACTATGAAAGATTATCAAACATTGGGTCACCAATTGTGAGTCCTAGAACTGTAGAATTTGAAACTAAAAACAGGCCTTTGCATAACAAGGAAAATCAACATGTTGAACAGACACTTAATAGTTCAAATGAAATAGATGAACTAGAGACCATCAGGCTTTATGAAGACAGTGGCTATTCCTCATTTACTCAACAAAATGACCTCAATGACCAGGAAGATGGTAGCCTCAGCCTGGAAGAAAACTTCAGTTCGCAGTCTTGCCTTCTACAGACACAAAGCCCAGGCCAGTATCCCAACAAAAATTTATTGCCAGTTCTTCATTTTGAAAAAGTAGTTTGTTCTACATTGAAAAAGAATGCCAAACGAAATCCTAAAATAGATCGAGAAATACTAAAAGAAATTATATCCAGCGGAAAATTTAAACTACAGAATATAATTGGCAAGAAAATGGGCCTTGATTGTGTAGATATTCTCAGTGAACTCTTTCGAAGGGGGCTCAGACACCTCTTAGCAAATATTTTGACTCAGCTCAGTGATATGGACTTAATCAAGTAAGTATTACTGCTTTGAGCATATTGTATAACGTTCATAGTTTGATAGCCCCATGCTATCAGCTGACGAAGCAAAGCACTCTTACAGTGTTTAGTTGAGACCATGAAGTTTACTTGACTGCTCATATTTCACTCCTTGTAAACCACCAAGATAAAAGAAAATTTTATGGGCATATACATTCAATCTAGTCATTTTGAATTTTGTACTTATGTTATTAAGAAACTTTTAGATTAGTGGCTTTCTCTTAGTTCTGAAATTTCTATTATATAAGTAATACCTTTGGGGATTAAATTTAAAACAACAGCCTTATTGGGTATAGTGAAGCATACCTGTAGTTTTAGCACTCTGAAGGTCTGAAGCAAGAGGATCACGTGTTTAGATAAACCTGAGCACGTTCCTGACTTAGTGAAAAGAGAGAAAGAAAGGCTACAGATGTAGTTTAGTGCCAAGATCTTGGGTTCAGTCTCTTATACCACTGAAACAAGCAAGAATACCCTAGTGGTTACAGGTCTCGTATTTAGTATGACTTTCTGTCACGCCTAAAGTATGAAATAATTTTTGTTGTTTTTAGATTTTGTCCGTGGCACTGGGGATTGAGCCCAGGACCATCACACTGAGCTACTTTCTTAGCCCATATTTACTTTTGATTTTGAGACAGCGTTTCACTAGGTTGGCCAGACTGGGTTTGAACTTGTGATCCTCCTGCCTAAGCCTCCTGAAGTACTGGGAGTATAGGCCTCTGCCACCAGATTCGTTTTAGATCATTTTTGATGTGGGGTTCTTCTGTGGTTTAAAATGATGAAAATATGGAAACCAACAAATATGATGTTAAGAGTGTTTTTTTAAAAAAGTAAGTTTTCTTCCTTTTTACTTTGGGATAAAATCAGTTATGATAAGTTATCTTTGAAAATTGAGATATTATGTTGGTTTAGGTTGGATTCACCTCGGTTCATTTTTAGGTTTTATGAAAAATTATTTAGGGCCTGGAGGAATGGCACAGTAGTTAAAGTGTCTGCCTAGAAAGCGTAAGGCCCCGAGATCGGTCCACCAGAACCACATAAGCCAGCGTGGTGGCACACCCCTGTAATCCTGGCATTAAGGAGGGTGAGGCAGGAGGATTGCTGTGAGTTCAAGGCTAGCCTGGACTACATGGTAAGTTTAGGACCAGCCTCGGCTACAGAGTGAGATGGTACCTCAAAAAAAAGATGGGTAGATACATAGGTAAGTAGGTAGATAGATAGATAGATATTTAACAGTATTCTGGACAAGGTAAGCTTAATCCTAGTTTTTATGAAATAGCTAAAGTGAATCAAATATGTGTTTATTATTGGCTAGCTCCTTAAAAGGACAATAGCCATTGCAGATTATACTTTTTTCTTTCAATATAATTGATTTTTAAAGTTGATTCTTACTAATAACTATATTCTAGAGTAATTTGAAATATGCCTATACCTTTTATGAGGGAGCTAACATGGTGTCGTATTTAGTTTTCTTTAAAAAGTGAAGTGCAGGGGCAGAAGGAATACCTACCACAGCTGTCAGAGCTCTTGCTTAGTAAGTACAAGTCCCTGAGTTCAGTTCCCCAGCATCACATAAACCAAGTGAGGTGGCACACACTTGTAATCCCAGCACTCATGAAGCTGTGGCAGGAGGATTGCCATGTGTTTGAGACTAGTCTGGGCTACATAATGAGTTTAAAACCCTGTCTTCCTCCCCACCCCCCTCAAAAATGCAAAGCAGTTGTTCTTGAGTTCACTGTAAGTACTTAATGGGGACCTCTTACAAGAAGCCTGTACCCCATTTTAGACTGAGTAAACTCAAATGATTAGGCATATGCATCCTTGACTCTTAAGTGCTGTAAGTTGTTCAACATATAGTCAGATTTGAGAAGCATGGCTAATAAAAATTGTATTTTTGCGTTGTTGGTATTTCTTTATTATCTTTACCTTAGTCTCTTTGTGGTGATTTAATTGTTTCGTTTCTGAACGTTTATTTTCCAGTATGTCTAAAGTGAGCACTGCTTGGAAGAAGATTCTGGAAGATGATAAAAGGGCTTTCCAGTTGTACCGTAAAGCAATGCAAAGAGTAAGTCTTTGTGTGTGATGTTTTCTTTTAAAAATGCAGTGCTACTGCATTAACTTTAGAAATAAAGGAGAAATGGAAACAAAAACAGATAATCTAGAGACCCTTCTTCAAATTCACAAAGCATTTCATTCAGACTTTCACTAAAGCTCATTAAAACAAATTCAGAAATAAAAAGCAAAGAATTCTGCCTTGGTCATTTGTTTCTTGGGTTCAAATAGTTTATCTAAAGTAATAAGGGGAGATCAGAATGTTCACGTAGAAATAGAATGTTGAATGAAGTACTAAGGGGGGAATAACTCAGCTCTCGGTATTGTTCTTAGCTGCTGTTTGTACGTGTATGTTTTGTGTGGCCCTTGAAAATTTGGAAGTCTGTTGTACTTGCACTTTTTACTTATTAGGAAATTAGGCTATAATCAGTTGCCAGGAAAACAGTACATAAGCGACATTGAAAATTTTTACTGTAGAAGAAAAAATGCATTTGCTTTTCTACAATATCTGGCCTTTGAGTTGGACAGATTGCTACTTAACCTACAGTGTGACTTAAGTATTGCTTAAATTGTCTAAGTTCAATTTCTTCATTAGTAAACAACTAGTGTTAAGGAAAATCAGTAGTTAAATCTGGTTCCAACGCGCAAGTAACACGTGAAGTAATATGTGCCTACTGCCATCTACTGGTAATTGGAAAAACGACCCTTTGTTCTGTCAGTACTACTTTGACATTGATTATAAATCACATTAAATACCATACATCCTGTACATGTAAAGTGATTTCTCAGTTTCTGATTCACACATTCTCTCGTTAAGTTAGACTTCAAGTATTAGGTGTGTGTAACTTTAAACAGTGCAGCTAAGTTAGAAGTAGGAATGACTTACTACATCTTAATTTGGCCTTATCTGTCCAAAAAAAGTAACTGCTGATCTGAAATTAGGAACTATTTTAACTCGTATACATTTTTTCTTAGGAAAATGGGATTAAGTTTTCACCACATACTTCAACCAGAGACTACGTCACAATCAGAACGGCACTAGCTTCTATTCAGAAATCAGCAACCCAGGCTACTCCCAAAAAAGATGCTCAAGCAAAACTGTCGAAGCCAAGTGATCAGAAGGGCTCTGCTTACAGTCGGCACAGTGAATTCTCCGAGGTAATGGCTTAATCACATAGTTAGAACGTAGATATTGGGTGCCAGAAGGGCTTAAAATAAATAGAAAACTTTCAGTGTCAAAATTTGTTTGGCTCTAGCTCTAGATAATCCATTCTGTACCAGATCCCTGATACGATGCTCATTTAAATTTGTAGTATTAATTAATTAGATCATAGGAGATTTTTCTTGTTAAACTAATTACATTTTGCTGTTGCTACCTTTTGCAACTGAGGAATGAGCTAAGCAGAAAGAAAAGAAATCTGGCTTTCAAACACCAGTCATTGGGTGATATATGCTAAAATTTCTGTTTACAGGTGGGTAACCTTCCAAACTTAGAAAACTATAATCTTAGAGTATGTGTTTTAAAATAAAAGGAAAGACTGCTGCTTAAAAAAAAAAAAAAATGCTGTACAGTGTAGTAGGTGTTTTTAAAAAGAGATACTGATAAAAGAGCAGGCAACTCTTCACTGATGCTGGGAAGGCTGCACAGAGGTGTAGCATCCAAGTTAAGCATTGCTGTACAAGGAGCATTCATGGATAAAAGAGCACATCGAAAAGTAGTGCCCATTGGACACCTTGACAAATGATGGCTGTTGTAACTAAATTACATTCGGTCCTGACTAAAATGTATTCATGATATTTCCCAGGTTGCCAAGACGTTGAAAAAGAATGAAAGCCTCAAAAAATGCATTCGCTGTAACTCACCAGCAAAATATGATTGTTACTTACAACGTGCAACCTGCAGGTGGGAAGGCTGTGGGTTTGATTACTGCACACGATGTCTGTGTGAATATCATAGCACCAAAGACTGTCTAAACGGCAAGCTCCTAAAACCCAGTTGTAAAATGGGCCCTCTTCCAGGGACTAAAAAAAGCAAAAAGAATTTACGAAGACTGTGATCTCTTGTTAAATCACTTGTAAACGATCATGAAGGTTAGTTAGAAAATGTTAGGTTTTGATTTTAAAAAGTAAAAGTGACTATTTTTACATTGAAGTTAATGTTATGTCTGGAATTTTTGTTCCCAGCAAATGGGAGACCCAAAGTTTTAAAATATTTTACAACTTACTGTGAAAAAACTTAAAATTCTCAATACAAATTAGAAAATGTAAATATTTAAAGCAAAAGAGAAAATACTGCCAGATATTTATGATTTAAAGTATAAAAGAAAATCAACTCACTTTATAAAGGAAGTCTATGGGATTTTATGTAGACAATCTTGAATACAAATCTGGTTTATCATCTAGCATTTTATTTGCTTTACTAAATTAATACCAACTATCAGCTATCAACTTTCAAGTCTGTTACGTGTTTTGTCACCTTTCTTGAACCTCTTTTAAATGTGTTTCCAAAAAAGGTATTCTATGTAACGTCTTGCTATCTTCAGTATTTCCAAAGATGGTGTTTATATTTTTATGTCTGTAAATATTTCTGTATTTTATGTGCCAAAGAAAGAAAATAAATGTATATATACTAAAATAAATTTTCCTTGTTATAGAAAATGCTTTAAGCTTAATGTATGCCTTTTATTTTATAAATATTTTATTTGTTGAAACAATTGCACTAAGAAGCTGGATAACTATGAGGGCACTTAATGAATTCACGTCTTTTGTCATGTAAGTTTAAGAGGTTCCTTGGCTCCACTCCCACCAAAAGTTTTCTTATTTCCAAAAGCGTGATTCAGTATTTGTACGTTTGGGTGTTAGAATAAGCAACTCCGTGCAATTTACTACAAGACTGGGAAATACTTAGAGAAGTACTAATAAGTGTTCATTCATCCATCGTTAAGTACTACCAAAATTTCAAACATGTGCAGCCTCAATTGTAATCAGGCATTTGTGCTATTAATAGCCCCCAATGAAGATGTTTTTTAATCTCTTAATTACAAAGTTGAACATATTTTACTATCAATTAGAGGAAAAAGATAGGAAATTGGGCTTCAAAAAAGCCCTCCAAAAATTCGAGGTAGACCGCAGAACAGATCCTTTTAATAGGGTCTCAAGGAAGCTTAAGGATATTTATTTTTTGAAATACTGAGGATGGAACACAGGCAGAGTCTCTCAGGTTTCTCAGTGTGGGACTAAACTTGTGGTCCGCTTGTCTCAGCCTCCCAGTGTGCTGAGGTTACAGCTATGTGCCTGAGCTTTGAGCCTTTTTTTTTTTTTTTTAAAGCAGCCTTAATTGAAACAAAACAGACAAAACACATTTGGACTTCGAACTTTCAACTTTGAATATAACCTCTCATGATTTTTTTCTGCTCGTTTGTAATCCTGTCACCTTGCAATAACTGTTTAAGAAGGATAGTTTGCCTTTTGGAGAACTTAAGAGAAATAGAATTAAAGTTTTTTCTGTCTCATTGCTTTCACTGAACATTTAGAAATTCATCTAAGTGTATATAGCAATAGTCCATAACTTTTTGACTAAGCAATATGGTGTTGGATGTATCAGTATGCATTCACTTGTTGATGGGCATTTGCTTTTAATTTTTTTTGGTTTGGTTTGGTTTGGTTTGTTGCTATTTCAAATAAGATGCTGTAAACCGCGTATAAGACTTTGCATCACAAAGTATCTGTACCATTTTACATTCTCAAGCAGTTTATGAGAATTACATTTATTTTACATTCTCATCAACACTGTATAGATGATCTGTAATTGTAGCCTTTCAAATGGGTGTATAGTGATATCTCATTTTGGTTTTAATTTACATCTCTGTTAGACCCAGTGGCATAGGTCTGTAATCCCAGCACTCTGAGAGGCTAAGACAGGAGGTTTGCAAGTTTGAGCTCTACCCAGGCAACTTAGTGACTTAGGGAGAGATCCTCCCTATGTCAAAATCAAAGATTAATGACTGGTGATATGTCTCAGTGTGAAGGCCCTAGACTCTGTCCCTGTACCACCAAAATAATAAATAATTACATCTCCCTAGTACTGCATCATATATTTTCACCTTTGGTTTTATACATTTTCTTTGGCTGAATATATATATATATATATATATATATATATATATATATATATGTCACATCAACTTTACAATCCCTTCCCGTTTTTGGCCCTCCCCATTACTACCCCCCAACTCCCACTATCATACCATGTAGTTCTACTATAGAATGCCTGAATTCTGGGTTTCCCAAGTCAGAGAAACCTTATAATACTTAACATATTTAATCTTTTGCATCTGAATCATTTCACTGAAATCACCACTCTAGCTCAGCTTCCTAATTGAATGGGCTGCAGTGGTCAAATCTTGATGCCTCTTCTCTGAGTCCAGCAGATCCTTTTATTGGGATATTTGCCAACAGTTCTTTTTTTCTATGTTTTGCTATATCTTGGTTGAGATTCTTTAACCTAGCCTCACCCACCAGTCCACATAAGAAAAGAACTACACACATGTAATTCATAAGGCTAGTAAATATGAGAAAAAATTTCAAATGCCTTAGCTGAGTACTGAAAGGTACTTGTTTGTACATTCAAAAGGTTATCATTAAATCAGTTTTAAGATAAACATCAAAGACTGAATAAGTGAATTGCTACAATAAATAAACTTAAGACTATATCAAATTGCTACATTAAATGAACTTAAATCTATATCACAAGTATACTTAAAGTAATATGATGGCATACTTAGGTATTTCAGAATTTTTTAACTTTCACTACTTACATTTCACTACTAACATTTTGCTGGATTTGGTTTAAACTTACACAACATCAAATAAGTGAATTGCTATATTAAACACGCTCAATGGTATATCAATTTGCTACATTAAATGAATTTAAATCTGTATCATGTAAGTATACTACAGTTAAAGCACTAGATAGGTATGCTCAGTTTTCAGATTTTTTTTAACTTTCATAAATTGTTTGCTCACATTTCACTAATTAACATTTTTGCCAGATTTTTAGCCTCTTACCTATCCCTAACTTCATGCATACATAGTTTTAAATATTTTATACCTATGGCCCATGTTGAAGATTCACATTTTATGAGACAGTTGGTACCGTTTTAGAAGACTATCAGTCAAATGATTGAAACACCAATCTATATTTTGTTGTTATACTCTCTTTAGGTGTTTGCTTTCCTCCAGGTTTTTTCAGTGCTGCTTGTCTCTCTGCTTCTTTCAAAGATTCCTCCAAATTCTGTAATGTTGGGCTAGTTACAAATTTCTTAAGGGATTCTTGGTCATGAAAATTTTTTTCTTGAATTTTCACGGATACTTTTGCTAGATATACCAACCTGGGTTAATTCTTGCTGTCTTTTAAAGCTTGAAGAATCTTGCTTCAGGCTTTCCTGGCCTTTAAGGTTTGCTTTGAGAAAACTGCAGTAATTCAAATGGGTTTATCTTGGTAGAATAATGTCTATTTTTCTTTTGCTGCTTTTAATATTCCCTTTTTATGTTGTATTTCTGATGTTTTGACTATGATATGTCATGGCGAGTCTCGTTGCTGGTTGAGGTTATTTGATGTTCTATAAGTTTCTTGTATCTGGAGGTTAATTCCTTTTCCTAGATTAGGAAAACTTTCTTGCACTATTGCCGTGAATAAATTTTTTATACCTTTGGTGCTGTCTTCTGCTCTTTCACACCCATAATTCTGAGATTGGTTCTCTTTGAATCATCCGTCAGCTGGTGTATCCAGCTACTTTGCTCATTGCTAACTTTGGAGTCGTGCCTACTTATATCATTTGTTTCCTCAGCCTTGTCTTCACAATATCTGAGTCGTCTTTCCCTGTTGTTACATATAATTTGCATGCTCTCAGTTTCATCTAGATTTCTTTTTAGATTTTTCGCTTATCTATTAAAATGTTCCTCCATATCTCACATTTCTTTATTTACCTCGGCCAACTTTTCATTTGTGGCTTCAGTATGCTCAGTGAGCTCTGTCTCCACTAGGACCATTATTTGCTTAGTAAGAGCCTCTGTAAGCCAGCTGATCAATACTTGGATTTCTTTGAGAATATCTTGTTAGAACTGGTTGTTTGATTCACTTATTTTCTTTTTGACTTTCTTCCCTATGAGTGCCACTATTTCAGGGCCCATGCCATTCGTATCTGGGGTCTCAGGCATCTCTGTGGGTGCCCTGTTGCGCTGTCTTCTTCCCATGTTTCTGGTATTGAGGGGCTTCACTATTGAGGCTCAGCTGAGAGGTTTTTTTGAACAGCTATGATGGTGTGTGTTGGGGAGCCATAATTCTTAGTTCTGTGCTGGGAGTAGGCAGTGAGGGGGACCTGAGAGCCCGGTGGCCTTTGAGGTCTGTTGTTTGCCCTCAGCCCCCTCAGCAGATCTCTCCCACCTGGCCTGCCTTCCCTCCCCGAGGGCGGGGCTCTCCACCCTCGGAGATGCGCCCACTACACTGAACCATTCAGCAGATCAGCAGCATTTTCCCTCTCGTTTCTGCTCTCTCTGCCTCTTGTGCCAGTTTCTTCCTAGGCACTGTTTAAGGGTGACCCCCAAATGCCCTGATGTGCTCTTCTGAGCTTTCTTTTACTCAAGGGTGCACTCTTGAGCTTTTTTGTTTGTTTGTTTGTTTGTTTTTTGTTTTTTGTTTTTAATGGCTCCTGCTTGTGTCTTTGCCTGTTATGGCTGCCGAGTCCTGCTTCTGATCTGGGCTCCGGGGGGTTCTTTTCTAGGGGGAGTACATGTTGCATTTGTAGTGTACACTAGCTGTGGGTTGGATTTTCAGAGGCTGGGGCTGCCAGCTGCTGACAATTCCCACTTCTCCCGGATCGCGTTGACCTCAGACAGAGTTTCTGGCTCCGGGCTTTCCTTCATCTGTGATCTGTGGATGCCGGCAGCTCAGGGCTGTGCCAGTTCAGCTGCTGTTTTCCTCCACTTCCGATATGACTTCAGGATTTCTGACCTTCCCACGTTGTTGGGGTGATCCTCCCCTAGCTCAATCAGATGTTCTGAGCCCCAAGCAGGCTTTTATCTGTCTACAAATGTCTGTGGCTCCTAGCCGTTTGCGGCTAGCTTGGGGCATCTTTCTGGGCTGCTAAGATTTCTTTTTCCTCTGCTTTTGATGTTCCTTTGGGATTTCTGACCTTCCCCTGGCCTCCTTTCAGTTGTTGGGGTGCTCTTCTCTTTCCTAGCTACATTGAACAAGCATTTTCTAACTAAAATTTCAATTTTTAAATAGGTTGATGAGGAGACATTGTGCAGCATTGCTACTCAGCCGCCATCTTGTCCGGAAGTCAACTTTATGCTATTTTAATTCAGTAGTTCTTTGTAAATATATTGAAAACCTATTTATTTTTGTATAGTGATCTTATGTTTGACAACTTTCCTAAATACAATGTTATAATTGAAAGTCCTCCCAATTTTCTGAGTAAAGGATCTTGTCCTATCCAAATAATTTTACCTCTTTTGTTCCAGTCTGCATGCCTTTTATTTCTTGGCCCATTTTAACTGGCTATAACCTGTGGTAAAATGTTCAGTAGAAATGTTAAGGAGGTATTTTCATGTCCTTGATGATAGTTTTTTAAGAAAAGACCGATGCTACTTGTTGACTTTTCATAGATCCCCTTCATCAATTGAAGGAAGGTATTATTCATTCTTGATTGAAAATTTTATCCACTTGTATCTACTTTTTACCCTTTTATCAGGAAACAGTATTGGACTTGGTCAAACTTGTTCTCCATGTATTGAAATGATACATGGTTAGTTTTGAATTTGTTAATATGAATTACATTGACTTTCAATTTTCATTTTAATTAATTTATTTTTGTGATACTGGAGATCAAGCATACCGCCTTTGCCACTGAGCTACATCCCCAGTGCATTTTTGGTTTTGATTTTGAGACAAGGTCTTGCCAGATTGCTAAATTGACAGGGCTGGGCTTGAATCCTGTGATCCTCCTGTCTTTGTATCTCAGAGTGTTTGGGAATACAGGCCTGAATCACTGGCCCAGTATTGCATTACCGGAGTCAGCTCTTCCTGATCATAATGTTTTATCCCTTTTACATATTCTTGGAATTGATTTTTAAAGAAATGTTGAGTTTGTATTTATGAGAGATACTGGTCTATAGTTTTCTAACAATGTGTTTAGGATATAATCTCTTTCAATTTTCTGGCTGTTTATGTAAAATTTGTGCCATTTCTTCTTTTGGTATTAGCTAGAATTCTGCCAGGAATCCACCTAGGTGTGGAGTTTTTTCTTTGTGGGACCCACATTAAAATACAACAGATAAATGTTTTCCAGTAGATATGAAGCTATCAGGTTAACTATTTTGATTCATTTGTTTTTGAATGAGTTTAGTAGTTTAGATCTTTCAAGGAATTTTTCATCTAATCTATTAAATTATTAGAATAAAGTTGTCACAATATTCCACTATTATCCTTTTAGTATTTCTAGAACCTGTATGATGGCATCTCACTACTGATTCTCTCCCTCCTCTTTTACTGATAAGTCTAACTAGAGTTTTATCATTTTGATCAATCAATCTCAACCCAGCTTTCTCCTTAATATTCTCTATTTTTCTCCTGTGATAGACTTTTAAATGTTTTCTTTCTTCCATTTTCTTGTGTTTAATTTGTCTTTCTAGACTCTAGAAGTGGAAGCTGAATTCATTAACAGGAACTCTTTTCTAGTATAGATAATTGGTGCTAAAATTGTCCCTCTAAGTTCTGTTTTAGCAGCATATCACAAATTTCCAACATTGTATGCATTTTTGTACATTTTAAATAATTTCTTCTTTTTGTTTCTTCTTATCCTGTATGTAGAAGTTTATTATTTCCCAATATTCTGAATTTTTAAATAAATATTTATGTTACTAATTTCTAATTTCTTTTTATCATCATCAGAAAAAGATACTTATATGATTTCAGTCCTAATGCATTTATTGAGATTTGTTTTATGGCCTCAAATATGATCTATCTTGCTGAATGTTTCACATCTTGTTTTAAAAATCTGTATCTGGCTTTCTCTGCTATAAGACTTTAGTATCAGGTAATTCTAATAGTTGATAGTGATTTTCATATCTTGCATATTAAGGAGGTGTAACTGTGGATTTATTTCTCCCCCTCCTGTGTCAACATTATATGTTGGTATTGGAAGATAAATCAGTTGATCTTTTAGTTCACAGGTCTTTATATCTAGAGAAATCATTGTTGGGGAACATACCCAAGGAATCTCAGTTATACCAGGACCTAATTCAGATGAGAAGACTGATTTGGGCTATAGCTAAAATGGCATGAGATTTTTGAGAGCTTGGGAAACAGGTAAGTATATTTTTCTCTTTCCTTTTTTTATTGCATCTCACTATATATTTTTTGAGATTCTAAAACATGGCCACACCACCAGTCCACATAGGAAAGAGCTATGGGGAAGGTATGGGCCAAAGAGCAGACTGGTAGCCAGCTTCTGAAATGGTCCCCAGGGATCTCAACCTCTTGGTATTCGCAGGTCTGTATGACCTGCTCCCACAATGTATTGGTTTTGTCTCTGTGACTAATACAACACAGTTGAAATGACGGCATGTCATCTCTGTGAGTAAGTTCTAAATGACACCATGATCTCTGCTCCTCTGCTTTCTTTCAGGGCACACACTCTGGGGGATGGTGGCTGTCAGTTGTGAGCAGCTTGAGGAGAAGGCAACATCATGAGGAATGGGGTCTCTGGAGAGTCCCAGGGAAGGGAACACTGAGGCTTCCTGCTGACTTCTGAGTCTTCACGAGTCCTTTAAAGCCAACCCCCTGGCTCAAGGCAACTTTGGTTCTTGCTGGCATCCTGACTGTAAACTAAGTCACTAAATGAAACTGCTCTACACTCCTGAGCTCTCCGAAAATATAGGAGAATAAATGTTGCTTTAAGCCTCCCAAATTTTAGAATAATTGGTTATACAGTAATAAGTCACTCATAAAAACTAGCCCCTCCCCTTCTAAGAGAGGTCCTCCTTTTCTTAGGGAATTGGACAGGAAAGACAGCAGCAGTCTTTCCTCACATCCTTTTCTCTTTTTGTCATTCATTTTTTCATTCCCCCCCCCATATTATTGATATGTATAAGTCCAAAACATAAAGTTTGATCGTTAGTATCGTTACAAATCTTCTCTCTTTTCGACCCTCTTAATCTCTCCCCTCGAGTTCCCATTGTTCACATTAAATTCTATGAAATAATTGTGATCTGGTTTTCTCATATCAGAGAAACCATTCAATATTTCACCTCCTGCATCTGACTCACTTCACTGAGCATGATGGTCTCAAGTTGCCTCCACTTACCTGTGAAAGTCTCCAACCTGTCTTTATAGATGAGTAGTATTCCATTGTGTATAAATACCATAATTTGTGTAACCATTGGTCTGTTGATGGGTATTTTGGTGTCTTCCACATTTTAGCTGTTCTTAATTGTGCTGCTATGAACATGAGTATACATGTGTCTCTGTGATGTGTTGTTTTTAATTCTTTTGGGGAAAGTTCCCAGAAGAGGTATCTCTGGATCTAAGAGAATATTTATTTCCAGTCTTTTGAGAGAATTCCATACTGCTTTCCATGGTGGTTGTACCAGTTTACATTCCCACCAGCAGTGCAGGAGGGTTCCTTTTTCCCCACAGCCCCGCCATCACTGATTGCTGTTTGTGTTCTTGATATACACCAATCTGTCTGGAGTTAGATGGTATCTTAGTGATGTTTTGATTTGCATTTCTCTTATGGATAAGGATGTTCAGCATCTTTTTATGTATTTATTGGCCATTTGAACTTCTTTATCTGAGAACTACCTATTCATTTCTTTTACCCATTTTTCATTAGTGTCTTTTATACTGAGGGGCTTACTTTTCTTCAGTTCCCTGTATATTCTGGTTATGAGCCTCTTACCTGAGGTACTGAAGGTAAATATTTTTTCCCAGTCCGTCGGTTCTCTTTTTACACTGTTGGTAATTTCCTTTACCATACAGAAACTTTTTAATTTGACATAATCCTCACATCCTTCTCTTGACTCACTAGTTAATACTGAGAAGAATACACCTTCCCCTGGACCCTGAGGTGTGGAACGATGGTCCTGGAACAACTTGAGTACAAGATCATAAGCTGCTGTGTGGCCTTATAAAGTGCCCCTTCCTCTGCAAGACAAACAAACAAACAAAAAAACCCTCACACCTGGGGTCTGACATAGGATTGGGATTGATCACAAAAATGGGCTAATTTAAGCCTGCTATATCAGGGAAGGTAGGTAACTTATAGATTAGCATTTTCATGGTTATTGTGATTTTGTATGATACCAATTTTTTTTAACCAAAAGTCACAGTACTAGCTTAATCTTACTGACATTTATTTCTTCTCATTCTGGCATCCAGAGATTCTTTGTTTAAAGGATTGAATATAAATATGGTCTATCTCATCAGATTTCTGATGAGATAGAAGAATATCCACGACATGGGAGAGGCCACATAGGATCTGAAAGGGAGGCAAGGTGCAAAATGACTTCCTTTACATGGCTCCTCTGGTCACACCAATGAGGAGTCACTATGCCCAATGGTCTATTTTGGCCACCCTAATATTTTTTTGAACAAACTATATTTTTGGTCAGAATAATCACTTAATGGTAGAAGTGGCTTCTTCAAGGCTTTTATTCTAATAAAGGAAGTTACCATTTTGGTCACCTTGTGGCTTAATTCCCACTTATGAACGTGGTGATTAAATACTAATGTGTCTGCTAAAAGCTCGGTATGTTTAAGTGCATTGATCTCTTGTGAGTGTTTTCTGCTTCAGAATCCCATATTTCACTGAAGCAGATTCCGTGTTAACATCTAAGCACCAAAGTCTGACATTAGCCACCAATCCATGCTGGAGGACCCGGAGTTTAGCACTTTCACACCCTCTCACCAGCAATTTGTAATGCACTGTTCATATAACTTAGGGACCTATTGAATAAACTGCATATAAGATGAAATGTAGTTCCTCTACTAAAGTGATTTCTCATAACCCCACCTAGATCAGCATTGTTTCTTCAACACGATGCCACAAGATGGTGCTCTTCTAACACATCCTAACACATGAACATCCGTTAAAGTGAAGTTTAATATAGGAACAGATGAAACATATTGCTTTTCTAGTCAACTTATGCTGTCATTAGGTCATTAATACATACATAGTGTTAAGCTTGGATATGTAAATACTTTATCAAGGACTTATGGAGTAAAAAAGTCTCTATTCTCTTTAATTGTTTAAAACATCATTTATACACAAAGCTTAGATGTGCACTGACCAACGCACATGTAACTATCAAACACTTGAAATGTGGCTTCAAATGGATGTACTTAAAATACACAATAGATACTAAATATTTAGTATGACAAAAGCAAAATCACATCAATAATTCTCATTTTGACTACTTATTGAAATAATATATTAGCTGTATCAGGTTAGATAAACTATTAGGAAGGTTAGTTTCACCTGTTTATTTTTACTTTTACAACGTGGCAACTAGAAAACTTTAGGTTTCATATGTGACCCACTTTGTGTTTCTACTGGATAGTGTGGGTCTAAGGTCACCCAACAAATAATTCCAGTGGAGTATCTTCGGGCATCATGCACTATGGACACAGTCTGCTGGTGTCTAAGTCTCACACACTTCTAACAAGTAATTTCTAGATATGGAAATGAGAGCAGATTTCTAAGAAAATGAAGGGGTAGATCTCATCTAAAGGACTTTTAGCATTTTCTCTCAAAACTCCAATCACTCACAAGGATTCTAACGCCATCCCCATCTTCCTGAGAGAAACAATAAGGAAAAGACAGAGGGATCACTAGTCAAGGAGTGGTTGCTGATGATGGCTTCTCAGCACTGCAGGAAACGCCATGGTCTTACTAAGAGTCTCCTGGCATCCAGGAAACAAGAACATTGTTACTGCTGAGACCAAAGGGAGGACAGAAGAGGAATAAAAAAGAAATCCTTCCCACTCTTCCAGCTGCTGGATGGAGCCCAGGAAATATACCAGATAGCACTGGCGACTTCATATAAAATGTTGTGCTACCTTCGAGTTGCAGCAGTTGACTTAAATTTAAAGTCTATTGGCATCAGACTGCATAGTTTGGTGAGTAAAGAAGTAACATCTTATTCTATGTAGATTTTTACTTGGGAGGAGACACAGTGGGGATAGAGTGTGGGAGCAACTCCTGAGACCTTAGGAAGGTATCTTCCCAGGAATACACCAATCCCGAAAGCTTCAGCAGTACAGCGAAGAGAACGCCAGACTTGCTCTTAGAAATTCACTCAGAAGACTCTTGATCGTGTGTTCCAAATGCTGAAAAACACTTTTAAAAATTATTTCTAGGGCTGGAGGAATGGCACAGTAGTTAAACTGCTTGCCTTGTAAGCACAGGCCTTGAGTTCAATTCCCCAGCCCCACATAAAGTTGGGCTTGGTGGCACATGCCTGTTATCTCAGCCCTCTGGTGGCTGAGACAGGCAGATTGTCCTAAATCAAGGGCCAGGCTAGGCTACATCAGTGAGTTCAGGACCTGCCTGGGTGACAGTAAGACCCTGTCTCAAAAAACAAAACAAAAAAAATTTTTTTGGTACCTCTACAATAATGTTTATTATTTTAAGTCTGTTAAGAGATAAGGCATAATCAAAACTTACCTACTAGATGAAAGTATATCATTACTTAGTCAGTTTTATATAATCACAGGCCTTACAACTTAGTAGACAAAAGAAATCATCTGCTATACTGAATCGATTCTACTATTAGCCATATTAATAAGCCAGTGTCAAAGTATCTTAAGACAAAATTTAAAAACACAGATTTAACTTTATTTTATCAATGTCATTTAATGCTTGATTTTTATAAAAACATTAAAAATTTTAAGAGTTCTGTATTAGAGGAATAAGCAGTACAAATATCCATTGCTTTAAGGATTTAGATTATATATATTTAAAATCAAATAATTATAATTTTTCAATATTGCAATTACTCAATGAAAAAATGACAAAAAAAGATCCAATAAAACAATATACTTACATTACTTTCAGGATCTAAACCAAGATTCTGAATATTCAGACTTTATTTGATACTTTATATTCAAATATCTCTCCACCTATCCTTGATTCAAGCTCAATCATTTGATCAAATGACTTTGAAAAGTAACTTTATAATAAGACTTTCCATTTACAGTTACACATCACATTACAGTGTTGATGAAATCTGCTAGTTTCTTTTACCACTGCAGTATACTTATGTTAATTAACCCTATGCCAAGTCAAATAGTCACCAAAAAGAAATAGGAAACAGTTACACACAGCTCATTAAAGTATAATGTTGGCTTTTCCCATCTAAAAATTAACCAATGAAGTAAAACCTATCAGCTACAGCTGACTCAGCTTCAGGAAAACCACATTTGAGAATTTCACATTACTTTCCTCATCTTTTTCCCCCCATTTTATTGATATGTATAAGCACAAAATTTAAGGTTTACAATGAAGTTGAGCATTTTGTGCACATACGTATCTTGTCATGGTGACAAGGACTTTCCCACTCTCCTTTTGTCCCTCCCCTGACCCATCCTACCCCTCTTTTGTCCCTCCCACCCTACCCCCCTGTTTCACTTTGTTTTTCGTTTTAAGTTCCATAAGAGTTGTGATCTGGGTCTCTCATATCAGAAAGACCATTCGATGTTTCACCTTCTGCTTCTGACTCACTTCTATAAACTGATATATAGATTCAATGCAATTCCTATCAAAATACCTACAAGTTTCTTCAAAGAACTTTGAACAACAATTCTTAAATTCATATGGAACCAAAAGAGACCAAGAATAGCTAAAGCAATCCTGAGCAACAAGACCGAGGCAGGAGGCATTACAATTCCAGGCATCAGGCTGTACTATAAAGCGATAGTTGTAAAAACAATTTGGTACTGGCACAAAAACAGACAGATAGACCAGTGGAACAGAACTGAAGACACAGAGACAAACCCAAATACCCTCAATTACTTAATCTTTGACAACGGAGCCAAATACTTTCCTCATCTTGTGGTCCTCAGCCATAGGCGGGAATTATATAGGCCCCCATCCCCTTTACTTTGGGGATTGCTGTAGCAAATGAACTGAAACGGACTTCCTCAGAATTGGTAGTGAACTGTGGTCCAGACTCTCCATTTTCCAGGTACAAACAAATCTTTGTCCGCCTAAATGAGATCAAATGAACAAGAAGCTTCTACCAGTGGTGGGAAAGTCACCGTAGCTGTGATCTCTCTGATCGCTGAATGGATTCCACCCTGGATAGCTTTCTGAGTCTTTTCTCTGGGAGCACAATCCTCTTTTGCAGTCTTGGCACATTCCGTATCAAACTGCCATCTCTCAAGGACCTCACCACTCGCATTATTTCGGTATTTGAGAAGACTGTCCCCAGTTTCTGAACACTTGCATAGCCGGTCGTTTAGCAGCCACCGCATTATTGAGGTATTGAGCTCAGGATCAGTAGTTACAAGCAAGTTGAGTCCACATTTCTGCACTCGAGTCAACCTTTCAGATGGATACAGGCCACGCCGATAAACCTGCTGCCGACGCCAAGTGAGAAGAACACGGCCACGATCTCGGTGCTCCCGGGGAGGTGACGCCCGCGCCCGGGTGAGCTGCAGTGCTGTGACTGGGCCCACAGCTAAGGC
Source organism: Ctenodactylus gundi (assembly GCA_004027205.1). NCBI lineage: Eukaryota > Metazoa > Chordata > Mammalia > Rodentia > Ctenodactylidae > Ctenodactylus > Ctenodactylus gundi. The sequence continues at coordinate 396,283 of PVKB01000910.1, forward strand.
GTATGCCTCCACTCTCCCCACGGGTCCACGGGCGTTCCCACAGCAGGTAGCCGCCTGATGTTTGAAATGTAACGACCTAAAGCAATCTTTTCTAGTAAAATCTGTATCTCTGAGACTTTATCTTTGGTCACTCTGGAGCCTGCCCACGCAGCTGTACGTGAAGGACCTCTGTCTTGTGGGTCGCTTGGAATCTTACTGGTATTCTTATATGTACTTCTTGGAGTTTTCTGTCTTTTTCAAAGAGTATAAACTTCAGAAGAATTTAGAACGTCAGTAACTTCCTCTTTTCCTGTTGTTTTTGGTTCTCCTGTTCTTTTTCTTCTCTGGTTTTCCTCTAGAGGGCGTAATAGACTTAGCTAATATCTAGCTTGAAGCCATTCTCCGCATTGAAGGAAGGATTCGAAATTTTTTGGACTTGGTTAAAATAGTTCTAAGTTCATCACTTCAGAGTATTGTGCTAAAACTAGAGTATCCGAAGTTCAGCACTGTGACGCTGGGAAATTCTTTAGTTTTCTTTCTGAGCAAATAATGTTTTGATCCTTGTAAACTGAGAGTAACATCCTGCCTTTTGGGTGGCTGGGAGTATAGACGCAGTTGAAAAACTCTTGGGACCACGTTGGGCGTATAGTAAGCAGCATGCGACAGGCGCTGTGACGGTTGATGGAAAGGGCAGTTCTGTGTCATCTAAGAGTTACATGAAAACATCAGAGTAGAGAGCAACTAAACAGAGCTATCCATTATCCATATGGAGTGTCGGCTATGTGCCAGGGCATCCTGGTATGTGTCACTTCTGTCTAATGGACGTAGGAAGAGGAAGTCTGTGTCCACTTGGGTATTGACCCATCCCAAGTATTGGAACTGGGCCTGGCTCACTGTAGGAGTTCAGTAAATAAGACGGAAAAAGAATGGAAGATGATTTTAAACAATTAACTTATTGCTATACCATGGATTCTTTTTACTTTTTTGTACATTGGATCTTGCATGTTCCCCAGTGGCCCATATGTCGGAGGGTTGATCCTCACCCTGCGGTCCTACGCTAACCGGTGCAGCCTTCTAGGAGGTAAGGCCTACAGGAGAGGAGTTAGATCACTGGGGTGTGCTCTTGCAGGGGGTTCTGAGACTTTCTCTCTCTCTCTCTCTCTCTCTCTCTCTCTCTCTCTCTCTCTCTCTCTCCCTTTTTTCCTCCACTACCAGGAAGTGAACAAGGCTTCTCCACACACTTGACTCAAACCCCAATCAACAAGATGGAGCAGCCCTGGTTTGAAACTCCTAAAACCATAAGCCAAAATAAACCATCCTTCCTTTTAATTCTGGAAGATACTTTTTAAAAAGAATAGAGATAGAAAGGTGACAAACACATCGACACTGCTAATAAATAAATAAATAAAAAGAGGCCAGGAAAGTTGATGCAACTTGCCCAATATTATACAAATAGGTGAGATTTATTGTCCTTTAACCCAAATTATCTGATCCCCAAAACCAATCTTCTTACTTTATCTAGAGGTTTTCCCACCCGTGAACGAAGATTGAGAAGATAGAAGCTAGACATGAACTTTGATTGAGTTTTATAGCTGACCTGCCTGACTGAGTGCTTTTTATCATTCTGTATTAGTCACCTTTCCATTCCTGGGACAAAAATACCTGACACACTAGACGGAAAAGGGTAGTTTTGGCTTATGGTTTCAGTTCCTGGTCAGATGGCTCCAAGGCAACAACATCATGGTGGAAAGGTACGGAAGGGGAAGCTACTCACCTCGTGGCAGCCAGGAAGCAGAGGAGCCAGAGAAAGGATCTGTCCTTTAAAGGACCACCCCGCAGACCTCCTTCCTTCAGCAAGGCCCACTTTCTGCATGCATCAACGTGTTAACCCACAGGTGAGGTTGGTGCCCTCAGGATTCAATCACCTCTCCTGTCTCGTAATCCAGTCAAGTAGCTGATAAAGTTTAGATGTCAAGTGTTTGGAGGAAGAATGGAAGCCAAGCCGTTTCTTTTAGTGATGCATTATAAGATTTATTTCCACCAGAACTCATATGGTACCTAGCAAAAAATATTAATTTAAGGCATTACTTAATTACTTTCAACTAAAGCTGACATGTAAGTCATGCTTTTGAAGACATTTTGCAACTTACTTTCTATAAACAAATAGAATCAGCAACATAAAAAGAAAAATAACTTTTAAAACTTGGTGACATTTAAGGTCACATGTTTGGAGGTCACAGTGAACGCTTCACAGGGATTTGTAGTGAATGTCTGGGGTGAGGGGGAGGAGTAAGTATAGGTAAGTTTCTCTAGTCCCTTGGTGTCCAGTGAGGGATCCTTTGGCTAATGGGATCAATAGCATCTGCAAACTTGCGAGAAATGAGGTCTTGTCATGGACTTGTTGAATCTGAAAGCAGCATTTTAATCAGATCACAGGGAATTTACATGTATACTAAGGCTTGATAAACTCTACAATAGCCAGTCTGGTTAATTGTGAAAAAAAAATTATTTACTTCCATTAGCTGATTCCATCTTATGGTCCATTGTGCTAAGAATCCTAAAACTTCAAAATACTCTTCCTAGGTGGAGGTTGAAAAACTGATAATGTGTGAAGAAATAAAAATTATAAGCATCTTTTCTTTTGGGAGACTTACATTTCCTGTGACAATTTAGAGCAGATTTCTGAAATTTTACAAAATGATTTTTTTGGTGTGGATTACTTGTATGAATGGCTTGATTTTCTTTTATTTATGAGCTTGTAAGCTTGAAGTCATTTTATTATCCAGGTCACCTTTATGCTGTATATGTGAATCATAAAAATGTATTTCTTAAATCCAAGGTGGAGGTGAGGTGCCAAGCTAAAATTTATGGAACTGTCACTGTTTATGACAAACGTCTCATGTTAGCTTATAAAACTTTTCTGTTTATTAAAAAGGAAAGAAATTGTCAGTGATACACACGGGGCTCAATACCATGGAAACATTGCAAAAGCATCTCTACCTACTGTCCTAGGTGCATTTTCATACCTGTATACATATACATCTCTGTTTCATAATGTATCCATCTCATGTACATACCGTATGTGTATAAAGCTATCGGTATCACTTCAGTAATGTTTTATGTGTACGTTTTTATTTATAACTTAAAAGCAAACAATTTTAATGAAATTATAATGTCTTGTCTTTTCAAAGTATGTAGACACTTTAATAGATGTATGCCTTTGTAAATGTTCTTAGAAAGTTGTAACAGAATAGTTTCACAAGAACATCTTGGTGGCTTTTATCTTTTTATTGTTCAGCTACATCTATATAGTCTAGCTCTAAAATTATTAGTAAGTTAAGAACAATAATAGTATTAGAGCAATTTCTTCAATGATTTGTAGACTTGCTTTCATGAAATTATCTACATACGTTTTTCCAAAGTGAACCCTTTTTTAACATACAAGACATTATTACGCTTGAGGGGTCATTTGTTTCTCTGACTTGAAATCAGCTCACCTTTAATTTAGAATATTTTTACTGATTTATCTTTGAAAGTACCTTTGGCTCTGCTAAAAAGTAAAATGGGAGTGTTTCTTTTCTCTCAAGTCTCTATGAGTTTGCACATGATCGTGGATTTGATATCCCTTGTGTTTTATCTTTGCTTCCCAACCTAACTGAAGAAAACAGCAGCTTTAGCTCATGGCAATTCTGTCTACCGAAAGCAAGGGGAAGGCTATCAGATGGTGTTGTCTGGGGCTGCGGTGGGTTCACCTAAAAAGTACTATGCTTTCACTTTCTACTTCATGTTAATTTTGGTAGAGCAGGTTTTTCTTACTGCTGAGAACAGTTTCGTACTTGTTTGTGAAAACAGCTGTGCTCCCGTGCTCTTTTTCATTTCCATGCTCATAAACGACTGGTCTGCAGAAGCTGTACTCTATGAATTCCGAGTGTTTAGAGATTTCTGCAGCTATCTGGAAAGGTCGTCCAGGTTAAGCATCGCCTTAACGGCAAGAGCGTAGCATTTATACCATTGTCAGTGGAAAAATATTTATGATGCTTTATGTAATATATTATTCTTCTCCTGTTTTATTTGAAAATAAATTCAGTGGGCTATGAAATGGACAGCCAAGGTTCAAGAAAAAGGAGCACCAAATTTTTAAAAATATTTATTGAGACAGCGTCTCTCTCTGTAGTCCAGGCTGGTCTCACGGCAATCCTCTCATCTCAGCCTTCTGAGTGCTAGAATTACAGACGTGCACCGCCCTGCCCAGCTTATGTGGTGCTGGGGAATCCAACTCCAGGACTTCAAGCTTGTGCTAGACAAGCGCTTTGACCGCTGGGCTATTCCTCCAGCCCAGGAGCACCAAATTTTAGTATGATTTTTTTTTAACCCATCCAACATTTTCCACAGAAGAGTGAGTTCTGAGGACTGATTAGCGAAGCACTTCCCAGGGATTTCTTACGATGTCATTTTCATGATGCTGGACTCAAAAAAAGCAGAAGGATTGTTCCAACTAATGGGCGAGGCTTATTAACTGAACACACTGTACCCGCTGCCCTCGGATCTTCCCACTACAGTCTAAGAAAGGTATTTTTTTTTAAAGTCGATTGTGTACTGGATCTGCAAAGGAGCAAAATCTTGTGGAAAGATGACCTCATCTTCAGATAGATTCAACTCGCTGATGGTCTCAGGAGTAACTCCCTGGGCAGGATCAGCTTCCCGCATCGACCCAGGTAGTCACGTGGGGCTATGCGCAAAGGGGCGGAGTAGCTCGCTCATGTGCTCTTATCCTTCTGAAATCATTCATAATTTTGTTTTTGAACTTGTTTTTTTTAAAGTAAAAGTTAATGGAGCAACTCTATCTTGATTTTTTACACATATTAAAAATATTTTATTTCCTTTGGAATTATTCTAAGGGGACAAGCATATTTGAATCATGTGTTTGCCACCAGTTGCTGTCAGAAGTTCTGGTGAACAAGTCTGAGCACAGATTTTTTTCAGTAGTTTTTATATATTCTGATCCACTTTCTTTGAACTGATTTTACTACACTACATTTTTTTAAAATGTTGACTTAAAGGAAGTCATAGAGTGCTTTTTAAATTGCTCTAATTTTTTTATCCACACTTACTTCCCCTCTTTTTAGTCTCAATATAACTCCCTTTTGTCTTTTTAAGTTTTTATTTGAATGTGTATGTGCTACAAGTTCTTTTACATGTCAATCGCATGCAACTTTGGGTGTTTATGACATACATATCACTTTTTGACTACCTTTTCCCTCCCCTTTTTCTCTCACTCCATTTCTCCTTCCCATTCTCAGTGTCTCTTCCTTTTTCCAAGCCTTTCATCTCCCGGTATCCTTTCTCTTACGTTAAGATCTTTTGAGACGCTTGTTTATTATGGCAATATCATATGAGAGACACCATGAGATATGTAATCCTTCATGTTCAGTTCATTTCACTGAGCATTATTGACTCAATGTACCCTTATTTTCTTGGAAAGACTTTGTGTCTCTTTATTGCTGCAAAATAGTCCATTGTGTATGTACAACACATACACCCACACACACATATATATGTATGTATGCCACATTCTCTTTATCCATTCATTTGTTGAACATATTGAGCATGTAGCTTGTCTCCAGGATTTAGCTACCAGGAGTTGTGCTGCCACAAACGTGGATACGCATGTGTCTCTATGATATGAAAACTTTAACTCTTTTGGGAAGATGCCCAGGAGAGCAGCAGCTCAGTCAAATGGGATTTCTTTGTTTAGCTTTCTAAACAATCTCTGAACTGCTCTCTGTGGTAGTTGTACCAGTATACAAACTCACCAATAGTGGGGAAGTGTTCCTTCTCCCCACGGCCTTGCTATCAACATTTGTTGTTTTTGGAGTTCATTTTGAAAGCAGTTCTCATTGGGGTGAGATGGGATCTCAGTGTTTTGACTTGCATTTCTCCAATGACCACATTTTTAATGTGGTTTTTTATTTTTTTGGCCTTTCCACTTTTCTTGAGAAGTATCTTTTCATTTTATTTTTTAATGGGCTCATATGTATTGGAACATTTTACATTTTGAGTTTTTTATATATTCTAGTTACTAATCTGTCTGAAAAGTAACTAGCAAAAATTCTCTCCCATTCTTTGGACTATCTCCTTTGGGCTTTTATCAATGCCCATTGTGAAAAAAAAATTTATCAGTATTTTCAATAAATCAGCTTTTGGCTTTGTTGTATTTTTACTCATTTCTTAGTTTTCTATATCTTATGAATCTCTACTACTATCTGTGTAATTTCTTTCCTTTTTTATCGTTGAATTTCTGACATTATTCTTGTATCATTTTCTTGAGTTAAATAAATATATGACTTTTCTCTCTCTTTTTTTCTTGCTATAATCCATGTTAGTTTACCCATTTCCTTCTCAATACCACTCTGACTGTAGGCCAAAAGTTTTATTATGTCCCGTTTCCCTGGCATCCCATTTCAAATATTTTATTATTTACATTACTATGTCCTTTAGGCCCATGAATTGCTCATAAGTAAGTATTTTAACATTTCTAAATGAATAGAATTTAAGGCATATATTTTTGCTCTTAATTTTTTTAAACCTGACTTTTGAAAATACAGTAGAAAGAAGATGGTAATCAGACATATCTAACCAGTGGCTCACCTTTAATTTCTTTTATTACAAAGAAAAAATTTAAAAGACAGTTTTAGCGCCTAGATACAGAACTATAGTATATGAGACCCAAGACACAGTCTCTTCACTTAAAAAACAAGGACAAAATATGGCAGCCTAATGGCTGGACACCACTAGATTATATTGATGTTTTGAGATTTCTTGGGAATTAGTATAAACTCCAGTTGTACGAGTGCTTTATATTTGTTTTCATTACATATTATTATACATTCCTTTTATAAATTTTCATATACAAATCACCTCCCTTTCCCCTTCCCACCCTCTCAACTGCCCTCTGTATTCTATTATTTGTTGAATATTGACTCCTATTTGTACTTGTTTGTTGTATTATTCCAACCTTATAAATCTTTATACTAGTGACTGATCTGTCAATTTTCATAGAAGTATATTAAATTCTCTTGCTGTGATCTATTTCTTCTTATAATAATGTTCATATTTTTATATTTTAAGACTAGATCTTTCTTGGACACCGCCTCAGGATCTTTGGGTTTTCCTTAGGAATTTTCCCTTGACACTGTAATGAATCCATACCTACTGGTGTATGTTTATATTAAACATTATTTTACATTAAAGTTTAGCAATACCATATGTTATAGGCTATATTGTGTCTTTCCCCCAAAATTTGTATGTTAGTCTTAACCTGCAGCATGGCAGAATGTAATTGTATTTTGCAATAATGTCATTAAAGAGGCAGTTAAACTAAAATGAGGCCATTGCAATAGGGCTTTAATCTGAGATGGTTGGTACCCTCATGAGAAGAAGGGGTGTCAGGGCTGTGTGTAAGGAAATGCCAAACCTTGAGCTTGGACTTCCAGCCTTCATAATAAAGAGAAAATACATTTCTGCTGTTTGGAGCCACCTAATCTATGGTATTTTATATTGACAGCCCTAGCAACTAGAGGACATTTTTTAAATTAATGTTTGCTTGAAATATCTAATGTATAATTTTATGTGACATTTTGTTTTAAGAATGCTTGCTTTGATTTTAATGGAGATATTCCTTTATCTTTTTTGATTTCATTGTGCTACACCATATTTTCTATTGTGAATTAATGTTTGGTTGAGATAGTGCTTTTGTGTGTGTGTGTGTGTGTGTGTGTGTGTGTGTGTGTGGAACTGGGGATTGAATCCAAGCCCTCTGAACTGAGCTACCTTTTATTTTTATTTTCACTCAGGACCTTGAAAAGTTGCTAAACTTCCCAGGCTGGGCTTGAATTTCTACTCTTCCTGCCTCATCCCCCTAAAGGGCTGGGATTACAAACTTGTACCAATATGTTCAGCTTTATGTGTAGATTTTATCAACTTGCGATAAGAAATTATCTTTTAGAACCATTTTGCATTTATTTCTGCTGGGTGCCCAGATACTTACCTTATTTTGCACCACACTTAGAGCTGAAATTTTCACCTTGACATTCCACCTCTCAGATTCAAATAGCTGACATTTCTATTTCCCAAACCATACTTGGGCCTAGAGTTTTGACTAATATGAAAAGAGATTTTTGTTGTTGTTGTCGTCGTCATTTTGTTCTACTCTCAGATATAGACCATACCATGGAAAGACTTTCTTGCTACACCTCTAGTCTTCCTAACCAAATCCTCTTGCATGTCTAATGCAGGAGCAGATACTAGAAGATCCTGGTTTAGGACAACAGTCATGGTTCCTTTTGTTGCTTTTGATTCTGTCTTGAGCCACATTGCTAGACATTCTGGAAACTGTAAGCCAATCTTACTATACAATATGGAGGCAAGTGCTCTAAACATGTCATTAGTAAATGAATATATAAAAGGATAATATACCACAGCCAAGAGGGAATTATCCAAACAATGCAAAATAGATTTAACAGCAGAAAGCTGTCTCAAAATAAATAAATAAATAGGCTGGGGAGGTAGCTCAGTGTGAGGGGTCTGGGTTTAGTCCCTGGTGCCATGCACACACAACACACACATGCACCAATGACTATAGTTCATCACATTAACGTAATAATGGAAAACATGATTGTTCATACATATTGAAAAAAGCATTTGACTAAATTCAATGCTCAGACTCTGCTTTCGGAAGAATGGTGTTGCTTATGTCAGACCAATGCTCCCTCTGACCTCAAAACAGAAGACTGGTTCTCTTATTTTACTCTTTTTGTTTGTTTTTGCTTTCGAAACAGGGTCTCAGTTTGTAGTCTAAGATGTCCTGAACTCATATGTAGCCTCCATTGGCCTCAAACTCACAGCAATCCTGCTTCAGTCTCCCAAGTGCTGGGACCGCAAGCGTGCACCAAAACTGGCTAATTTTTGAGTGGTGCTGGAGGATGGAACCCAGGCTTTGTGCATATCTGGCAAGTGCTCTAACCACCAAACTAAGCGCTCAGACTCGTATTTTACAAATGTTTCTCCTGAGACTCACAGAGGCTAGATAACTGAAGCCCACATCAGTCTAATTCCAGGACTATCTCATAGGCCTGTCACGTGCAATCCTTTCCACCAAGGTCTCTCACGTGAGGTCCTCACACTCTTCCCTGCTGCTCTGCTCACAAAATTTGTCTATACCGAATAGTTCTGACAGAAAATTTAGGCCAAAGGGTCATATCTTTGGAGACCTTAGCACTTTGGTCATAGTCCCAACAAATAAATTAAATCATCTTGTAGAATAAATTTTGAAATTAGTGTGGAGATATTTGGGGGGACAGACATATTTGATGATGCATCTGAAATCATATCCTGCAGTGTCTCTTATCTATGACTAAGACTGACCTTTGCAGACACAACTGGCATTCCTGCTGTCCGCTCCTGGAGCTATTCACTGCCATCTCAAATGAAGACAGAGGAAAGAACTAAGGCTGTGTGTGGTGTAGACGTGAGTCACAGGAAGAAAACGATCATGTGCCTGTCCCCTGATGGCACTTACCTTTAGGGTCATCTACCTTTCACCACTTAGAGGATGTGAACAGAATTGTTATTTTTAAACACTTTTTAAAAACATATTTTAACATATTTCAGAGGTTTTTTTTTAAATGTTGTGTTTTAACAAGATTATGTTTTATTTATGTTTTAAATGATGGTGTTTTAACAAGATTATGAGAGGAAAGAAGATATCAGAGATAAACATGACATTTTAAATGTGACTTAGCATCATGCAATGGGATTTCATTTTTGGTGAATCTCTTTGCAAATTACACATGGAAATATGTGTCCAGTTAGGGTAATGAATTTCTATTCCTCATTTTTTACTATAGTTTTCCTTTTTTTCCCCAAATTTATCTTATATTGAGCATTTTACCAATTGTTCTTTAACTTCATCTGAAATGCATTTAGTATAATCTTTTCCTTACGATTCTATTGATTTAATAGCTGTGAGGCTGCAGAGCATTACTAGCTGGAAATAATTGATGACTTTGAGATATTGAGAATATTATTAGAAGCGACAGATTTGTTCAGGCAGATTGAACAATGCAAGCATGAATGAGATCTGTGTATGAGATAATGTAACTTTAAATAAGTTGGCTCTTAGTCATCACCAGAACTGGAAGAAAAATAAAATTACTTAAAAAATTTTAAACTCTGTATAGCCTGATTTTTACTCTTAAGATTAAATGCAATAACATAATACACTAATTAAATCATTGATTATTTTAACATGGTGACTAAGATAAATAGTTAATAAAAAGATTTGAAAGATAATGAAGCTTAGACTTACCAAATATAATGTAAAGGCATCATGTGTAACTGATAGAAGTCTCAAATCATCTACCAAATTATGGCTTTTTTCTTTCCTGAGTTTAAAGCATTAATTTAAGTATGCATGTTTAAATTATTTAAATGTACTGTATATTTATATTTTTAACTTTCTCACAATTAAAGGAGTTTAAAAGGCCCAGAGATCACAGATGCTCATTTATTCATAAGCATAGAGGGTACTAGTGAGATAGTAACCAGCAGGATTATCAGCACCATGAGAACTAGATCTGTGCAGGTGTTTCGTTTCCAGCTTCAGAGTGCACTAGAGCAAGGGGCAGAAGGGGGGTTGGAAAAGTGCAGCCTCAGTGACGGTACATGGCAACCATTCACTCAAGAGCTTGTCATCTACAAAGTACTAGCTTCCATTAGGCATAAGAAATTCATCTTTGAAGAAGGCAGATGTAGCACCTTACAGTACTTATGGCACCAAGATCAAACAAGAAAACAGAAAACTATTTGTCTAATCCAACAGCGTCATTTACAACCATGAACCATTATTCCCTTTCCATCTCTGTCTCTTTTTCACAGCCTGCCCTGGATTGGTAGCTACTATTCTATTCTCTATTTCCTTGAAACCAATTTTTTAAATTTATTTTTTATTTTATTTTTTGTAAATACATGAATCCCAAATTTTATCACACATTAGAGAATTGAGGTTTGGGTCATCAGTGAGTGACTGCATATAATTTTCTCAGAAGTTCACCCCTTTCGTAGCTGACCATCGCCTCTTTTTTTACCCTGTCATTCATGTTGGGGCCTTTTTATGTCATTATTTTTTGCGCATTTAATAAGAGGGACACCCATCTATAGTCCATCTTTTGTGTTTGGTCCAGTTCACTGAGTATTATTGGCTCTAGGTGGCCCGTCTTCATTCAAAGGCTTCATATCTGTCTTTCTTGGTGGCTGCATAATACTCTGTTGTATATAGGTACCACATCTTCTTTAACCATTCCTCTGTTGATGGGCAGGCAGGTTCTTTTCAGTATTTGACTATTATGAATTGTGCTGATATAAACATGGATAGGCATGTGTCTTTTTGGTATGTTGCCTTTATTTCTTCTGGAAAAATGTCCAGTAAAGAAGTAGCTGGATCAAATGGAATTTCTATTCTCGACCTTCTAAGGAATCTCCAGACTGCTTTCCATAATGGTTGAAAACAGAGCAAGATAATAGGAAATAAAGCGGCCACATTGTAACACATAATGCAAGAGGAGGAGACGGGGAAATCGCTTTTGAGGGGCAACACTGGTGTGGAAATTTGAACAGTGGAGAGAAATGGCCATAGCCTAAGAGAAAAGCATTGTGGGTAAGATAGCAAGGATCAAGATTCAAGTTGGGGTGGAACTCAGGGTGCTCATGGAAAACAAGAAGGCCAGAGTGGCCAGAGAACGATTTAGGAGGCGCCAACATGAACAGAGGGGAGTGTCAGCAAAATTTGCTAGCTATAGATAGGTAGGAGCTCAGCCTTCTATTTCAAGTCCAACGACAAGCTACTGGGTGGTTGTAAATGAGGCAGAGAATTAGGATAGGCAAATTTGATAGCTTGCTTCACCCATATATTTGACAATAACAATGAAATCATTTTAAAAAATATTCTTGTTTTCCATACAAAAAGACATGGTCTAAATTTTGACAAAAAACACATATTTCCAGCTGAATTCAATAGCTTGAAAACAATATGCAAGTAGTCTATTAATGAAAATTTATGTCTGAAAAGACTACAAGGACAGTGTTATTTTGTGAGACATTAAATCTCATTTCTTCTAAATACCTCTTAAACACATGTTTCCTGTATGTTCTGCATTCCTTACAAGAACATTATTTTAGCATCAAATTTACATGCATGAATAAGACCAACTATTAAATTAACTAAAATCATTGTATTTATTTCATTTTCATGTAAAATTATTTACTAATTTAATATTATAGAATTCATACTTCCTATATGGAAAGCACAAATATTAGCTCAAAGTCATTTAACATGTAGCAAGAGGAAAGAAATCAATGCATACTAGTAATAACTTATTGCATCTTTTGCAGAAGACATGAAGGAAATTGACTCTGCTGGAATGGCAAACAATTTTGTATTATCACTCCATAACCCTGGACTCCTTGTTACTTTCCTACAACATTGCAGACTACATCAAACCCATTCTCTGAGCAAAAGCTTTCTGTACAACCATGCCGCTAAGACTTTACAGTAATGTGGGTTTCCATCATGCGGGTTTCTTGCTATCAAAATGAGTGAGACATGTTGATGGAAACAGATTGGTCCTGCTGTCCTACCTTAACATATAGTTGCCTACATGACTGTGTCAAGGCCTCTACTTTGATGGTGGTTTTTTGTTTTATTTTGTGTTTTTTTTTTTTTTTGAGACAGAGTCTCTCTCGCTCTGCAGCCTAGGCTAGTCCTGAACTCATTATGGAGCCCAGGCTGGCCTTAGACTCACAGCAATCCTCTTGTCTCAGCCTCAGGTGTGCTGCTGGGATTACAGGTGTGTGCCATCATGCCCAGTTTATGCGGTGCTGGGGAATCAAACTCCGGTACCTAGCACTTGACTTAGCACTTGCTAGGCAAGTGCTTTAACCACTGAGCCATTCGTCCAGCCCTGCTTTGGTGTATTTAAAGACATTTTATTAAATGACAAAGAAAGGTCATGACCATATTCGCTACCATCCTTTTAAGTTATTGTGCCACTAAAAGTTCCGACCGTTGACACCATTAATAGAATTCTATCTAGTCATAACTTCCTCAGTATTCTTTAAGCTTCTGCCAAGTCATCATTTTCCTGTAGTGCTCACAGTCATGATTTTCACACATGACCAGCATATTTTGTTGAGAGATTGAATCTATATCGACAACGCTTAATATTCTTCACCATATTTTTGTTTATAAAAGTAAATGGTTGATGTCTAGCACAATTTGTAGAGAGAAAAGACCTCGGATAATGCTTAGGGTTGTTTTTAAATAAAATTCTTATTGACAAAGCTAGAATAAGGAATTATCTTTCTCTAGGGAAAAGGCAGAGAATATTTACTCTATTCCAATGTCAAAAGGTACTGATCCCTGTGTCTGGTGCTGATTTAAAATTACTGTTTATGATTTCTTTGTTCACTGTAAAAAAAGTATAAGACATAGTATAAAATAAATTAGTATAACAGATCAATACTAGTGTCTCTGTGTTTTCTACAACCCTACGTACTGAGGCAATCACGTGGTTATGGTATATGTTCTCCTCAGCTGAGATGCTCACTGTCTCGTGAAGGCTGGTAATTAAGTATAATCCATGTAGTCAGTACCATGCTGGTGTTTTGAGCAAAGTGCTCTAATGTAATAAGACAAATCTAATAAGATAAGACAAATGTAGTAGGAACACCAAGCCATTGCAATTCTGACAAAAGAAAAAGAGTCCTATGGTGGGTGGAGGAACATATAAAAAGAAAATTTAGATTAAAAAAATTCTTCTCTATAATTGAGTATTCATCTAGTAAACGGAAACATGAGACATTAGTGCTATCTTTATAAAACTAAATTTATCATGGGTATAATGAAAAAAATAGTGTCACTTCATGTAGAAATACAAACGATTTTTTTTTCTAATGGAGTCTTTTCTACATTAATACTCAACATTTAAACTAATACAATCATGTATTGTACTTTCATGAAGATATTTCTGTGGGAAATAAAGATTATCATGATGTCAAGAATATTTTCATAATCGGAGTTGATAGGGGTTTAACCTAGAAGGTCTGCAGAAGTAACAACAACATTCCATAACAGACTGCTGCTGTTCACTTTTGTTGCCTTCTAGGCAGGGCACGTACAATTTATGTTGTCTCCCTGTGAAAGCCCGACGGTCACTGCACAAGCAGGACCATTCTCCCCTCCACTCAGACTCAGGCCATTAAATACAGACATAGACCTTTTCATCTAGGCTATTGACAGCTCTAGACTGAGAAAGAGGGTCAGGTAGTCGAGGCTAATCAAGGAAAAAGATGTCCACAAACAATAACATGCTACCAACTTTGTTGGGCAGAACTTGGGCAAGGCCTTTGAGAGATGGAGTTCACACAGTGAGAATCTGTCTGTCCAGGGGAAGCCACCATCCAGGAGCAGAGGACAGGACTTTCTAGGTCAAGAGTTCCAAAGAGCAAATGGCAGCTTGGGATATAACCTCAAGGGTCTAACTTATTAATGGCCAAAAGGTGCTGAGGGAAGTATTTTAGACTGAGCAAAGCGAGCAAGCTATAAGTAGATAAAAAGAAAACTGTTTGCTTAGACTATATTTTTATTGTAATAAAATTCACAATATAAAATCTAGCCTCAAATTTTAAAATCTGAACTACAGCATTCCTAGCTAAACATTCGTTGTACAACAGACCTGTCTGTCCTGATCAAACCCCAATTCTCTCTCACACTCTCCCCCAGCCCCTGGTAACCACCACTACTTTCTACTTCTGGGACTGTCACTTCTTTTGGACACCTCCTGTGCTTGCAGTGAAGTGTTGTTTGTCTGTGGCTGGCTTACTTCACATGAAATCATGGCCTCCAGGTTCCTCTGAGTTGCAGCATAGGACAAGATTTCTCTCTTTACTGCTTACATGACCTGGTGCTATCACTGTTAAAAAGCTTTACATCAGAGTTTACAGAAGTAGCTTTGAGAATGAGTTACATTTTGTGTTTCAGATACACTTCGAAATGAGCCTGCTTGCTGCTTTTGCTGACTGG
The DNA here is from genome assembly GCA_004027205.1 of Ctenodactylus gundi. Lineage (NCBI taxonomy): Eukaryota > Metazoa > Chordata > Mammalia > Rodentia > Ctenodactylidae > Ctenodactylus > Ctenodactylus gundi. The sequence continues at coordinate 411,398 of PVKB01000910.1, forward strand.
ATCTACTGCCTTCGGGGGAATTCTTATCTACACGTATTCATCAGGGCAATAACTGCCAGTTGATATGTACCTATTGTGTCATTTTCCCCATTTTATTGATACATACAAGTGCAAGATTTAAGGTTTACATTGTGTACTAGTGCTGGAGAAATGTGGCATATTTCGTTGACTTGTTGTAAAAATAATGCAGTGAAGGAGCTGTAATTTTGATAGGCATCCCTTTCGCAACACTGGATCAGTCACCCATCACCTGGAATGTGGTCTTGTCAGATCCCCTTGGAATGAAGACTTCCAAGTGAAAAAATGAATTTTATGAAAGGTGTACGGAAAGATTCTATTTTCAAGGAAGGGAAAGTGCTATGTGAAACATAACAACTGCTGACCTCAAATAAAATAGGGTACAAAATAAAATTCAAAGTAAAAATAAAAATAGAATGTAGAAATAGCAAACCAGGATTTAAAATAGAAAGAGCAAATTCAAATAAAGAATTTTAAGCAAAAAAAGTCTAATCAATATAACTAAAATTGATTGAGAGCCCCTTCCCCCAGAAGGCAGCAAGGAGGCTGCAGGACACGTATGCCAGCAGAGGTTCGCCCCTGCTCCGGCAGCCTGAGTCACAGCGGTAGGATAGATGATGTTCTATGCTGACACCACAGCCACGGAGGAGTCCTCCAGACGGCGGAGCAGCAGGGGCAAGCTTAAATTTGAATAATGTCTCAAAAAAGTCACTCTGCAGTGCCATGCAATGGAAAACATTTTTGTGGATAAGTTGAAGAGACAGAACTAACAAAAGAAGAAAAAAACTTTCTAAGTATTGAGTCAAAATTAGTGAAAGAATGCTAATGAATCCAATGGGACATTTCTTTTTGTAAGAACAAAATGCCGGTACTACAAGATACTTAGAAATAATTTACTATGTGTATGTTAAAAGGGTTAATGTGGAATAAATCCTTACGAAACACTGAAAATTTTATATCCAAAACACGACAAAGTCTTTGAACACAAAATTTCTAAATACTTAAAAAATTCATTCATAAAATATTAAATTGTCATTAAAATACCACACATACATGCAAACACATAAAACCCAGGGAAAACTGAAGGACCCCTAGTGGGTGGACATGGTCCATCTGGCTGGGCACAAAGAGCTTGCTCCTTGGGGTGAGAAGTGCCTCTGCGCATGAGCTGCCCCAAGCCTGCACCTGCTCTTCCAGGCTGGTGGTGGGGTCAGCTCCGTGACCACAACAGATGGGGCTATCTGAGAAACAAAAGGCATCAGGGCCAGCCACCTCAGTCCAGGCTCCAGGATCATGGCCTATAGGGCCATCAAAGCCCTGGGGAGCTGAAAATGGTGGAAAAGGACCAAAGGTGAGGAGCACAAGCTGACACTTCAGCAACAGAGAGATCTGGAAAAAATTGCCCCACAGGTGGCAGCTACAAACCAAGGTCTTTGATTCAATTCCTCCTTCTGGAAGAGAAAAACAGAGGGGCAAGAAATATCTTTTAAATCTCTCACTGATTGAAGTTACTAAAAATTATCTTTTGATAAAAATCCTATATACCTTGATAGATTATATCTGCATATTTTTATAGATGTAACGTTGATAACTTAAATATTTAACATTACATTCTGGTAGTGTCTAGATGAGAATGATAGATTTTGTAACAATAGTAGCTGGGTTTTTTTAGTAGTTACCATGAAGCAGAATATCAGAACTTTATAAACACAGATTCTATGAGGTGAGTACTTAGTTCTCCCTTAACACAGATGAAACTAACACAGCAAGAATAAAAAGCAATAAACTTTCTTCGAGTTTCCACCTGTGACTGCATCACACATGTTTTTCTTGCGTGTTACCTTTCACTAGAAGCTTGAACGTATCAATCATAGTCAAGTCAAAAATTTCTAATAATATACATTGCTTTCATGTGTCAAATTATTGCACTAAAACCATAAACATTTGAAATTATTCTATGTTAATAAAATATAAAATATGAATGTTCTATTTAATAATCCCCAAAATTCTTAACTATTTAGTGTTGGGTTTCTTACTTTGGATTATTTTTTTGCCTTTTGGTATCCTTCAAAATATTTTGTTGAAAGCAAAACATGGTTATTAAACAAAAAACTAAATGAGAAACTAGGTTTTTGGTATGAGTTTTTATGTTTATTTGGTGAGGAGTGAGGCTGCATTCACTGTTGGCTGTCCTTGGGGTCAGATATAAAATACCCCCTGTGTTCGTGTTTCCCCCACTCCTGAATTACCTTTGGGCTTTCTTAGAATTAAAAATAGGCTCTGAGCCCTGCAGTTCTCTTAGTGGTGACCATGTTATTCAACTAGTCTCCTACTGAGCTGTGGTATTAAAGGGTCTAGGAACAAGTAGCATCCCACGATCCCACGATTAGATCTTAGTCCTTCTAGTGAGCCTGTGGCTTTGGACTGACACTTTCATACACGCTGTCAGCATCTCCCCCTCACCCCCAGCACACACCGCCTTTTTTTTTCACTCACTCCTAGAGATTAGGATTTTCCCCCCTCATTTTATTGTTATGTACAAGTGCAGAATTTAAGGTTTACAATGGAGTTGAGCATTTTGTGCACGTGCGTTTTTTGTCAAAGTGACAAGGGCTTTCCCGCTCTCCTTTTGTCCCTCTCCGTACCCTCCCTTCCCTCCCTTCACCCCCACCCTGTCCCCCTCTTTCGCTTTGTCTTCCATTTAAAGTTCCATGAGACACATCGCCTTTTATTCCTGGGGTGAGACAAGGCGATGGACAGGGGCAGTTTCCTGCCCACAAGCGGGTTAGGCTCTTATGAAATAGGTCCCCTCCAGGGCACGTTACCTGTCTCTCAGGTCCTCAGGCTCTCCAAACAAACATGGGAGGCTTGGTGTGAAGGGGGAAAAAAGGAAGAAAGAGATAAAAACCTTCATTTAACGCTGCCTCCTATGGAGATAGACCACAATCTTGCCATGCCCAGGCAGGCTGAGGCCTGCCCAGGAGCACAACAGGAGTGGAAAAGTTAGGTAAGACAGGTCCCAAGGGGTTTTAAACTCTCACTTACCTTCCAACAAGCAATTCAGTATTTACAGTTTAATGTTCCTATGGATACTGAAGGTAGTAGCGGACTTCTGTTCTCCATAAACTGTAATTCTCTATGCTTACCTCTCACGGGGTTTTCAGGGCAATGCCCTGCTCTAAGTAGAGCTGTGTTTCAGGTTTTATTCTTTTTCCTCCCTTCTGCTTGCTCTAAGTCTGCTGTTGAGCACTGTTGTTAAATCTTTTCATCGCAATTATTGAACTTTCCATTTCAGAGTTCCTATTTTTAAATATAAGTTATGTCTCTTGTGATTCTGTACCTGCTGGGACATTATCTTTAGCTATGGCTTCCTTTCATTCCATAAACACCAGCAGCCGAGTTAATGGCTTATCTAGTAAATCCGGGTCCTGTGCTTCCTCAGGCACAGGCTCTAGAAGGATGAGGTGGGTCCCCCTGCCCTGGGCTTTGTTGCTACTTGTAATTGCTGGGATTTGTTAGCTGACTTTTCTGAGTTAGTTCCATAAAGGTTTTCTCTCTCTCTCTCTCTCTCTTTTTTTTTTTTGACATGTGTTCAATTGGTTTAGTGATGAGCTACTGACTGGACACAGATTTCCGAGGGAACGTGAAATCAACACATGTTCCAGTCCTTGCCCAGGCGTTCTGGTGTAGGTCGGAGGCACGGCTTTGGCGCTCAGGCAGGAAGTTCGTGCCTTCACCTCAGCCTTCATCGCCTGCTCTCAGCCAGAGGCGAGACTCCAGAGCTGCCTGAAGTGTTTCCTGAGTGTGGTTTCAGCCCTGCACACAAAGATGATCTTCTAAATTCCCAGGAATTAGTCAGCATTTTTCCATAATCCATGATGTTTCCCTCCCTAGAAGTTTTTTTTTTTTAGCCTTTTTTTTCTTCTAGTTTCATGTTTACGCAGTTGTTATAAGCTGTTCACACAGAAGTTGTCTGGAATCATTTCAGGTAAACAAAAGCCTTGAGAGGGGGATTTTCTATGGAACTTTCAGACAAGTCAAATATGGACAATTCCTTGAGAATGAGGCTTGGGAAGAGCTTCTGCTCTGGTCCGACCGACCCTTCCCCAGCTCACCACCTCTCCACCCACCCATCCCTCCATCCAAAGAAATTTGTTTACATTATTAAAGGATGTTCCTTCCATGGCCACCGTGGAAGAAACTGAGGAAGATAGAAGTAGAACAAGCTTAAAAATGGTACAAATTTTGCTGTTATCACTGAAATTTAGCTATTTCTGTCTCATACACACTCGTCAGAATTTTTTGCATGCATTTCCTTAATTTGCAACATTCTAAAACATTGCTTGACATAATTATTGCCAATATTTTCATTGCTTTATTGGAGATTAAAACTTCTGGAGAGTCTTATATTTTGCTATTCTCTAACTTAATTTCAGTAAGAAAAGTAATTCTATAATACTCATTTACTAAATTGAGAAATGGAAGTATTTATGATATATATGAGAATGCACTATCTACACCTATGTAAATTAGCTATACTAACAGTGATTCAAAACACAATTGTGGAATTTTCTCTTAGAACCCAAATTATCTTCACATGCTGCTTAAGATTTTGCTAAGTAAATATTCAATTCTATATTCCTTATATAAGTGTGTGTGTGAGTGTGCATGTGTGTGTTTGAAAGTGCTCTTGGCCAACCATGGATCATTTTTCAATAGTCAATTACTTTTGTATAATAAGTAGAGATTCTTCTTTTTTATAGAGCAAAATTTTAAGAATCTCTCATTTTCACCATTAGAATTGCAGGAGAGAAATACCATTTGTTTTTCATCCATAAAGTATTACTGACCAAGATGCTTTGTCCAAAAACATTATCAAACAGTTTAATACAAATTTTATTCCAAGTATTGCCATGCAAAAGCCACTCAAAACTCGCATCCTTTCTGCTTCAGACTGATTTATTCTATTTGCAATTCAGGGCTGGAGAAATGCAATATCAAGCCAGCAGTTAACCACAAGAAAGGAATCCGTATTTGACATTCTCTATGAGTATGGACAGGATTAAGGTGATTATGAACTGGTTTCACTTGTGAAGTAGGGCAGGAAAAGTAGCTGGCACTGTCTATTTTTCAAGGATTTAAAGTGTGTCTTGGTCAATTACTCATGATCTTGAAATTTGAAATAACAGCGAGAAAGTGTACATAGAGCACAGCCTAATGGGATTCCGCCCCCGCCATGGGTCATCTGTTTCTATCTATGCTTTTGGTCACACAGTTTCCTTAGGGTAAGGTACCCATCCCACCTAGAGGAGTGCTGTCATCTTGTAGACCAGCCTGCTGTCCAGAACCTTCTTTAACTCCTCTATCGTCGCCCAACGTCCTTACTAGCTCTCCACTGCTGCACAACAGATGCTCGGGCTTGGTGACCTTTTCAGGGTTCACTTTGAGATGTTGTGAGACATCAGCGAGGATGCTTTCTTGCCTCAGATTCAAAAAAATTACAATTTAACATGTCAGCCTTTTAGCGGCCAGTTTTCAGATGTGTAAATATGTACACCCCATACATTATGGACGGCACTTGGCATCATCTCCTTACCCCTCTTGGGTTCCCCTCTGTGTTACGAGGCTACACAACAATAACCTATGTTCTCTGACTTTCTACAATGGCATTCCTGCTGTGAATCTTATTACCAATGATGCAATTATAAGATCTGAAAATTAGAAGGAAGGCAAAAGTTCTCTCTTCCTCTCTGTCTTCCTGAAGTTTCAACAGACCAGACTGTTCCCTGCTTGCTGGCTTCATGTTCCAGCAAGTCTAGTTATCACCTTCAGGTATGAGCATATCTTCTGGGGATTGCAGTGGCAACCGTAGGAACATCAGTACCAGAGACTTCTGGACGGTAGCTCACAGTTTAGGTGGTTGAACATAAAACAAATAAGGCAATGATATACCTCAGACTTCTGCCTCTTTAGTCATACAAATAATATCGCAAAGATCTGCCTCTTGAAAGGGAAACAATTTAAATCAAATAAGAATTCTTATAATCATGAGCTATTAAAGTATTAGAATGTAAACTTTGAAAATCATTTGAAAATTTGGAGTAATGTATTTGGAGCTCATTAAAGTTTGACAAATTCTGTTCAGGATTATACTTGTAATATTAGCTCAATTATTATCTTAGTTATACAAATTATTTTCTTAGTTATATCAATATTTTGAGGTCTACATATAATTATATAATTGCAAATTTGTTTATAAATTTTTAAAAAATAAGTATGATAAAAATTTTGTTTTTGAAGATAGGGTCTAACTCTATAGTTCTGAACTTACTATGTCACCCAGGCTGGCCTCAGACTCAGAGCAATCCTCCTGCCTCAGCCTCCTAAGTGCTAGGATTATAGACATGCAACACCGCACTCTGTTTACATGGTGGTCAGAGATTGAACTCAAGGGAAGCATTCTAACCACTGTGCTATTCCTCCAGCCCTAATAAACATATTTTTTGAGACAGAATCTCTCTCTGTAGCTCAGACTGTCCCTGAATTCACTATGGAGCCCAGGTTGGCCTTGAACTCTTGACAGTCCTCCTGCCTCAGCCTCCCCAGTGTTGGGATTACAGGCATGCATCACCATGCCTGGCTTATGTGGTGCTGAGGAATTGAACTTGGGTACTTAGCACTTGATGCAAGCTCTTTAACTGCTGAACCATTCTTCCAGCCCGATACTTTCAATTGACACAAAATTGCACAAATTCATTGGGTACCGTGTGGTGTTTCAACATTAAGTATGTACTGTGTAATATTCAGATCAGGGTAAACCTCAATTTCCTTAGGAAATTATAACCTCTTCATGATAAAAAAAAAAAAACATTCAAAATCCTTTCCTGTAAGTAGTGAGACAGCACACTATGGCAGGGGCATGTGGTGGAACAAAGCTATTTGTCTCACAGCTAGGAAGAAACAAAGAGTGAGGAGTGGGCCAGGATGCCACATTCTCCTTCCAGGAAATGCCCTCAATGACCGAAGGACCTCCCACCAGGCCCTGCCTCTCACAGGCTCCACTGCCTCTCTTTTGGCACCACTCTAAGGATGGAAACTTTAACCCGCGAGCCTTTAGAAAACACTCAAGATATAAGTCACAATAAAGCCATCAACCCAAAATCAATATCACCAGCAAAACATAAAGCAATCGCAGAAAATATGATGGGAGAGGATGAAAAAGTAAAGACTTCATATTTATTAAAGAAAAGAGCTGTATTGTTAGTCACCTTTTTGGATGCTGAACTAAACCTCTAAAATCTGCAGCTTTAAGGGATGAGCAGCCTCATGAGGCTCGTAGTTCCCCAAGTTTCAGCTCAGAGTCAGCTGGATCCAAAGCAGAAGCATTGTGGTGGAAGGACGACTTCAAAAAGGCAGGGAAGCAGGGCAGTGGCGAGGGCCAGTGGAGAAGGAACCGGGGACGTAGTCACAAATCCAGGACCCACCCAGGCACACCCAAAGGTGGGCTTTATTCTTCCCACTGGTATCCAACCCAGCCAACCAGGGTGACAAATTTAGTCATCACAAGAATACTATGCAAAGAACAGTCAGAAAATGAGAAATAAATCATGGAATTTAAATACATGGTGGTAGAAATAAAAAAACAAGAAAAGCCATTTAAAGACGAAGCATAATATCCTACAAAATCAATAAATGTACAAATATGGGAACTAAGAGAAAAAAATAGAGGAAAACTAGACTAGCTGGTATTTTAGGAGTAAATTCCACCTAACAGGAAGCTAGGAAAAAAGAATAGAGAAAATAAAGGGAAAAATTGTCAAAACTAATTAAAAATACAAATTACCCAGATCTGAATGATTTGAGTTTTCATATTAAAAATATCCACAGGGGAACTCTTTAAACAGTAATCCACAGGTACATATCACTGTGGGATTTCAGAATATTTGCAATAAAAGTGAGTAACCAGACATAATTTTAGTTCTTTTTCAAAAAGAATCTTAAACCAGAACGACAGTTTAAAAAAAAGAAAGAAAGAAAGGCCCTGGACCTCTTGGCAGCAGAAAAGCTATTAGTAAGTGTGTTCCCTAAGATGAGAGGACCATCCAAAGGGGGCACAAGAGATGTAAAATATTCTGGACTCTGCAGAAGATGTGCAGAATTAGAGGCAGGATGTGAGTCAAGAACCTGTATGGCTTCTCTAGAAGCCTAGCAGTATCTAATGGACTAGATCAGGAGAGTTTGAGAAGGCTGCCTTTGAAAGATGAAATGACAGCGTGTGTAAAACATAGTTCAGTTTAGTAAGACAGTTATGCAAATAGAGGATGTCTGAGAGGTATAAACTAAGCAAAAGTTATTGCAAGACTTTAAGAACAAAAATAATTACAAAAGCCACCAGAGTAAACTCCATGGCTCTGTCCTGAATAGTGAACCAATCACAGTCATGATGTCACAATGTTATGAAAATGGAGAAAAAATGTGCCCCTTGGTCCATTACTAGTGTAGGGAAGAAGTCAGCCCTTACACTGACAAGACGACACGTTATGCCTAAGACTGAAAACACGGAGAGTGAGGATCTAGGTCATATGGAATACTATCAGAGTTTAATTTTTTGACTGGGGAGGATAAAAAAGAGGGGAGGGTCAGGAAAGAAGCTGTATTTTCTTGAAATATGTGTTTAAATAATTTTAAAGAACTGTACGACTAAATATATGGATGTCTAACTGAAAGAAGTTTAAAAAGTGAAAGATAAACATTTTATTCATTTATGTCTAAAGATTTCTGGTCATGCTTAGCAAGATTTTTGAGACATTAACCACAACAAAAATGTAAGTTAATAATAGTAGTGAAATATAATATTAGAGCTCACATAATTTAAATGTAGCTCATCTTTCTTTTTTGAGACAAGGTCTTGCTCTGTAGCAGAGGCTGGTCCTGAACTCTCATTGACGTAGCCCAGGCTGGCCTTGAAATCAGGACAATCTGTCTGCCTCAGCCTCCCGAGTGCTGGGATTACAGGCATGCACCAATTGTAACTCATCATAAATACAATGTTTTAGAGTGAATCATCGATGTTATTCATGATGAAGCAAAAAAGGAAGAACATCTGTTTTTTTTTTTAATGTCTTCTTTCTTCTTCCTTCACCCTCATAGAGATTATGCGGCGAAGGGCTTTCCCAGGCATCAGTGTTTGCTGCAGTCAAGTGAGATCCACCCCCCACCCCGCATTTTGTCACCCAGGACAATGTTCCTTGTGGTGCTCTAGGTTGGTGCTGGGTATCCCTAGTACCTATTGTCCATGTGTTAAGTTCACCACGCTCCTGTTCATCCTTCCTCTCTCCTGATCAGACTATGGCATTTGTGACCAGCCAATATAGGCTGGTCTCTGTCAACATCAGCTAGGTTGAAAGTCTAACGTCAAAACACAGAGAGTGTAATCAAGTGGAGGAACGAAAACACGCATAGAAATAACCACATTTCCACCACTGTATGTATAGCTGTGGGAGAAAGTGCTCATTCGGTTATTTTTAAGACACCTACCACTGAAATAGTTTCCTCATGGAACCAGCCATGGAGAATGGATAGAGCCAGGTTAAGGTCAAGATGGTCTTTAAAGACCACCTAGTTTATTTGATTAACTTCAGTCAAAAGACAAATTATATAGTGATGCAAAATCTGGAAAGTCACTTTCATAAAACTGGGGATGCGGTGACCTAGAAACCTTTAGCCTTTGTCAGGCAGGAGTCCTTGTGACAACGTTGGTCTTTTTCTCTTTGTGATCAGTACTCACCAGATCAAAATAGCCATCATGCTACCCTCGGTGCTGCTGCTTGCTCTGGCCTCTCTCACTGAATCAGACGCCCCTGGTGAGCTCATTTTTTGTCTGTTGGCTTTGCTTTCCAGAGAGACTTTCTTTTTGACCTGAATTGTGTTGGCGTCTATTCTAGCTCTATTCATTCTCCTTAGCTGGTTCAGTGAGGAAACTATTTCAGTTTGGCAAAAGAAAAAAACAAAGATAGATTTAATGGAAATGTACTGACTCATGGTTTCTACAAAATAAATTCTAAATGTAGTGAGTATTAATACAGTTTATTTAGGACTTATAGTGTTTTTCTGGATGTGGCAAATAGTACCTGGGAAAATTTAAAATAAAGCCATCCAATCTAAGTAATATTTAACAATTTTAATCCCACCTGAAGACTGTTAATCTGGCAAGATGAAGGAATTTTTCCTTCATTTGGCTCTATTTTTCTTTTGTTACATTATTACCATAAAGGTGTTTTTTCTAACATCTAATAGTCCATTCCTTGGGACTAAATTCCAAATTTCTTTATAAATAGATTTAGATTCTAGACTTACAAACAGAGTTTGATAAAGATATATCCAAAAACAAAGAAAATTTTATTATGTCATGGGCTTGGCTACTGTGGGTTTCAGTAACTTTGCCCTTGTTTCTATTAGCTATAGGTTTAAGCGGGATTTGGGAGTTTTTGTTGAAACAATGAGTCTCGTGAGACTATGTAACACAAGGCAAGGAAATGACTTTTCTGCTTTCCTAAGCCTGATCAAATTGGAAGAAGAAATTTAAAATGTCCAATATTTTCACTATCCAAAATTTAATATTTATAATATATTTGGAATAAAAAAGAATTTGTTTCACCCACAAAAGGGCAATTTGGATAGATAATGACCGTGCAGTGAATTTTTTTGAAACACTATGATAATGCAGTGATTTAATTGACATAGCTCCTGTGGATCCGCTTTTTTAAAAAAAAATAACAATGAAATGTGTTTGGTACACACAGCTCAGACAAGAGTTGCCAGCTAACAAACTTATGCATGCTTGTCAATATCATGAATACAGAATTCATCGTAAGCAAGGGTCAGCTCAGAGAGAGGGTTAGAAATAAAACTTATATTTCATTGTGGAACGTAATTCTTTGAATTTTACTCCTTAGTCCATAACATTCTATGAAGTCTTTTTTTTTCTTTTTTTTAACATAAGTGAAGCAGGACGGTATGGAATATTCTGCCAAGCCAATTCCAGCACAGTGTATCAACCCAGTGTCTCTGTTGTCATCATGTGGCTACCAGGAGGTCTGCGGGAAAGGAATTCAGGAACTCAAAGTTTTTCAAGGGCTTTTTCCTCAAGCATATTTTACCCTGAATTAAAAACCTGGTAGCTGAGTCTCTAAATATTCTCTATGTTTTATTCAACAAATAAATCAATAGAATAATCATATAATTTAACATTTTTAAGTTTCATGGGTAACAGACACTACTTAAAAATTCAACAATTGTATCTAATGCATATTCACACCTTTAATATACTTTGATTTATTTAAAAAAAAAACTGGATACTTTTATATTCAGGTTCTGTACTGGTTCCAGTGAGATGATAGGTAGGAAAAGTACAACTTTCATCTTCAAGGAGTTAATGTTTACAATAATTTCAGTGTATTAAGATACTGATATGTATCTTAAGTTTACTATTTTACAAATGAAATGCTATAATATTGTTTCAGACATAGCCTTTGAAGCCCAGGGAAAAATTTCCAAGGATATGCTGAAGATGTTTTGAGATTTGTAAAGACTTTACCACAGTATACATGAGGTAGATCTTAAGAATCTACATTATATGTAGAGAGAACAACATAGGGGATAATCCAGAACTGACTACTGACGTCAAATTTTATGTCTTTTAAGAGCTGATGTGCCAACAGTTTGGGAAACTTCTAGATTATTCTTCTATTGCTTACCATTTAATAATACTATACTCTTACTTTATATGTGAATAAAGTATACCCCAGCAAGAGAGATCTTTTCTTAAAAAAAAAAAACATTTTTATCTCCCAAAAGACAAACTCTTTCATGAATTTCAACATGACTCAAGTTAGCTGTCATTTTTTATGTCATTCCTGTCTGTACCTGCTAATAAAAAGATAAACGTAGGAAAGGGCCTCTACAAGTAATCATAGTGACTTTAGAAAGAAGAGTTTGAAGTATTCCTTGTGCTGGAGTCTAACATGTCACAGAAACCTTCACTTACAATACCAAAATATGACAAATTCTGGAAACTTGGCTATTTTACTGGGCAACTCTAAGTTAGCCATCCTCTTGATATCTAGTAGCTGTAAAGAACATTAAATACTTTAATTTTCCTACTATAACTATTAAATAGCTGCAAGTTTTTGCTTGACTTGATAAGTTACTTGCCTGTGTATGTACCTTCACCATCATGCCAAACCAAAATGGAGTCGACGCCCTCAGAAAGGGGCTGGCCAGCGGTCTTAGTCTAATTTCCTACAGTGATGATTCATGGAGTTTCAAAGCTTCAAAGGTCATTAAATGTTGTGTTTGCACAGATTTGGGAAGGTTGATGGCTCCGAAGATAACTTGAGGCAAAGTTCTGTCATCATCACATGCTATCAAAGGGTCTTCAAATCTTCAAACATAAAATTGTGTATTCCCCCAAATAATTCCTTCAAGAAGAAAATGGAAAAAGTCATGAGCATCTAACACCCCCAAAATATTGATAATTAAAAATGAGAGGTAGGTGAATTTGGTTGAAAAACGTAAAACAAAAATGGTAATTTTTTATGCTCCTTATTTTTAAAAAAATCAATGTTGTTTTTGTTATACAGAGAATTAGCAAATTATTTTTTTCCTTGAAGGAAAAGGGCCTAATAAAAGACATACATTTGAAATATTGCACAGCATAAAGAATTACGTGCATAATATAGTCATTGCTAGAATGACAAGTCCTCTGTTTACTGCTTCTATCAGTAAATAAAGATGAACTCTGATAACAGATTTCAAGCAGTTTCTACATAAAAATAACCAAATTCAAATAATAAGATTTGTATGTAATAATTAACTCCTGCTTTTATTATGTAATTCAATCCATAAAATTACTATATGGTGATAAACATAACATTTTCTCAATAATGAAATAAAAGTTTGTAACCACTGAGTAGATTGTATTCTGCAACGTCTCATAAACATTTTATATTAAACATTTGCTCCTAGTCCTGTGTTCTTTTTTTCTCTCTTATGATGCCTTTTATTTTTTTCAAGGGTCTTCATATCTAAACTTGGGGTTTTTTTCCTTTACAAATAATGATTTAGGATTTGTCTTTCAGGTTTGTTTTTTGCTTTTCTTTTCAACTGGCTCCAGAAGATTCTTAATGTAGGTCTTCCAGAAGCCAACTAGTCCTCTCTGTCCTGCCCCCTACTCCTAGGTCGTATAACTGATTCTCTTGCCAATGATGGCTAATGCCTCTGTGTGCTTAATTTTCCTGCTATTTGCACTCACTTACGGTCTACTTAATGACTTCCCGTCCCTTCCCACTTGAGGAATCAGACCTGCTCCCATCAGTTACATGGGGTCATTACGGCTCTGAGTTTCTATTAAGGAAACAAGTCACTCCAATAAGCACATGGCATTCTCGAGGTGTGTGTGTGTGTGTGTGTGTGTGTGTGTGTGTGTGTGTGCATTTTCTCAAACCCATGTTTCAATAGCTTTGTGAACCAATCCTCATAGTCATTATTATAATGTCTCATCTGTTTTTAAGCATCTATTTATTAGGTCCTCTTTTAGCACATGAAAACATTATTCTTTCTTCTTTGCCATGTCTTTATAGTCTTACTTTTGTAGGCCTTTTTTATTTTTAGATTTCACAGTATTCTTTATTCACAGTATATTTTTTTGAGGCAGGATCTCGCTCTGTAGCCCAGGCTGGCCTGGACTCAGGACAATCCTCTTGCCTCAGCTTCCTCAGTGCTGACATGAGAGGCATGCACCCCCATGCACAGTTTATGTGGTACTGAGGAATCGAAACAAGGGCCCTGCACTTGGTAGGCAAGCACTTTAACTGCTGTGCCGTTCCTCCAGCTCCTATCCACAGTATTTCTATACAAGGTAAGTTAGAAGTATCTGCTTTAGGAACGAGTACAATAAAAGTGCAAAACAACCCCACACTGACATCCGTTGTCACCGAACAGGGTTTTAAGGTTTTTCTTTACCATGAAGAAAGTTTTCCTCAGTGGAATCAGAGTTTCTGCTGGCGTGTTGTAGTGACAATACATAGCCACTAAGTAAACATTTGGCCCTAGGAAGTTTTATCATTCTTGACATGTTTAAAAATAATTTTTCCTATTTTTATTAATATATATATATATATGCAATACATAATGTTTAAAATGAACTTTGGTATTTTGTGCACCTATATAATACATCAATATTACAATCCCTCCCTATTTTGCCCCTCCCATCCCCTTCCCATCCCCTACCCAACTCCCGCTATCGTACCCATGTGGTTCTATAGAATGCCTGTGTTCTGTGTTTCCCAAATCAATGAAACCATGTGGTATTTAACATATTTAATCTTCTGCATCTGACTCATTTCATCACTCACATCACCACTTGTTAGCTCAGCTTCCCACCCTTAGAATAGGCTGCAGTCGCCATATCTTGATGCCTCTTCTCTGGGTCGAGCAGAGCCCTTTATTGGGACGATTTGCCAAAAGTTTTTCTTTTCCTGTATCTTACTATATCTTTGTCGAGATTCTTTAACATGGCCCAATTCACCAGTCCACATGAGAAGAAGAGTATAACAATGAAATATACAAGGCTAGAAAATGTGAGAAAGAAAAAGAAGTTAAATTTTATATTTCTTAGCTGAGTACTGAAAGGTAAATGTACATTCAAAAAATATGCTACCTTGGACGAGCTTAAGTCAATATTGAATTGCTAAATTAAGTGAACTTAAATTTATATCATGTAAGTGTACTACCCTTAAAGCAATAGAATGGCATGCTTAGGTATTTCAGATTTTTTCAGCTTTCATAAATTATTTACTCACATTTCACTAATTGCTAACATTTTGCCAGATTTGGTTTATGATTTTACCTACCTATCCATCCCTAACTTCATGCACACATATTTTAAAGATTTTATACCAATTCCCTATGTTGGATACAATTGTTATGTTTTGCAAACTGATATCCTATTAAAAATAATTATGAGGGAAGATTCACAGATTTTATGAGACAGTTGGTACTGTTTTAGAAGGATACCAATTAGATTATTTAAATATCATTTGTCTTTGTTATAATTTCTATTTAGGTGTTTTCTTTCCTCCATATTTTTGGTGCTGCTTGTCTCTCTTCTCTCAAAAATTCCCTTGAGTATTTTCTGCAATGCTGGGCTACTGGTCGCAAATTTCTTCAGGGATTCTTGGTCATGAAAAATTTTTACTTCTTCAGTTTTCAGGAATAATTTTGCTAGGTACAACCTGGGTTGACAATTTTTAAAATAATCTTTTAAAGAATTTATTCTGTCCTTTTTCCACCTTGATTTTTTTCTTTTTGTTTTTGGGACTTTATTTTGTAACTCTCCAAACTTTACTGTAAAAATTACCATTGATCTCGTTTCCAATCTCACACATTTGTATACATACTTCAAGATGATTTTCCTAATTATTTCTTTGTGTTAGTCAGCTTTTTATCACTGTAACAAAATATCTCAAATGTTAAACTTATAAAGAGAAAGGTTTATTTTTGGCTCACAGTTCAGGAGGGTTCAGTCCATGACCAACTGACCTCATTAGTTTGGGCCTGTAGTGAGGCAGCACGCCATGGTGGGAGCTGGTGAGAGAGAAAAACTGCTCTGCTCGTGACCCGGAAGCAGAAGGAGGAGAGGGAGGAAGAGATGGGAGACCCACAGCTGAGGACATGCTTCTAATGACTTAAAGACCTTCCACTAGGCCCCACCGCCTCAACTTCTTTGCCACTTTCAATAGCGCCAATCTGAGGACAAAAGCCTTCAACAAATTAGCCATTCGTGGTTATTCAAGATCCAAAGTATAGGATCCTCCAATATGAGGAATTTTTAAAAGGAATTGTGATCTTCTTCACAAACTTTAAGTATCTCTAGGATTAAAGTTGATATTAAACATTAATAATCTCTAAAATTTAGCACTACCTCGTCCATGAATTAACTGACTCAAAGAATTATATTTGCATTTTCCTGGACTATTGTTTTGATTTATATAAAGTTTTGCATTAGGGTTTCTTATTTTTTTTTCTTTTTCTTTTTGATGTAGGGTCTCACCCTTATAGTTCAGGATGGTCCGAAGCTCAATATGTGTCTCAGGCTGGCTTTAAACTCAGAGCAATCCTCCTGCCTCAGTCTCCCAAGTGCTGGTGTTACAGGAATGGACCACCATGCCCAGATGATCTTTATGTAGTTTTGGGGAATAGTACCCAGGGCTTGTACATGTCAGGCAAATATTTTAACCTCTGAGCTAGGACCCACAGAACATTAGATTTTCTAAAACAGGTTTTAGCAACATATTTTCTTCTCTTGTTCCAATATTAGACATTATGCTATAGATAAAAAATAAGCATATACCTAAGTGGGCATGCAAATACTTATATTTCATATGCTTGGATACAAACTGTGTTTCAGACATCTTTGTCATAGTCTAATTCACATCTCTTGTATTTGAAGCTGTTAATAACAGCTGAGCCATAATAGACAAGTGCATGAGTCCCTGTGGCCCACACTGGCTTGTAGAGGTTTCTTTTCTTGTTAGCATGTCACTCGTGAGGATGCTATTACCACATTTCACAACTTCAGGTATGTCTTTTAATATGTTCGCAATGTATTTGGTATCCACTAACTTTACCTGGATTGAAGGGAGAATGATAACCTCAGCAGAACCTTCATTCTTTGTTGTTTGGTTTTTTAAAGACGCAAATATAGCAACAACTTTTTCCAGTTTTTCTTTTACAATGTTCTGCAACTTGTCGTAAGCTAATCAATCATGAATCTCTTGCCTACTTTGTATCTTTTTTCCTCATTTTATTTATATGTATTAGTGCAAAACCTAAGGCTTACGCTGGAGGTGAGCCTTTTATGCACATGTGTATCTTGTCAAGGTGACAAGGGCTTTCCCGCTCTCCTTTTGTCCCTCCCCCTACCCACCCCTCCCTCCCTCCCTCCTGCCCTACCCGACCCTCCTGTTTCACTTTGTTTTTCGTTTTAAGTTCCATGAGTTGTGATCTGGGTCTCTCATATCAGAGAGACCATTCGATGTTTCACCTTCTGCTTCTGACTCACTTCGCTACTTTGTATCTTGTATCCCTTTTCCTCTGCTACCATTTCTACATGTTTTAAGCTTATCTGTGCTTCCAAAAATTAAAGAACCTCATTATTACTTCAGCTTCATTGTTTAGTCATTCAACCTTTCTCTAGCGTCATAAAACCATCTCTCAAAAATTGGGTCAGGAGAATCACACTTCGATCAATGAAGAATTTACCAAAATCAATCAAGAAGAAGGAAAGCAAAAAAGCGTAAAAAAGTGGAAGCCACCAAGAGCAGGTAGGTAGCAAGAAGACCTGGATCTTGAATCAAC
Organism: Ctenodactylus gundi; assembly: GCA_004027205.1. Lineage (NCBI taxonomy): Eukaryota > Metazoa > Chordata > Mammalia > Rodentia > Ctenodactylidae > Ctenodactylus > Ctenodactylus gundi. Next base: position 428,834 of record PVKB01000910.1, read on the forward strand.
TGTGCAAGGTTTTTTAACCAATGAGTCTATCATTCCTCAGTTTTATAAGGAGAACCGTGTTTTCTATTACAAAATAACCTTGTAAAGTCTCTTCCCCCATCTCTGTGTTTGATACTTACAAGATTCTTCAACACAATTCAACACTCAATTTATTGTCACTCACAAGAGAAGAGACACGTCTCTGGAAAATCATGGTTTTCTTTGGTTTCCACCATATTCCAGAACTTGCAATTCATAGTTGCCCCCCAAACCACAATAGATCATAAGCAATGCTGATGAGTGATGTTCTCCAGTTTTCATGTTGGGGAAAACCTTAATGAGATGAGGCTACGGGATGAAACACTATGATTTGGAGAACATTCCATTAATAGAACTTCAGGCACAGATGGCCCAGAGTTCTTTTCAGGGACAATTTTCTGAACCACATCCATGGCAGCTGGTTTGTATGAGATGGTCTTTAACAGGGGAATAAGGAATCAGGTGGCTTGGCTCACTTTCAATGGGGTGGAATTGGACACTATTTAGCATAAATTTGCAGTTTTGATATAGATTGCCTTGTGATCTTACTGCTCTTTCCTTGCAAAGGAAAAGTTTCATCTGCTTGCAACTTAGTAGTTAGCTTACTGTCTTCTAAAGGCGTGCTTTCTTTTTGTATATTTCCATCAGTTCCATTTGTGGTTTGAGTAGACATAAATTAAAACTAAAGATTAAAGGTAAATTTTGGTCAAAAATGCATAATGTGATATGAAACCTTAAAGTAAGAAATATTTTGCATGTTGTCAATGCTGTTAAAGTTAATATCATATTCAGTACTTCTCTTTGTCAATGGTCACCCAATAAAAAAATCTCAGCTACGGAATATGCTCAGTGATATCTGAAAATAATATTGTTTTATAGAGTTAAAGGAGGAGACCAGTCCACTATGGTCTAAATGTTTGTGTCCTTCCTAAATCCATATGTGGCAATTCCAACTTCCAAAATGATGCTACTCGAAGGTGGCCTTTGGGTGACCCAAGGGTCAGACCGTCAGCCTTGGTCCTAATGAATGGGGTCATCTCTCTTACAAAATAGGTCCATTACCTGTCTTATAATGTGAAAATGAAATGAGAACGTGCCATCCCTGACTAAGAGAGCCTCATCAGATACCAAATCTGTGAGCACCTTCATCTTGAAGTTCTTGGTTTCTACACTGTGAAAAACAAATTTCTGTTGTTTACAAGTCAACTAGCTCATGGTAGTATGTTGCAGTAGCCCAAACAGACTAGGATATGGCCAATGGGATTTTTACTCTTCCAAGTATTGATATGCTAGAGAATTGCTTTAAATACTGTAACAAAACAAAACAGCAATGACAACAAACTCTTGAGAACACTCTGTGTTTGAAATCTCTTAATAGATGTAAGATGTACAGGACTTACCAGGGAAATGTTCTCTGACTGTCAGCTCATTTGTGTTGACCACAGCCTGTGAATAGCAGTGGTTATTGTGATCATGGACAGAGAATAGGAACTTTGGTTAATTGCTTCTCTAACTGGAATAATATCAGAATTACTTAGATAAATTTTCATAGATACTCCTATCCCAATGATTCAACCTTTATAAATCTAGTGAGGTGGCATAGGAGCATGTATTACTACAGTGTGAAATGGTTCAGTTGCATGCTCAACTTGAGAAACTAAAAAGTCACCTAGGAGGTTAGTAAAGAGCACTTCTGGGTGTGTGTGGATGGGTCATGGAAGCATAATCATGGGAGTCTACATTTGGTCCCTGGATCCTCCCCCTCTGGTACTGCTTCCAGGCTCTTATTTCCAGCCACTATGAAATGGGCCATTTTGCTCCAGCATGTTCTTCCATTATGATGTTCTTGCATTGAAGTCAATCAACCATGGACTGAACATCCTGAAACCTTGTCCCAGCAACAGAAAAGCTGACATAATGCACAATAAGAATGACTACATAAAGCCTCTTAGGTGTTTCTAGTAATAACCAGAATTAAAATTTACTCAAGGAAATGTGCTTCTAATCTGACCTGAAGTAACTAGACTTCTGCCTTTTCTATCTTCCGTCTCATTTCTACTATCTAAATCCTGAATACTGTCTCTATTGCTCAAGTCTCTTTTTTATTTAATATATTGTCTAGGACGCTTTAAGACTGGGACTTACTTTGCTCTTTCCAGTTTTTCCTCCCTTTGGTCTTCATCACCTGGGCACAAAGAATGTTCTTGCCATGGCCTCTCAAATTCTGAAGTACAGGCGAGTGCCATAACATCCATGAACTGAAAATTTAAATAGATAGAACAAGTAACTCATCATGTGTCTTAGTTCACTTATGCTGTTATAACAAAATACCTGGAATCAGATAATGAATAATGAACAGAAACTTCCTCGCAGTTCTGGAGGCTGGGAAGTCCAAGATCAAAGCACTGGTAAATTCCGTTATGAGAGCTGCTCTCAACTTCCAAGATGGTGCCTGGTTGCCGTACCTTTTGAGGAAAAGAGCACTGGGTCCTCACGTTACTGAAGGCAAAAGACCAGTGAGTCAATCTCTGCTTTCTATAAAGCCATAGCCTTATTCACAATGAAAAGCAATCTTACGACCTAATGACCTCTTGAAGGCGCCACCTCTTTCTATAATCCCATCAACCATTCAACTGAAATTCTTGAATTTTGGGCATAGCATGTTAAAGCCATGGGACAGAAGCAGCAACTGCAAGAATTAGGTTTACCTTAAGGCTGTAGGAACAAAAATAACAACAAAGAAAACCCAAGTATTCTTTAATTTAGAAGTTACTGTAGGAGCTTAGGAGAGTTGGGGCCCAGGCTTCCCAGGAGAAAAGATTCATGGATAAAACTAGTGTTCCCAGGAACTTGTGACAGGATAGCCATGAGGTTTAGGAAGCCCGAAAGTTATATCAAGGATGAAATCAAAATCTCTGCTCTTAAGATGTTCATTGCATTGCATAGTGAAGAGAGTTATTGATAAGTTATTGAAGATAATTGATAAGGTATTGATAATTAAGTCATTGAAAGTAATTGTTAATGATGAAGTGTTACACAAAAGCAAATTCCTATTAGAGTTACTAAAATAAATTTCAGATTTATTTAACATGACCATTCAAACAAAATTCATTCTGGGGGCAGTCTAGATTTTATACCTTTCCTCATTGTCAAACTGTGTGTTAGACTATGGAGCCTTATTTTTGTTTTGGAATTTATAATAACCAATTATAAACTGAAATTATCACAGTCAGTTTTTGAATCTATTTAACACTTAGACTTAGGAAATGTATCAGAAAAAAACTTTCAGTTGGTGCCTCTAGGGTATTCAAGAGCTGTTTATGACAGCCTGGCTGTTCTGAGTTGGCTTCAGGCGGTTCTAATGACTATGATGGTTCTGAGGGGCGCAGCAGAGTACAGCCAAGAAAGATTGGAGATGTTCCTTCAGAACTCTTGAAAAATTCTCAAATACATTGGAGCAGAGAGACTGAGTCATTGAATCAGGGAAGATAATGTAACCTGAGTGTTTTACTGAGGTGACTATTCTGGTTTTTTGTCTCACAGGCAAAAAATTCCTTATCACAGTACTCAAGAGTCTGAAAACAGTTCCTGAGCAATCTTCAGATTGCAGGTGTTTTCAGGTGGAGAACAATGTCATTTCAATCTTTCTCCGCTTTATTAAAACACACAGGCAGCAAATCAGTATTTCCATTTTGGCTGACTATAAGAGAACATAAAATTTAATTATGAAATAATGGCTGTCAAGAGTATTTCCTCTTGGTTTAGATTAACATTTTTGTTCTGTTTCATGCTAGAATGATGATTTACATAAATGTTACATAAATATTCCCCATTTTGCCAGGAAAGAAATATTCTACAAATATCTGCAGCCAGGATCTCTCCCTGTAATTAGCTTCTCATTATATGGCTCACCCCTCATAATAGTCTTCTGTGATCATTGCATAACAGTTCATTCATTGTTAGTAACGTGTGCAGAGAGAACTCTTGTCATTTAACTGAAGCTGGATCTTCAACATGGACTTTTTCTAAAATAACACACATTGCCTCGGACATAGGCTAAAGAAAAAAATTACTCATACCACTTTATAATGATGGCAAGGAAGTCTTTATTTGAGGGGGGCTACTACAATAGAATTTTGAAGTAGAGGAAGAGTAGAACAGAAAGATGGGAGAGGAAAAGGGGAAAGAGAGAGAGAGAGAGAGAGAGAGAGAGAGAGAGAGAGAGAGAGAGAGAGACTGAATATGTGAGTCAGCCAAGACCCAGAATACAACAAGGTCTGATGCAAGGTGGATGGTTGGTGGGTGGAAAGCTACTAACAGGAGGCATCAGTAGTTAGGGGGATTCTGGCTAAACTTGCCCAACAAGAGGTAGAGGCTGCAGGTAGGTGCAGGCCACAGTGATAAGAGGTTGGTGGCATTTGCACCCTTGGAATAAGAAGCTCTTTTGGTGGTGGTTGCTAACTGTTGGGAATCGTCAGCTGCCAGTGATCACCTTACTTGGCTCCATATCATGAAACCATTAACTCAGAAAGAAAAAAAGAAAAGACACGACACATAAAACTGGTGTCATTATTTGAATGTCAGAATTCATGTCAGGTACCCTGGACTTCACACTTATGTTTGAGCCATACTCAGTTTCTTTCCTCTGTCATGTCATAGAGTTCTAACTAACGCATAGGTTTGTACTTGATGGTGGATTTGCTAAAGATGAAACTTAAGCCGTTGGGGAGGCCCTGGGAGAATCCTGCTTCCCAAAGTTTTCCCCATACCTGACTTGCACACACTCTCTGCCTGAGAGAGACCTCGGTGCCGTCTGGAGCCAACATCCACTGACAGGCGGACTGGCGGCAGGGCTTAGAGTAGCCGAGTCTAAGTGCTGAACTTCGGGTTTTAACTCCCTTGAGCAAAGTAAGGTTAAGAATTTTAGCTGAAGTTTGAGGAGAATGAGAAAAGGACATGTTACACCAAGAGGAAAAAGAAAAAGGAAAAAGTTTAAGCATGGTGTTACGGATAGATCACGGGTGGATAAGATTTCTGGCTTTCGTTCCTAGGTCATTCAACTAACAATTATCAGAACAAAGACCATGGAAGCACTGCAAATAAATACATACTCAGAAACAAAACTTCCTATTTCCTCTAGCAACGAAGCTGATCTGAAGGCCAGGAGAGTCATGACGAGCCACCAGCACAGTTCGTTTGGGTTTCAGCAGTTTTTCCCGATACCTTTGGCTCAGCCAACCCTCCTTCCCTCCAGCCACAGTGGCCTTTTATTAAATGGGTCAAGCATGCACCCCACCCCTGGGGAATTTTCCATATGTTTTTCCTCCTTTGAAATCTCTTCCATCAATTATGTGCTTGTCAGGGAACTCTCTCACTTCCTTAAGAATATACTTAATTACATCTTTGAAAAATAGCTTACCCTGGCCATATTAATATTAAAATCTGGCATTTCCCTTTTCACCTTCTCTCTGTGTCCACTCCCAGCCCTCCATTCCACAGTATGTGACTTTATTACTGGCGCTAAACAATTTTAAGGTATATAATTTCTTACTGTTGTGTTCTTCGTTGACTGTCAGGCTGCACACTGTAGAACTTCACCAAGGGATACTTTTTCACCCTGATATAATATTGCCTGGAGTACCATGTGTGTTTTATAAATATCTGTAGAAGGAATAAAAGACCAACACTAAATTGAAACTTCAATAGAGTTTACTGCCTGTCCCAAATGAGATTATTGAGTGCTCGTAAGTATAGACAGTTATTACCCTTTCAAAATACACTAACTAGGAGGAAAGTGCTAAGCCGTACAGTCCTCGGAAGAGAATCTTCTCCCATGGTCCTCTAGGCGTGGCAAAAGGTTTTGTTTTGTTATGTTTTAATATTTTGGAGATCCAATCCAAGGTTTTCCGCTAAACTGCATCCCTAATTCATGTTTTAGTTTTTGAGATAGACTCTTGCTGAATTGCTAAGTTGTCTGAGCTAGGCTCACACTCGAGATCCTCCTGTCTCAGTCTTCCACAGCTGAGACATCCGGTCCGCTCCACCAGATCTGAGTGAAAGGTCTTTAGAACAAGGAAAACTACAAGCCACCAGGTGGCGCCCGAAGGACTTGATTCTACTATAGAAGAGGAATCTTTGGTCTTCCCTCTTCACTCTGCAGCTCTTCTCCGTCTTTAGAAGCTTTGGTTTATCTTTGACTCTGATGCTTTGAGTCTGTTGGAGTGACCGCCTCATTCTTTACCTGGATCCTTTGTTGCTTGGTGGGCCAGGAGGTGCCACGTACCAGGCAGGTGTCACTGGGTGCCCATGATCACTGTGCTTTCATTGTTATTGGTGTTATTGGTCATGGTGGTGGCGGCCAATCGATTATTGTATTTTCTATTGCGTTTTGTTTCTTACTGATTAGCAAGTCTTTATATATTATAAACCCGTATCAGCCTTTTTCTAACACACAACTTGCAGAGATTGTTTCTTAGCTTATAGATGAGTTTTTTAATTCCTTAATGTTATCACTTGATGAACAGAATAAGTTAATATTAATGAAGTTAATTTAAATACTGTATTTCATGGATTAACTTTTTTCTGTTTTTATGAAAATGTGTTTGTTAACCTTTAGGTCACTAGGATATTCTTTTATAACATCTTATAGAGGCTTTGTTATATTGTTTTTCATTTATAATCACAATACACCTGCCCCTAGATGCCCTTGAACTCGTGGCCATCCTCGTGCCTCATTGTCCTTGGTGCTGATTACAGGAGTGCTCCGTCACTCCCAGCTTATGTGGTGCTGGGGAATCAAAGTCAGGGCTTTGAGCTTGCTAGACAAGTGCCTAAACTGCTGTGCTATTCCTCCAGCCCTTCCAGGAGCATTCTAGAAACCTGTGCAGGAGCACGCCATGTGGCTGGATGGCTGCAGAGAACTAAAGCACTTGTATTGAGCACTCAGTTAATTCATTTCAGTAGACATGAATTTTATGAAGATTACTAAATTGTTTTATTGAATTTTTGTAGCAAACACAGATACGTTCTCCTATTACATCATTTACCTTTTACTAAGAAAATGCTTTAAGAATGTGGTCGAGTCCTTAAAACTATACAATGTATTGGCTAGTTGAGCCACAATGTACTGAGAAATAATACGTTGTTCATTGTCACCAGGACAAGTGGGCTTTTATTGAATGTTTAATAAACAGGTTACCTTTGGTCTTACCTTTCCATGTCATTCTTTAGACAATTTTCATGTGTTCTTTCTTTTAGCAATACAATACATTCTTTTATTCTTTTCCTTTTATGTAATTATCCCAACTCAAATGTCACAAAAACCTCAGTAAATATAATTTTAGATTTTTGAGTTCCGTATAAAATCTTTTGATCTATGAGAACATCAGGATGTGGAGGCAAATTGAGTGAAGGTGATTCTAGAAGATGCAGGAGCAATGTGGACTTAGAAATATTTTTTTAGGAGTCTCTTTTTAAATGTATGTATTTTCAGGGCCTGGTGATATAGTCTTTTAAGGCCAGCAGAGGATGAGGCAGGAGGATCACAAGTTTCAGCCGAGCCAGGCCAATTCAGCAACTCAGTGAGACCCGATCTCAAAATCAAAAATCAAAAATGCGCTGGGGAAGTAGCTCAGTGTAGAGGCCCTGGGCTGGATCCCTAGTACCACCACCACAACCAAGCGCATTTAGTCGTATTAGATCACCTAAATCCACTCTTAGTGTAGACATTTGGGGAAAAACAAAAAGAGCTAAAAGTAATTGCCTAGTTTCAGCTAACTGGACATAGGGTGTTGTCACATGGTGTGCTTTCCTATTGACCTGTACATAATTACAGATATTTTATGCATGTATTTTTCACTTGTTTGTATCGTGTCATGTTTTTCTGCTTATAATACTCTGGAAAAATTCATCTCACCAGACATAAAATAGCATATATGTTATTTCTGTGATTTTCAAAAATCTAAATTGAAAGCACTTTTTAATTGAGCACAGTCTTTTTGTTTGAATTCTTGGCACTAATAGAATGAAAGGCAAATTGACTAGAAACAATGTCATATTTATTCTATCTTCTTTCAGATTATTAAGAATAAAAATAATCTCATCAGCCTGAATGTTCGGCAGAATTACCCGTTTTCACCTCAGCATGAATAGCAGTGTTTTCACCTCCAAGATGCACACGCTCAGACATGGGCTGTCATGGCACGTTACTTGGCCTAGCTCATATACTCACTAATTACTCTCTAATTTTAAGGTCTATTCAATGGTGCATAGAAAATAACACAGATGTTTTCAAGTCTGGAAAGGTAGGTGATGAAAATTTAAATTTTATTTTATGATGGATGCATAATTTCTTAACTGGTTAATTTTTTTTACATATCTCATCTTGATAATTTTTACTTCCCTTTCGTACCCCTTCATCTGAGCTAGGCTCACACTTTCCTGTCCACAAAGTCTATCTTCTTATTTTCTCCACCTTTTATCTTTTATGGTTTGGTTTCTCATTTTAAAGAAACAATATGGTATTTAACCTTCTGTGTTTGGTTTATTTTGTTAAGTATAATGGTCTCAAGGTGTATGTCTTTTCTTTAAAAAAGATATTCAAATTTATCTTTCTTTATGGCAGAGTAATATTGTGTAAGTATACCACATCTTTTTCATCCATTCATTCACTGATGGACATAGCAGCTTCTTCCAATAAGTCATGCTGCTATAAACATGGGTATGCATATATATCACTTTTGTCTGAAGACTTTAATTCTCTGGGAAGATACCCAGCAGAAGTAGGTAGCGCTGAGTAGAATGGGATATCTATATTCAGTTCTCAAGGAGTCTCCATACTGCTTTTCATAGTGGTTGCAAGAATTCCCGGTCTCCCCAGCAATAGGGGATGGGTCCTTTTCCCCCACAATTGCACTAGCATTTGTTGTTTCTCACTGGAGTCATATGGAACCTCAGTTTTGTTTCTCTGATGGCCAAAGATGCTGAACACATTTTCATTTATTTATCGGTCATTTATGCTTTTTCTGAAAATTGTCTATTCCTTTCAGGTTCCCATTTTTGATTGGGTCTTTTATTCTGGGAGACCTTTTTTCAGATCTTTGTACATTCTAGATAATTATCCTCTCTCCGAGGAGTAGCTGGCAAAAATATTTTCCATCTGTTGGTTCCCTCTCCACTCTGTCGGTTGTTTCCTTTTCTGTGCAAAAGCTTTTTAATCTCATACCATTCTGCTTGTTGATTCTTGTTGTTATCTCAAGTGCTTGGGGTGTTTGAGAAAGTCCTTGCCTACACCTATGTCGTCTAGGGTTTTCCCTGGTTTCTTCTTCCAATAGGTTCAGTGTTTCCACTTTAATGTCTAGGTCACTGATCCTTTTTGATTTGATTTTGGTGCAGGATGAAAGATGTGGGTCTAGTTTCTTCCACAGGTAGTTAGATAATTTACCCAGCATCATTTGTTAAAGAGACTATCTTTACTCCAGGGTATGTTTTTGGCCCTTCTGTTGAAGATCTTGAAAAATAATAATTTAATTCATCCATAAAATTGTGACCATATAGCCATGGGAGTATGTTCTGAGAAATGCATTGCTGCCTGGGGTTGTTATTGCATAGTGTTTTGGTTAGGATCTGGAGTGTCCCCCAAAAGCCTCATGTATTTTAATGTTATGGATTGTCTATGGAGTCATGTAATGTTGGTGGATTGGGGTCTGGCCTGGAGGGGTGGATTGCAGTTGTTGGGATTAGGGACGTGTGAGTTAAGACTAAAGGCATGTGATTTAAGACTAAAGGACTGTGACTTAAGACTAAAGGTGTGTAGTGGCCACACCTTCGATACCAGGATGCAGGAGAGACTAAGACTGGGACTTGGACTGGTCTCGATGAGTCTCACTTGCCTGTCTGTTGGTGATGTCCTGAGAAGCTGCCTCCACCTTTCTGTCTCTGCCGTGTACTTCAATTGCTGCCGGCTGCCCCTGAATGGACTGTGACCATCTGAAACTGTAAGCTAAAATAGACCTTTCCTTTCCTAAATTTGTGCGTGTCAGGTATTGAGTACAGCAACGAAAAAAGTAACTGAGACACATAGGAATCACAAAATGGACTCACTCAGTTTGTGTGAGTGGCTGAGTTTATTGTTAACAACACTGAGTCGACTGAAGAGTCAATAAATTTACTTATCTTGTAATTGGATAAAAATCTGCTTTTGTTTAAAATCAAGTCAATTTGTATGTGTGTGTACGTGCATGTGTGTGAGTACGGGTGTGTGTGTGTGTGTGTGTGTGTGTGTGTGTGTGTGCGCGAGAGAGAGAGACTGGAATTGAAGATTAAACCTAGGACCTTTATTCTGTGCAACATTCACAGCCCATTCTGTATTTTTAATTTTTTTTGAGTTTCGGACAGAGTTTCATGAAGTCACTAATTTGCCCAGGCTAGACAATCCTCCTGCCTCAGTCTCCTGGACTTTTGAGATTACAGATCTGTCCCCCTTGGCCCAGCAAAAGTCAAATCCAACTTTTTGAGATAATTCTTTCTCTGTTGCCCAGGCTTGACCTGAATGCACTGTGGAGGCGAGACTATTTAAACACACATCAACCCTCCTGCCTCAGCCTCCTCAGTACTGGGATTACAGGCATGCACCACCAGAACACACTAATTTTTAAAAATCTTACTAAATCTTCATTTTTTTCCACAGAGACTTTTTTTATTTACACATCACACCCTTTTCCCCTTCTCATCTGTCACTCCACCCCCAGGACCCCTTTCCCTCTCCACCAAGTGTATCTTCTTACTTTCTTCCCTCTCTCTTTTACTTTCCCGTGGTTTGGCTTTCTCATACTAGAGAGACCATATAATATTTAACCTCTGTGTCTGATTCATTTTGCCAAGCATAGAAGATGCATCCATTTTCCCACAAATGACTCAAATCTATCCTTCCTTATGGCAGAGTAGAGCCACATAGTTGGACATACTGGCTGCTTCCAATATTTGGCTACTATAAATTGTGCTGCTATAAACATGGGCACACATGCATCACTTTTGTATGATGACTTTAACTCATTTGGGAAGATCCCCAGAGGAGGTTTAGCTGGGTCTAATGGAATATCTATTTTTCAGTTTTTTTTTTTTTTGAGAAATCTTTGTACTGCTTTTTATAGTGCCCTACAGAAATGGAGAAGAGTTTCTTTACCCCACAGCCTCACCACCATTTGTTGTTTTTTGAGTTCTTAATAGCAGCTGTTCTTACTTGAGTTAGATGAGGCCTCAGTGTTGTTTTGATTTGCATTTCTCTGACAGCCAAAGATGAAGAATATTTTTTCATGTATTTATTGGTCAGTTGGTCTTCTTCTAAGTACTGTTTATTCATTTCCCGTTTTTTGATTGGGTCCTTTATTTTAGAGGCTCAATTTTTTTTTTTTAGTTCTTTGTACATTCTTGATAACAGCCCTCTGTCTGAGGAGCAGTGAGTAGCTGGCAAAGATTTTTTTTTTCCATTTCATAGGCGTCTTCTTCTTTTGCTGTCCAGAGGATTTTTCCGTTGATATCATCACATTTGCTGATTCTTGGTTTTATCTCACATTATTTGAGGTTTGATTGAGAAAGTCTCTGCCTACTCCAGTGTCTTCAAGAGTTTTGTTTATGTTTTTTCCCAAGAGCTGGTTTTGTCAATGTAGATATTAGTGTTGAAGAAAAGTAATTTTTGGCAGTACGTTCAATTTTTAGAAAAAAAGTATTCAGAACAAATTAATACAACAATCTGTGCTTCAGCTACAAATTTTATATAATATGAAGTTTAATCATTTGTTTCTGATGAAAATTTGTCATCTATATTGAGATATTCTATAAAATTAAACACTGTGTTTCAAAGACAAAAGGAAGGAAGCTATCTCGTTATTAGCGTTTCTTGTCAGAGTGTTGAAATGATACTTTTTTGGTGTATTATGTTAAATACACATATTGTTAAAATGACTTTTACCCATGTCCTCACCCCCTTTTTCTTAGTGTGACTACCAGAAAACTTTGTATTACCTCTATTGCCTTACTGTGTTCCTATTGGGCAACACAGCTGTAGACAGTTCACATTGGAACATTGGGTTTCTGTCAACCTCTTTAATATTATGTTACTTTTCAAGGTGCCTAATCCATGTTCCCTACTCCAGGATGACATTCTTCTTTTCTCGTGTATACACCTTTCATTGAAGGCTTGCACAGACGATCAAAAGTTATACCCAGGGACCAATTTTTGAACTCCAGAAACTCAGAAGTTTCACAGAAGAATGTGTCAATAAATCTTTGAAATATGGAGATATAACAAATTAGAGATGTAGATTCAAAGCACTATCTGCAGAAAGGTGACACTGAAGCATCCACCATTGCACTCCAGTGAGCGGAGACAGTGGCACACGTGAGTTAAATGTCTGTGATATTAACGTGGTAAATGGATGTAAACTTGGAATATAGAGCGCAGTAGAGCTGAATTTGAAATAAGAACTTAAGAGAGGAAGTAAACGACAAAGGGTATGGAAGGAAGTCTTGGTTTTGTGTGAAAATTCACACTGGGAGGAAAGGAACGTGTTTCTACATGATGGCAAAAAGTCCCAGCTTTGCTGTAGTTTAGGAGTAGCTAAATATATTAATATGATGCCGATGTGAAAGCGTGTTTTTAACATGTGCTGGTTTTAAAAGCCTATTTCACTTTGCAGTGCTGTTCCAAGTGAGGACTATCCTTTTACACATACGGGGAGAGTAAGTAGCTCTCAGAAGTGCCCAGTGGCTCACGCCACTCATTGCTTCTGCTCTGGTGCCCTCCCGTGGTCATTAGAAGCTACTTATGTAAGGTATTGTGTTATCGTCCTTAAAGAATTTATTTACGCTTATGCCCAGTTCTTGTATTAAACAGTGTTTGTCAAATACGTAACTAACACATTGCTCCTTTGATGATGAGGCTTTTGCTAAGTTATTTTAATTTGTCTTTCTAAGTCAGCGGAGGACGCTACCATTTTGGAAGTAAATGTTTGTGGCATCACGAGGTGTAGAATCTGCGATAACTGTTGGCCTCTGGATGCTTCATGAGGAAGACAGCGGGAAGTCGTTAATGCATAAGAAATGTTTCTGGGCCATAAGATTTGGGACTTTCCAACATTTAAGAAACAGCTCTTAAAGGGCAAAGGGTTGCTGGTGGGGAGGTGGCCCCCTTCTCTAGCTTCCAGTACATATGGTGGTACCATACACTTCCCCTGTGCTGTAGAAAGCAGCAGCGTGAGTGATGGATCACATTTTTCCAACAATGAATCTTAGACATCTACAGAATATTTTTGATGCGTGATAGCCAGTCTAGGCATAGGGACCTGGCAGGTACCATGTGTGCTAAGATGTTGTACACCCCAAAGAAGAGTAAAGCTCAGAGTGAATGCACATTTCCCAGTTATAAGAAACAAATTTGATACCGTTCTTCTAGGAGCAATTATCTGGATTTCATGGAAAAGCTTTATGCCTTTTTGTTCATTTGTTTCTGATCAAGCATAATATGAAAGCACTATAGTGTGATGAATGACACTACGTATTCATTGGAGCACCTTTTCTATGAAAGTTGAAACCGCTTCAGAATCTAATATTTCAGTCTTCCTAAGGTTACACTTACACATCATAGTTTCTTCTGTAGGTTCCCAGATCCCTCAGGTTCTAAAGGAGGAGTTTCTAGAACCTAGAAATAAATACAACTTGGCAATTGACATTTGGCCAAAGAGAAGGAATTCTGGAAATGAACAGATACAGAAATTTAGCTCATTGGAAGTAAGTGTCAGGCAGGGGCCCTAGACCAGCAGTTCAAGTGCTTGCCTAGCAAGCCCAAGACCCTGGATTAGATCCCCCCAGCACTACATAAACTGGGTGTGGTGGCACACACCTGTAACCCCAGCATTCACAAAGCTGAAACAGGAGGATCGACCTGTGTTCAAGGCCAGCCTGAGCTACATAGTGAGTTCAGGAGCAGCCTGGGCTACAGAGTGAGATCCTCTCTCATAAGAAGTAAATGTCTCGCAAGATAATTTATACAATGTTTATTTTATTGCCAATTTTATATGTTATATAAAATAACATTTTGATATGAAAGGTCATGTCCTCTCACTACAGATTGTAGAGGAGAAAGAACACGTAACAATATGCCAGAAGTCCGCTGTATGAGTTATTTCACTTATATGACATTGCACCTGATTTGACCTATATATTGTATTTTTTTGGGTTATGTATAAAAAATCTTCAAATACACAGACTTCCAATAGGCATACTGAATTTGGATGAAATGGTGGCCTCAAAATGCTATTAAGAATGTGAACAATTTTTATTATATTTGTTACTCACTGAACATACATTTATTGTCATGTATAACTCCTATATAATTTCTCAGTCTAATAACTTCAATTAACACTAAAATGACTTGAGAGCCTATATTTATATATCTTCAAATAAGCAGTACTGGCCCTCAAGACTATCTTGTGTCTCACTAGTGAATTAAGTCAGAAAGGCGTGTTTTCTTTGACATCTAAGATTTGCAATAGACAAATGAAATAATTTAGGTAAAGGTCACTTTTGAAATTCTAAATCTCAAATTTCAATTGTAATTTAGATTTTACTACATAACTCTATACCAGAATTCAGACTAGGGTCTGTGTTTGCTTGTAATGGTTTTTCTGCAATAAACAGCAAATTATGCACTAGATTTATAGCAGAGAAAGAGGAGAGGATCCCACTGTTACTCTTCGGTTATATCACATAATTATTTTAGACCTTTTTGTCTTATTGTAGCTCATCTTTTCTGAGGTAAATATTTGTAGTTTAATTTTAATTCCTTTGAGTCTATCCAGCTGCTTGGCATAAAGTAAGTGTCTAGTGCATCATTTTTTTGTTTGTTAAGGCATCAATGAATGCATTAATGCACTCCTACAGACAAAGTATGGTCCAGCAGTGAGCCAAAGATTTCTGTTAAATGCTAAACCATAATAGTTTAATAATAATTTTAGCTATTAGCAATAAGTTTTTAAAGAAAAGATTTTGCTCGGTAGTCCACATTGGCGCTGAACTCACTATGCAGCCCATGTTGGCTTCAAACTCACAGCAATCCTCCTGTCTCAGCCTCCCGAGTGCTAGGATTATAGGAGTGTACCACCATGCCCAGCTAATTTTTTATGTGGTACTAAGGAATTCGGCCCAGGAACTTACACAAGGTAGGCAAGAGCTTTAATCAGTAAGCTACACTCCCTGCCCACGATTGGCAATCATAGCTGCCTCATTTATTCTGTAGTAGCAAGTTATAACAGTTGGCTAGATATCAATGGCCAAATTACAAAAGGTACTGGAACACAGAATGTACTCAGAAAATAAACTCATGTGTGAGCCTGGAAAGTTAAAACCATTCTTCAGTTGGTAATCAAATAGTATGTTAAAATGCACAAAGGCAGAATTTTGCTTACTTCCCCATGAATTCTGCAAAAGAAAGTCCAGAAACAATGGAATTCTGAAGTGTTCTGTGGCTATGAGAACAGAAGCCATGGTAATCTAGCCTACCCAAACTTTATGGATTCTAGAGGCAGGAGAATAATATTGTTACAGACTAAATGTGGACAAGTAAGTTAGTGAACTAAATTTAGCACCAGATAAATGGTTGCACGTCAGAATTGTTTTTATCACTGTTATGCCATAAATATATATTCTGAGTCTTGATTTTTCCTAAGTAATGTGTAGGGTTGATTCTAAATTCTCCAGAGTAAAATGATTTTTTCAAGTAGAATTAACCTTCTGTATATGCAAATAAACAATTATTATAGTTATGTACAACAATTTCATGAATAACAAAGGGTTACTATTACATACACTTAACATTGTACATAACAGTTCTGATAACTTCTGATATATATTTTGTTACATTATATATAAGTTAAAAATCTCAAGCATGTATTTTTAGCTCATTTTTGAAGGTTTATTCCAGCTTTAACATATTTTTACATCATCCAGAAGTAACTCGTAATCTTACACCTTTTATCAAAGCTTCCTCTTCTCTCCCAACACACACACACACACACACACACACACACACACACACACACACAACCATCATACCATCATCTAGGTCAGGCAGAGTACCTGGATGTGAGCACCTTCATCCTACAGTGGTATTTGACTCATGATACCTGAGGAAGTATATATATTCTGGCTTCATTTCAAGTTATACCCAGATAGGTTCAGGTTCAAGTCACATCAGATAAGTCAGATGTGACCGAGTTGACGTTGATGAGATATTAAGAGCTTTCCTCTAGGGAAATCATCTATGGGATGAAAACCAAATTTGACAACCAGAGAGCAGCCTAGTGAGAGCAGATATTATGTAAAGAACAAGAGAATTTACATCTAGGAATGAGATGTGGATGGTTTGAGAGACACATCAGTAAAAATGATGGGAATTGAACATTTGCTAGACACGGCAATCAGATTTCTAAGTCTGAGTGATGGGATGGAATTTTATTGCCAAGAATGGAAGTCAGAAGAGGGATAGGAGAGGAATGTTTGGCAGAAGGATTTTAAATTCTGTTAGGACACCCAGGATAAAATGTATAGTAGAAGTCTAGAAATGTATATCTGGACTTGGGGAAAGATAGCATAATTAAGTATACCTACCAAAAGAGAAGGGGTGAACCCCTGTGGGAGTAGGAATTTGGCAGGATCTGAAACATGGTGGGGGCGGCGGGGACAGCAGAAAAATAGGAACAACTTTTGGAGCATCCACGTTTTAAAATATTTCCACATTATAAAATGGTTGTTAACAATTTAGAATGGAAGAAGCCACATTACCCTATAAAATCATGATTAAAAATTTTTGCCTATTTTTATAAGATGACCAAGAACACGGTACACGATCTCCCATATTCGTAAGGATGAAAATTCATTTGACAGATATTTATTGATTACAAATGGTTATGGATGACATCGCCCAGTGTGCCACTTGCTGCATTGGTCAATGGCGTTCTGACCTGGGCTTTTCTGTTACCGTAACAAAATACCTGCGACAAACAATTCAGAAGGACAGAGGGTCCACTTTGGCTCACAACTTCCAAGTTCAGTCCACGGTTGCCCGGCCCCATCACTGTAGCTCAGTGGTGGCACAGGACACCACGCAGGGGAGCTAAGTGGCTGGGGAGTGGTAGCATTGGGTGCCAGGGTTCCCTTCGAGAGTGCATCCCTAAAGTCCTAGCTTCCTCCAACAAGGTTCCACTTCTTAAAGATTTCACCACCCCCCAATAACATTACAAGCTGGTGGCTAAGCCTTTAACACATGTGGAGAACACTTAAAATCCAAACCACAGCAATGGTGATTTGAACGAAGCTGTACATTGTAAAGGTTAGCTGTGTGGGTTTCAGCTTTGGCAGTAGGCTGATGCAGTTCAGGAGTGCAGAGCATGTGCAAGGCCCTGGGACAATCCCCAGTGTCTCCCACACACACACGCACACACATGCTCACGCACATGCACACACACTGTAAAATGGTCAAAGAAATCAGAAATTCTTAAGAGTAGCTGACTTCTTTTGAGGACCAGACTTATTAGAAACATTTTTAGGGGCTGGAGGAATGGCACAGCAGTTAAAGTGCTTGCATTGCAAGCCCAAGGCCTTGAGTCCAATTCCCCAGCACCACATGAAGTCGGGTGTGGTGGTGCATACCTATAACCCAGCACTCAGGAAGCAGAGGCAGGAAGATTGCCATGAGTCTAAGGCTAGCCTGGGCTCCATAGTGAGTTCAGGACCAGCATGGGCTAGAGACAGAGTAAGACCTTGTCTCAAAAAAAAAAAAAAATTAAATGTCTTTTTAATGATACTCTTCAGCATAATGTACTCCTACTTTTATCTGAAAATCAGAAACACCCAGGAAAAGCTTTTCAGCTATATAAGATCATAACTAGAAGATTTCATTTGTAGATAGTTACTGTTATTTTATAATACAATACAGGCTGTAAACATCAGAATATTTTTATTTCTAGGGATCTTTACTGGATTTGTCATACTTTGAAGAAGCAATCTATATTTTTATTTATTTATATTCCTGCATTTGATAAGCTAATAAAATACAATAAAGCATAGATAACCTGAGGAGAGAGAAAGAAGCCTCAGCTGCTGACATGCCACATGAGGGAACGGTCTCTGTACAGGAGGCCGTGCAGCTGGGACAGCAGTTCCCCAGGAAACTACCTAATATGAGGACAAACTGCCTCGGGATGGGGAGGCCAACTTTCTTTCTTTTTTTTCTTTTTCTTTCTTTCTTTTTTAAAAATTGAAACAGGGCCTCACTCTGTAGCCCAGGCTGGTCCTAAACTCACTTCGGAGCCCAGGCTGACCTTGAACTCACAGCAATCCTGTCTCAACCTCCCAAGTGCTGGGATTACAGGCATGCACCACCACGCCCAGTTTATATGGTGCAGGGGAATCAAACTCAGGTACTCAGCGCTTGTCTTAGCTCTTGCTAGGCAAGCACTTTAACCTCTGAGCCATTCCTCCAGCCCAGAGGGCAACTTTCTTTATGATCTAGTTACCACTGACTCTACTCACTCAATAATACAGATTGAATGAGGTATTGATGAATTAAAGTCTAAATCCTATTGGAGTGAACATAAGAAAGATTTGGCTTATTACATAAATTTTGTCTGCTTTCAGACTAATTACTTCATTTTAGGTGAATTTTCTTTTCTGCTCTGTCTGGGAGTTAAATTTCACAAGTCTATACATTAATAAGGACCTGCTAGTTATCCATTTTTATTGTTTCATTAACATTGGCTGCATCATTATCCTTTATTATTATGTCCTTTGTGATAAATAATAGCAATCAGCTTGAGAAACTGGAGTAATACATATTGTATAGTGATCATTTTTCCTTCCCCGCCCTTTCCTGCCTTCTAACCCCCCACAGTCCCTTTTCCTCTCCGTAAAGTCTATTTTATCACTACCTCTTCCATCTCTCTTTTACTCTTTTATGATTTGGTCTCTCATATTAGAGACACCATGGTTTAACCTGCGTCTGATTCATTTCACTAAACATAATGATCATAAATATGTTCATTTTTCTACACATGATTCAAATCAATTTTAGTGCAGATTAGTACTCCATTGTGTAAATATGCCGCATCTTCTTTATTCATTCATCTTATGTTTGTTGTTTCTTGGAGAAGATTTTTAATTTGATATAATCTCACTTTTTAGACTCTTGGTGTTATGTAATATGCTTTGGGTGTTTAATTGGGAAAGTTTTTGACTAGGCCTATGTCTTCAATTGGCCTAATTTTTCTTTCAACAAGTTCAGTGTTTTCATTTTGACATCTAGGTGTTTGATCCATTTTGATTTGGTTTTGGTGCATGTGGAAAGATGTGGGTCTAGTTTTAATCTTCTGCATCTGGCTAGACAGCTTTTTCCAGCACTATTTGTTAAAGAAATTCTCTTTTCTCCAGTGTATGTTTTGGATCCATTTTCAAAGATCAGATGGCCAAAGGTGTTCAGGGTTGCCTCTGCATCTTCAGTTCTGTTCCGTTAATTCACCTATATGTTTTTGTTCCAATAACCATTTTTTTTTTTTGTATCACTGTTGGCTTTGTAATATAACCTGCTGTCTGGTATTGTTATCCCCCTGCTTTTTGGTTGTTGCTTAGGATTGTTTTAGTATTTTGGATCTCCTCTGGTTCCACATAAATTTTAGGATTATTTTTTCCAATTCTCTGAAAAATGCTGTTGGCATTTTTATTGGAGTTGTATTGAATCTATATTTCAGGTTTTGAGTCTTTTCTTTTCTTTTTTTCTTATTTTTTTTTTGGGGGGGGGGTGGGACAGGGTCTTGCTCTGTACCCCAGCAATCTTCCTGCCTCAGCCTTGCAAATGCGGGATTAAGGACATGTGCCACCACACTCAGCTTATGTGGCGCTGGGGAATCAAACTCAGGGCTTTTTGCTTGCTAGGCAAGCATTTTAACTAGTGTGCCATCCCTCGAGCCCATACATATCAGTTTTTGTACAATGGACAGTTTGACAATATTGATTCTGCCTATCCCGAAACAGGGATGTCTTTCCATTCTCCGATAATCTCTTCAATTTATTTTTTTTTTTTGAGATTACTATAGTTTTCAGTATAGAGATTTTTCAACTTCTTAGTTTTGTTATTCCTAGGCATCTAATTTTCTTTGAAGTAACTGTGAATGGGATTGTTTTTCTGATCTCTTTGTCTATGTTTTCATTGTTATTGTACAGTAATGTTATTGATTTTTGTGTGTTGATCTTATATTCTGCAACTTGGCTGAATTTCTTTGTTCTAAGAGTCTCTGGTGGACTTTTGGGGGTTCTCTAAGTGAAGGACCATGCATGTCCTTTGCAAACAAGTGCAGCTTCACCTCTTATTTTTCTATGTTTTCGCTTATCCCATTCTCTTCCTGATGGCTCTGGCTAACGTTTTGAGCCCTATGTTGAACAAGAGCGGACAGAGTGAACACCCTTGTCTTGTTCCTGAGTTTGGGAGAAAACTTTCAGTGTTTCCCATTTAGGATGGTGCTGGCTGTAGGATTGTCATACATTGCTTTTATCAGATCAAGGTTACCCATTTTCATCAGAGTATTTGTTGTGAAGGATATTGTATTTTACCAAAGGCTTTCTCTGCGTTATTGAGATGATCGTGTGGTTTTTGTCCTTGCTTGTTAATGCGGTGTTTTACATTACTTGGTTTGCGTATGTTGAACTGATATTGCATCCTTGGGATGACTGCAACTTGGTCTTAGTGTATGATTTTTTTTGAGACAGGGTCTCTCTCCGTAGTCCAGGCTGGTCTTGAATTCTTGAATTCACTATGGAGCCCAAGCAAGGCAATCCTCCTCTCTCAGCCTCCCACATGCTCAGATTACAGGCATGCACCACCTTGCCCAGTTTATGTGGTGCTGAGGAATCAAACTCAGGTACTTACTGCTTGACTTAGCGCTTAGTAGGCAAGCACTTCAACCACTGAGCCATTCCTCCAGCCCCTTGGTGTATGCAATGCTGATGTGGTGGTCACTCCCATATCCCTCTATCTAATCATTTGTTTAATTCTGTTTACATGTATCTTGAAAAGTATCCTTAACAAGTATTTTGCTAAAGATTTTTGCCTCTGTATTTATTAAAGAAATTGGCTGGCAGTTTTCTTTCTTTGTTGTGTCCTCATCTGGTTTGGGGATCGAGGTGTTGTTAGCTCCCAGGAAGGAGTTTGTCAGTGTTGTTTCTCTTTCGGTTTTATGGAAAAGTTGAGAAGTGTTAGTGCTAAGTCTTCCTTGAAGTTCTAATAAAATTTTGTGGTGAATCCATCAGGTCTTGGGCTCTTCTTTGTTGGAAGAAATTTCAACCGCGGTTTTTATATCTTCTTGGTTCAATTTTGGCATCTCATATGTGTTTATAAATTTCTCTATTTTTCTGGGTTCTTGAGTTTATTGAAATATAAGTTTTCAACGTAGTTTCTTATAATCCTCTAAATTTTAACAGTGTTTGTTGTGATTTCTGCCTTTTAATTTCTAATTACATTGGTATGAGCTTATTTTTTCTTCTTTTGGTGAGTTTTGTTAGAGGTTTATCAATCTTATTTATCCTTTTGAAGAACTGACATTTTGATGCATTACTCTTTTATTTCAAATTCATTAATCTCTGCTCCGATTCTTAAAATTTCATATCTTGTACTGTTTTGGAGGATTTGGCTTGGTCTTGTTTTGCTAGAACTTTGAACTGCATCATTAGATTATTTATTTGAGATTGCTCTGGTTTTTTTTTTCATACGTACATTCATGCCTATAAATCTAGCTCTGCTATCATTGCATCCAAAGGATTCTGATATGATGTGCTTCCATTTTCATTTAACTATAGGCAGTTTGTATTTGTCCTCTGGTTGCTTCTGTGATCCAACACTTCTTCAGAAATGTATTATTTAATCTCCATGTATTTGTATGTTTCTTTTGCTGTTGATTTCTAGTTTCATTCCACTACTACCTGAAAGCATGCAGAGAATTATTTCAATTTTTGTGTGTATTTAAGAATGTATTGTGGTCAAGAATGTTGTCTATTTTGAAGAAAGTTCCATGTGCTGCTGAGAACAAGGTATATTCTATTGATGTTGCCCAGAGCACTGTATAGGAGTCTGTTAAGTCCATTTGTTCCACGGTGTGAGTTAGTTCTGATGTTTCTTTGTTGACTTTTTGTCTGGTTGACCTGTCTGTTTGTGAGAGTGGGCTATTGATGTCTCCTAGTATGATGGCGCTAGCGTCTATTTGACTTTTCATGTCCAGTTGTGTCTGTTTTATGAACGCACCCACATTGGGTGCTTAGAATTGTGAGCTCTTCCTGTAGGATTGTTCCTTTCACGAGTATACAATATCTATCTTTGTCTCTTCTGATCTGTTTTGCTTTGAAATCTGCTATGTCTGAAAATAGTGTAGCTATTTCTGCTTGTTTTTAGGCTCCAGCAGCATAATTTCCAGACTTTTACCTGAAGTGTGTTTGCTTCTTTGTGAGTGAGGTGTGCCTCTTGCAGACAACAAACGGATTTGTTTGATTTTGATTCAATCTCAACGTTTGTGTCTTTTACCTGGAGAACTAAAACCATTAACATTTAGAGTAATTATTGTTAAGATTTTTATTGAATCCTGTCATTGCCTTGTTTTCCTAAGGTTGGTTCTTTGTTTCATATTTCTGCTACATTTTCCATTTCAATGTTTCTTTTCCTCTGAATTTGGTGCCACACTCCCCTCTGTCTCTCTGTAAGATTCTTTCAAGTAAGTTCAGCAATGCTGCTGTGGTGGTCACCCCCAGCTCCCTCAGCAGAGCTCTCTTGTCTGTCCTGACTTCCATCTCATAGGGTGGGGCTCTCTGCCCTCCACAGCCTGGTCCCACTACAATCCAAACAGTCAGGAGGTCAACAGCCTTTCTCCACTCTCTGCAACTGCCTCTTGTGCTCATTCCTTTCCAGGCACTAGTTAAGAGTATCCCAAACTTCCCTGGTGTGTGGCTCAACTGTGGTTTCTTTTTCCCAAAACAGTTCAAAATTGGGGTCTCTTCAGAATCACTCTTACACACATCACACTCTTTGCTGCTGAGAGCTGTCTCTCCTGAGCTGAGCTGCTTAGATGCAGGGAGACCTTTCCATGGGGAAGCTTGTGGCACATTTGCAGTTTGCACTATCTGTGGGCTCATTTGCACTCCTGTTAATTTCCACAGCTCCCAGTTCTGGATGCCTTGTGCCTGCGGCTGCCAGGTGCTTAGTGTGGCTCAATGCCCTTCCCAGGCATCCTGGGGTGACTTCCCAGGCTGATTTGCTCTTCAGGCTCCAATGTATCTTTGAGGTTTGCAATCTTCCTGCAGCATCTTTTCAGTTCCTAGAGTTTTCCTCCCTTTCCAAGCTAAATTGAGTGAGTACTTTTTGTTGAACTATAACTCAAGGTTATAAATGAACCTACTCCTTCTCAATAGCCATCTTGTCTGGAAGTCTACTTATACCATTTGCATATTACACAAAGGAAATGTATCTTGGAGTCTATTTACTAAAAGCTCTTAGAGGATTTTTACTAATGCCCTATTCCACCCTTCCCATACATTAAAATTATGAGTCAAATAATTCCTATGATTCTCAGCAATTCTCTTTTTACAACTGTGTTTGTTAGTTTTGCAGGACTCGTTTTTTTTCTGTTTACACATGCACACATGCAAAATACACATACATACGCACATTCATTGGAACCCCATATAATTCAGCTTAATAAAGTGATAATATATAGTTTATGCAAGCACTACCCAAGTTACGCAGATGCCTCCTTCTCATTCTCAGTGCTACTGCTAGTAGACAGAAGGTGCCAGAAAACAGCACTGGAGCCAGCTGGGAAGACCAGAACTCAAGTTCTCAAGTTTTTCTGATACTGGACTTGGTTGCCACAAGCAAAGAGAAAAACAGACAGACAAATAAATAACAAAATTGACTATAAACAAAATTGAATAGAAGTTCTGAGATGAGCTAGTAGGGAAGCCAAAATGTCAGGAGGAAAGAAGAGATCAGAGTGTTGGAAAGGTGACCGAGAGGGCAAGGTATCACAGTGTCAATAAGGGGCTGGGGAAGAGAAACAGTCATAAAAGGACACTGGGTGACACTGGTGGTTCAGTGCACGGCTTTTACCCACAAGAGCAAAGAAACGACATCAGCAAACTTCTGATTGTTAGAAAGAAGATGGACATCGGGCAATTAACTTGGTAGGTTAAAGTTCAAAGCTCAATATGCATTAGTTACTTTCTCATTTCTGGACAGACTATCTGACATTCACAATTTAGGGGAAGAAAGATTGTTTTGGCTTGCAGTTTCAGAGCGTCACAGTCATACATGCGCAGGTGGCAATGGTAGAAGCACATGGTCAGGATAGTTTTTACAGCATGGTAGACAAGTAAACCAAGTGAATGGAAAGGGCAGGGTTACTCTTCCAAGTCTCGTCCCACGTCCCAGTGTTCTACCTCTCTGACCAGGCCCTACTTGCCAACAGCACACCTACATTTTACAACATGTCAATCAATACCTGACACTTCTTTGGGACATTCCAGATCCAATGGGGTTACCCAAGGGCAAGTAGGTTTGCACTGCGAAAACATAAAAGAGGTCAGAAATACCTTTGAGAGGTACCTGCCTGTTACCTCTAAAAGCGATATTCATGGGAGGCTACAATAGTAAGATTGGTTGGCAGGTTGCCTTTACATAAAATAAAATTAGATTTCATTTCTGAGAGTGCATTCCATGCAGCACATATAGGAAAAAAATAAGAATAAATGTAAGCCATCTAAGAGAATTTCTGCTTACAGAATTTCCAGGTAAGTATTGATTTTTGACTAGGGTCAGGAAGAGAGACAGTTCAGCAGTTCTTTGGAAGTCTGCATGCATACCATGACGCATTCAAACCCAGCACTTTCCCCCCAAAATGGAAGTTTATAGATTTGGCATCTCATTATAAAGTAGGAACTAGAGTGTTTAGCTTGAGTCATCCTTCTTAATAAGCAGCTGGTCTCTTTTACCAGCTGATATTTCCTATTCAATTGTCCCCCAGATATTTCATCAAAAGGGTTTGTGGCATCTACCCTACATTTCCCTCACATCCTTTTGTGGCTCAATTTAAATTCGCACAATGAGGGAGCCTGGTGGCAGCTGCAGACTTTCTGGTTGTCAGTATGCACAGCATGTCGGTCAGCAATTAGGTGTTAGCTCCTCTTTCTGCTCGTGTATTCTCAGCGCAGAGCAGGAATGGCAAATTAATGATTCCAATGGTCAGGACTGGGCACTCCCTTCCCTACAATGCAAACTGAAGTCATGCCAAATCGTGGGTCATTCTAACCACCAAGAAGCAGAGACAACATAGAGTTATATGTGGTAAAATTCTCTGTGTTTCCCCAAATTTTCTTCCCAGAGACAACATTAGTTTATCTTTAATTCCTAGGTAAATCTGCCACACACGCTATTGCTCTTGAACAGAGCTTTTCAACTAAGTTCCTAGTTTACCTGTAATGGTAGAAGTAAAAAAATCCGTCCTTGGAATGCTGTAGTGTAGCCTGAGATCATGTAGAGAACTTTTTTTAATTCCAAGCTTTAAAATGATGATAGTTTTTGTCCCAATAAAGAAATAGCTTTTGTAATAACTTTAATATTCCAGTTTCTTTTTTAGAGAAAAAGTGACTTCCCAAAAATTTTTGTGAAGCTTGTTCTGGCATTTGGACTCAATCTTCTTCCATCTTCTCCTATGACCGGGCTCTGTGCATTTGGGGTTTTAAAAGCAAGAGAGAAGCTCCACCAAAAGAATTTATGTGTAAAATTTCTTGATATTCCAGCAAAATTTCTTATTTCTCTATTCTGTCCTCTTGAAAAATTACTGGTTTCTGAATGATGTAGTTTTCGAAAACTTTCTTCGAAGTTCTTCCTGGTGACTATTTAGTGTTTTGCCCTCTGAAAGTCTTTAAAATCAGAATTCCCAATTAGTCACTTAAATATATATATTTGGCATAGTTCCTACATATGCAAGATCTAGATTCAGACACAGGATCTGAAACCTGACTCCCTCATCTTCCGAACATGTGATTCTGAGCTATTTCACCACTCTGTTCTTCACTTTGGTCACCTTCATCACGGAGGGTGATGCAGTACCTGGCCCTTGGGATGACTGCAAATGTTAAATAAAATTCTGTATGTAAAGTGCTTAGAACAGTGCCTGGCATAGTATGGCTGACTGATAATGTTAATTATCCTATGTGGATATAAAAAACCGAGTCCAGAAATTTCCATATTTTTCACAAACTACCGCTACACATACGTTTCTAGAACTTTCTCACCAGGAATAGAGACTATTCCTCCCCAAACAGTCAACAAGTCTGCAAAATGTTGGCACATTTATGTTGCCTTTCTCACTTAAAAAAAAAAAAGGCTGTAACTATAGTAGTCGTTTTGGTAACAAACACAGAGAGAGGGAGGAGTGTCTACACCTCCAGCGCAGCGCTTACACATGCCTCCGTTTCTTCCCTCGTCCAGGACTCACAACTGAGTACCTGCAGCAAGCTGTTCACACAGCTCAGTGTTGTGGAGAGCCCGTGGCTACTAGCTGACTTCACTTTAGGTCGGAGCATCATTTCTGCTTTTGACTGCACTCATCGGTTCTCATGACTCAAGTAACAGCGTCACATTGCATCATTTGGGTCATGGTTTGAGGAGCGGGCTGGACCTTGGCTGTTCCTGGGGTGTTTTTCCCCTCCCTTATTCTTTATCTACTGAAGCTTCTCTAAACTTCCTTAGTTTCAAGCCCTCTCTTCAACACCTTTCTGTACTCCTTGTCAGTGGCCTACTGAGGTCTTCGAAGGAATTTTAAAGTTATTTACTGTGAACTGCCTCACAACTCTCCCTCCTCCTCAAAAAATAGTAGCATGTGAATTTATTTTCTCCCATTTCTTTTGCTTGAAGAGAAGCATACATTTCGCTTCGCAAAGAATGGTCCTTTTCCCTAAGTTCTTGATACCGCCCCTCCTCATCAACTCCAACTACGGCCGTTGTTGATCTCCCCCTGCAGCCGAATCGAAGCAGCCCTCTCTCCATGTCGTACTGCCCACTAAAACCCATTGCTTCTAGTGTCCCAGTAGAAGCACTCTTTACAGCAAAACCCGCGCTTCCCATCATTTCCAAATAAAAGAAATCAAAAACATTTTCAAAGTGAATGAACTAGTAAACAAGTTACATGTTCTAAGAACAATTACATTGTCTGGATATAAAATAATCTCCAACCCCGCAATATCTTAAGAATGATGGTTAGTGAGGAGCAGCGTATCACCTCATCATTTTAATAGATTTATTCTGTGGCTTTCTTGGATTTGCACGTGCTAGAAATATCACAACTGTCCTATAAGTCTGTGTCCCTGAAGGTGATGCTAGCTCCTAACAGGTCCATCAGCCATCACAGAATGTAGAATGAGAAATCCAATTTTATCGTAGAATTTTATTGTTTAACAATACTTAAGGCAGGAAAAGAACAAGTATTGGATTCTTCCAAAACTTTAGGTTTAAAAAGAAAAAGAGACTCTGAAGCTACCTGCTTTTAAATATTTATGAACTGAAATCTCAAGAGGATACCAAATGACACATTAAGATGTATTCGCTTCACTTAAATTGCGATGATTTGATTTCTGAGTCTCTCAACAGCAGCTACAGATTCATATTTCTCTCTTTATATTTCATTACTTGTTGATAATTTTATTTTATGCTGCCTTGGAATTCATCTCATAAAATGCTATGTGTTTTCCCTTTGCATTGTTCTCCTGTAGCCTGGTTCTTTAAGGCAGAGCGTACTCCTTAAAATCAGTCTGTTCTATCTTTGGAGACATTTACAAAGCAACAAATGTTGGAGGATAAGGAAAAGGAATTATTTTAATGAAACTGCACCTAGAAGTTTTTTTTTCTTAAATTATAAAATAGTTTGTAATAAAGTATATAGGAAATAATCCTCTTCTATGTAATAATATTCGCAATGAAAAATTGGAACTCATACAAAACAAGTATTATATTTTACAATGTTTCATATATTAAAAATACCAGTTGTCATTTCTGTATTCAAACATAAGAATATCATCATACTATCTTGGCTCCATTTTGGAGTAGAAAGGAACATTTTGACTAGTACTGGAAGCTTCTCCTATTCAGGGTCTAATCACAGAAAACAGTAGCCTACGTTTAGAGTAGTAACTTCTATATAGTATATCCGCTATACTTTTTTGTCTTGCGATTTGGCTTCTGCATAAAACATTCATATAAGCCCTTTTTCAGAATCAAAAATTGCTTCCACACTGCAAACCCAATGGATGTTGTTTTGTCATAACGTTTACCTCAGAACATCACGGACATCACTTCTACTTGCCTTTTTGTGTGTTTATACAGATTGATTTAAAACATTAAAAACAAGAGAAGGCAGCACTATTTAAGGCAGTATGTCATAGCTATAAAATAAGCCATATTGTCTTTTGATTTTTAAAAATTTGCTTCAGATTTTTGACAAATTATGACCAAACATTATTATAGAGCCCACAATGACATTATGATAATATTTGTATATAGTATGAAATAATTGAGTGAATAACCAAGTACTTCTCCTTAAATATTTGCAGGTGTTGCTCTTACTTAACTGCTTTTGTATCTAAACTACATAATTTAAATAAACTGTATATGTTAGAATATTCCCTCTCTTTCGCATATTTGTTCACTTTAGTAACCAAGTTTTTTCTTTTAAATCAGTTTTTAAAATCACTCAGCCTCCTCTAGTAAAATAGATTTTAGATACAGTAATATTTAACTTGATTATGCAATTCAGAGTTGACCTCTGGGTTTTGTATGTCTCCAGCACAACTGTTTGAACCACTTGACATTAAAATATTAAGCTATTCTGTCATTTTTTGAGCAATTTCCTGAATGACTTCCAATTTCCAAGCTATTTGTATACAGGAAACTGCTGTTTAACGAAGGTTGCACCCAGTGAAGTCAGGAACCTCTCATCTAATTACAAGCATCCTTTATTATCCTTCAATTCAGTTCACTATGACCTGAAACAAATTTCCATATCTGCAATCAAACTATGGGGAAGACCCTAATGGCTATCAAAAGAACCCCTCACCTAACAGAAGAACTAATTTCAGGACTCTATCAAAATCCCTATTCTAGAGATCTGTGAAAACACATGCCTGAAAGTGGCATGTATTTACAAAAGACACATGTGTAAGATTTATAGAAATATCCTCATCTCCAGTTGGAATACACTAGACTAATATTCTGACACTAAATTTAAAAATTACATTTTGTGGAAAGAAGTATCAAATTAGTCATAAGCCTAAGTTTAGAAAAGATACCTGTCTTATTTATTCATTTCTGTGACAGAATACCAACAGCTGCAATTTGTATTGATTGATTGATTGATTGATCTTTGATCTGGGCTCACTCTGTAGCCCAGGCTGGTCCTCAACTGACCGTGGAGCTCAGGCTGGCCTTGGACTTACAGCAATCCTCCTGCTTCAGACTCCCGGGTGCTGAGACTACAGGCGGTTGCCACCAAGCTCAGTTTATGTGGTGCTGGGGAATCAAACTTGGGTATTTAGCACTTGACTTAGCACTTGCTAGGCAAGCACTTTAAATGCTGCACCATTCCTCTAGCTCCAGACCAACCTCCACAATTTGAGGAACGAAAGATTCATTTTAGCTCACAGTTTCCGAAGGTCTCACACAGTCCATTCATAGGGTGGCCGGAAACAGTGCAGGCACAGGGCAGAGGCTGGAGAACTGCTCATCCCACTGCAGACTTCTAGAAGCCAGGTAAGCAGAAGTCCAGTCATTATCTGGAAACTCAGACAAGGCTAGAGCTTTCCTGGGACAAAGTGGGAGCATTGTTTCTTCTTCCTTCCTTTAATCACTGTAAGCTGTCAGCCCTCCCTCCCCCCATCCTCAGTGTAGGTGCCCCTCCCTCCTCCTGGCCCAAAGATCAACAACACGTACCTGAACATTTTCCAGTCTCAACAAGTTGACACAGTCTTCCCAGGTTCAACCCCAAGCACCTGCACGTTCCAGCCAAGCTCTGCCTCCCAGTAACACGCAGTTTCAAATACATGAGGCTTTTGAGGGACACTCAAAATCCAAGCCATAGCAACCTTAGGGAGAAATAGGGGTGCACACCTGTAATCCCAGCAGCCTGCCTAGGCAACTTAGTGTCTTAGCCAGTCTTTTTCAAAATAAAAAGTGGTTAAAAGGTGTGGGTAGATACACAGCTCAATGTGAAGGCCGTGGAGTCAATCACTAGTGCCACAAAACAAAACAAAACAGACAAAGAAACAGATGCCCCTGGGACGGCGAATAAGGATGACCCTGTTACCCGCGGGGACTAACTCGCTGCCGTGAGCATTCGCCGCTCCAGAGTCTTCCGCAGTTTGGTGTCGTTATTACTCTCTATGAGCGGGCAGTACTGATGTACTTGAACACAGGATCCGCACGCTGCAGTCTCTTGAGTGTCAGGGTTACACATGTGGGCCTCAACACCTACTTTTATGTTGTGCTACTAATATTTATGGAGCTTCTACCAAAATGTCATTTAAAAGTTACCCTGACTCAACCTTCTGCATAGAAACATTTTTATACCTTGAATTTTTCAATATTTGTAACGTGAAAAGAACTTTAACTCTAGAATACATAGATACTTTGATTTCTTGAGAAAATTGGTCTGAAGGAAGCTAGGATTAAAACAAGGAAAAGCATTAAAAAATTATCTTGAGTCTGTCTTTTTTGTCTGTATTCTGTGTGTGTATTCAGGCTGCAGGACTTAAGGATAACTTGGGCCTGTCAGGTCACAGAGATAAGCTGTTGGGGGCAGCAAGCTGGGAGCCCCTCCAGGCAGTGGGAGCTCTTAGCCCCATCCATTGTTTCTAAATAAAGACCTGTTGCTCTACACCTTGCCTCTCTTGTCCAGATTTTTATTGTCGGGCAGCATGGGGCATACGCGCATGCACGCACACACACACACACACACACACACACACACACACACACACACAGAGAGAGAGAGAGAGAGAGTTGATGAAAATAATGTGAAATTAATCTTTTTAAGCATAAGTATTAGATTGTCTTAGCCCCACAACATTCAGCAGATCAAATATTTATTAACTGTAGGCCTTAAAGCATAGTTCTACAAATATACAGATTTTTGTTTAGAGTTTATTAGTTCCCCTATGAGTGAAAAGCCAACATTGTCTGATTTTTAAAAAAACGTTTTAGCGTAGTAAATTATAAATACAAAAGATAAAGATATTATTAATATTGACCAAGTTAGTTGCATCCCTATTCTTGCCCCATCACACACACTGAAATATTTTGATTCAGTTCCTAGATATGATATACATCTGTAAGAGAAAATAATTTGAAAAATAGCAATGATACTATTATCAATTAGAAAACAACTTCTTAATATAGAATTCTGTATAGATCAGGTTCCAATTTCTCTTTCTCTTTCAGATTATTCAAATAATGATACAAAATCTATACAATCTAAGGATCTGTTATTGGTCATAGTTTTCACTTCTTGGTGGGTTTTTTTTTTTTTTCATTTATTTTGAAATTTTCCACAATTTGGCTAAAGACATCATGGCATTATTTAAAGCACAACTATTTACTAAACAATTTCCTATGAACTAGAAGTTAAAACTGGATGCTTAATTTTTTTGGGTTTGGATACATCACAGGCAGCTGTGTGTCCCCCTGATCATGCGTGTAATATCTGGCTATTCCGATTCCTCTTGCTATCACGTCAAGATTAACCCGTGAAGCCAAGCTCTGGTGTTGGCGGTGAAGGCCTGTCGTCTCAGTGCTCTGGGAGGCTGAGGTGGGGGACTGCGATTTCTAGCTCAGCCTAGGAGATGTGGCAAGGCCTCTTATTGAGACCCTGTCACCAAACCAAAAATAAAAAATGAGCTGGGGATGAAGCTTGGTGTGAAGGTGCTGGTCTAGATTCCCAGGAGAAAAAAACAGCTCCATGAATTTGTATTTGATTAAACTAATCTACCCACTAGAAAGTTTCTTATTGGTTTCACCCAAAATATCTAGCAACACTGATGAATGTTATTAAATCTATCATTTTATTAGAAAAATATTATGTATTTTAAATATTACTCCTGAACTTCTTAAAATTATTTCATAAATGCATTGTTCTCATTCACTACTCGCATACTCTCATTTTGTACAAAAAAGTAGGATAAATTCACAAACTTACTCTTGGTAATTTAGGACCATTTGTCAATATATAGCTTTACCGAGAGTTCTCCCATGGAGCAAGCATTAGGAAAAAGTTGTAGTTTAATTTGATTTTTATATTTTAGAGTGGGGAACATTATCTGAACTTAATTGTCTTTCTTTGATTATGAGTAGCTAAGGAAAATATTGTCCTTCTAGAAGAGGTATGATCAGTTATCTAGAAAATCTTTTCTGGAAGTCATGTGATTCGCAATGGTGACAGTAAAGACTGAAAGGCTGAGCAGGAACGAAGGGAAAGGAGGAGCTTGCCGTTAACAGGTTGTTTGGACCACGTCACAGAGTGTGGCTAAAGAAAGGGCAGAGCGAAAAGGTGACATTTCTCAGTATAACTTTTCAATGTTTTGATTTTTAAAGTACGTTATGTTCTATATTCATAGTGCAATTAAATAAAATGAATGAGGCACATGGAACACAAACAGATAAGTAACAGTGCATACTCAAGCAACAGGTGCAGAAGGAAATCAATTACTGAATAAAGTTTTTGACCTGTTCTTTCAAACTGTACGGAAAAACAGCTCCCAGTAAGCCTGTGGCTTTTTAGAGCTATAGGTTAGAAACTCTCAAGCTCCTTAATACATTTTCTAGGATTGAAAAATACATAAACAATGGATGTGGGTGTGGCATACACTTTATCTGCAATGCTTCAGAACAGAAAATTTCAGACTTCAAGGTTTTTTTTTTTCAGATTTCAGACAGTTTCTACATACAGAACATGAGATCTTGGGAGATAACACCAGGGTCTAAACAACATTCATAGTTTCTGTTTCCTATAACCCTGGGACACTAGTTGGAATGAACTTTTATGATAGTCTTGGTGTGTCAGTGTTTGGACCAGTACCCATCTGATGAGGTCAGTTGTGGAGTTTCCACTTGTGACGTCATGGTGGCCCTCATGTAGGTTCAGATGCTGGAGTATTTTGGATTCCAATTGTGACCGTTGAAGACATTATGTCAATTTGAGGGAATCAGGGACCACAAGTCTAGTGCCTTCTGTCGGCATCCATGAAGCAAAAAAAAACCTAACTTTTTATAAGTAAGATGAAATTAAGTTCATCATCTTAAATGTGCTACAGTGACATGTGATATTTATTAGAACTGGAGGAATGAGTATGAGGTTATAGAACGTAAAAAATGAATATCTATATGCATACCTGTGTGTGCATATATATATTTGCCTGTATATATATGTACTTGTACAGCTATTTCTTAGCTTGTATGTTGTGAGGATGATTTCACAGATTACTTCTGCATTTTTATAGCCCTTGGAGCTCATTTTATAAGTACTATTCCTCTCTAATAGGAACCAGAACTCCCTGGAGAATTATTGGCTAGTTCCAGGATATGGGATGAGGAACTGTAAGGAGACTCGGGAGCATTTTTCATGTCATAAAGTACAAAGGTGCTTAAGGGATGCTGAGGGCGTGTGGAAGGGCACAGCACTCAGTGTGAGCGCATCACATTGCCCACAGTTAGATAATTCTGATGATCAAAATGAGTGCAAGAGTCCTTGCTTTTTTATTGTTGTTTTCTGAATTCATCATGCAGTTCAAATATTAACTGTCCAAATTGAATGGTGATATTCTTTTTAATAGAATGACAGCCACTACATGCTGAAGGAAAAATACAAGTATAAAAATATTTGACAACAACTGCAATAATAATCCAGTCAAGAAACTTCAATGGAAGCTAAAACTGTCGGATGAGAATGGAAATGTTTTACACTGTTATCAAAACATCCCCTCCATAAACTACTCCTACGTGGCAAAGTGAACATGGTAATTTTGTCAGCAGGTCCGGCTTACCCGAGTGTTCCAATGGGGCAGCAAGGTGAAAACAAATATTGTGTACATTTTGATATGATGCACTAAATACATAAGATCATCTTTGTGCTACTTTGGCACAAAATGCACAATTCTAAGGAAACGTCAGATAAACACATACCGAGCAGTATGCCTTATAACAAAAGGCCTGACGTGAAGGTCACGAACAACTGAACAACAGGGCCAGATCCGAAGAGACTGAAAATGCAGACGAGCAAATAACAAGGGAAACCTAGGGTTGGATTGTGCACAAAAACTATTCTCTTGCCCTTTCTTTAAAGAACATTAATGAGAAATTGATGAAATTTGAATAAAGTCTGTGCATGAGGTAATAGCATATCTGAGTTAATTTCCTGATTTTCATCACTGTTATGTAGTTATACAAGAGAATGTCTGTCTCAGAGATAAACGCTGAAAAATTTGTTGGTGAAGGGGTACAGGTCTACACCTGCTCATCAGAGGCTCAGAATACAATGTCATAGATAATACGTGCATTACCAACATCTTATGTAAAACAAATAGTACACACATAAATTTCTACACATGCCATCTTTCAATGCAATATACCCTACACATGTCTCTATTTGTATCTGTATTTGTATTCATGAGAATGAAAGAAACCAACTCAAAGTGTTGGAAAATGTAAGTATTTGGAGTATTTTATTGAAGAGTTCATAGAGTTTCCTTGTCTAGTTCTTGCAACTTGTCAGTAAATGTGAAGCTGTTTTCTTTTAAAAGCTTATAAAGTTTGAACCTGTGAAATCCAGCTCAGTTTAAGTTTTATTCCCTAAATTTCACTCACAGGTCTTAGTGAACAATTAAAGCAGTTGGAATAGAAAAAAAAAACGTTTTAAATCTTAGCTAACTAGAAGATGATAATTTAATGTTTTTGGGTTTTTGAAAATGTGTAATTTCAATATTAATATGTAGTATAAACATATTAATAATATGCAACACTTTTATATGGCAAGCAAAGGCAAAAATCTTGACTTGTTTTTAAAACCAAAGAGTAAATAAATGTTATAATCTCATACAACAGTTCTTTTTTTTTTAAGACAGGGTCTCACTTTGTTCATACAACAATTCTTAATTTTAGGTTCATTTCATATGAATGCATTATAGGGCTGGTAATTTTTTCCACAAATATTTAAAATGAAAGCTAAAATGATGATTTCTCTTGACATATTAGACTATGGTTATAATTATGGTGAGGTTACTAAAAATTAGTAAATTTTCTTGAGTGGGAGAGAAAGAATGAATTGTGGCCACTAGATACCATCTCCAACCAATGCCCACCTGTGGCTGACCTATCACCAATGCACTCGATGTGAAGAAATCTTTGTAGTGTTTTGTGTCTTTGTAAATACCTGTTTTCAATAAAATATTACAACTGATGGTAGAAGCCATGTATCCATCTCTAAATATGTATTTTGTGAGGAAAGATCTAAAAATGAGCATTTCAAAGACTGGAATAATTTACAGAAAAGCATAATTTTTCAACTCATAAACAGGTTCTTCATATTTGAACAGGACTCCTGCGA
The DNA here is from genome assembly GCA_004027205.1 of Ctenodactylus gundi. Classification (NCBI taxonomy): domain Eukaryota; kingdom Metazoa; phylum Chordata; class Mammalia; order Rodentia; family Ctenodactylidae; genus Ctenodactylus; species Ctenodactylus gundi. The sequence continues at coordinate 464,581 of PVKB01000910.1, forward strand.
TACATTTCTGTGTTTACAAACTTACAAAAATAAAATGTGATAAATCTTTCTATTTTATCATCTATAGATGATTTAATTTTCAGAAAGGAAACATTTTGAAGATAAATACAGCTGCTGCCTTTTCAAAGGCGTCCTGGCTGATTGCAGTTAATGGTATCATAATTGACAAGACAGAGTTGATGAGTACCCTGCCGTAAAGCATTAGTGCCGGGTGCACTTAACCCTGAGATTAATTGTGCTTGTACTGGAGAAATTGCCTTTGTTGGAAGCTATCTGTTCATAAACTAGGTATTTTTGTTCACGAGTGAACAGGAGCATAAACCTTTGCTTCAAGAATACTAAAATGAAAAATGGGTTGATTTTCCAAAATACTGAATTTATTTTGTATTCTCTATTAATGAAACAGGGCTGAATATACTGGCTTCCTTGGGAAAGCCCACCCCATCCCAAGCCATGTTTATCATCATCACGGTCTTCAGGGCCTGCCTTTTAGTGGTTTCTCAGTGTAAATTTTCCCAGGGACACAAAGAGTTTACGTGGGAGTAATGCAATTTAATGTGTGCTTGCTGAACGTTTTCAAACCTTACTCTCAAAGTTCAGAAATGTCCAATCCGAAGCCCACAGTTTTGGCAGTTTTTTTCTGACCTTGATGTTTCCTATGATGAGTTATTATAAACAATATTTTTAAAGAATACCGTTTGAGTACTAGCAGCTCAGAATCAAATAAATATTTTCACTGATGTTATTTTTTCTTATAGATGTGTTGCTCACAGATAAACCAGCAGGACAAATCTAAATGACTAAAAAACTTACTTACTGGTTTTCCAGCTAGCTGAAAGGACAATGCGATTAAACATAAGCACTCTGTGTGGCTGAGATCAAAACAATGAAAGTGTGATCCTGCACTGGGTGTCAACCGAACTGAGGTGCAGAGTGCCTGGCACCCTGCCCAGATGCTGCCCAGCACTGACCCCACCACCGTCAGTAAAATATACAGGACGACTTCACGGTGAATGTCGTTTTTGTTGAAGTTGGTTCTCGTGTTGAATAAATCGGAACATTCTGAAAATAGGATTTTCAAAATAGAATTCAAGATAGCAATGTTAATCTTTCTACTTGGTGAAATAAATTAATTTAAAAAGATACCAGAATTTGCCAGGAAACATTTTTTTTTATTTTTGAGACAGGATCTCGTGCTATAGCCCCGGCTGGTTCTGAACTCACTATGTAGGCCAGGCTGACCTTGGACTCACAGCAATCTCCCTGACTCAGCTTCCTGAGTGCTGGGCTTATAGCTGTGTGCCACCAGTCCTGACCTATGTGGTGCTGGGGAATCGAACTTGGGTATTCAGCACTTGCCTAAGTGCTTGCTAGGCAACTGCTGCAATCACTGAGCCATTCCTCCAGCCCCCAACAATTTAATTTTTAAATAATTTTCATTACAGAGGATCTGAGATATGAAGGATCCTAAATGTCATTGTAATTTTGCCCTATTATCAAACAGAAATAGTGGATACAGAGGCATACTGAGAAGATTCAAAGGACCATCTCAAGAAATTCATCCACACTACCAAGAAAGACACTTCCCTAATGCAATAACTACTCAGAGCCGGAAAGAACGTTTTGCTTAAGACTGTCTAGTTGCAGTCGGGTGGGACAGGCTGGACCCCCCACCTCCACCTCCTTCATGTAGCCAGGCCAATGAAACCTGGAAATTCTTTAATTTTCCCCCTCCCTGTCACACCTCCAGCAAAACTAGTCCTCGGAGAAGAGAAAGGAGACACTGTGTAGTTAGAAGTCTGCCTTCTCAACCCTATCGCCTCCAAAACTCTGGTGTGAGAAGAGGGAGGAAAGTCGGAAACTTGCTGGTCCTCATTTAGGTCCTCCTTGACAGGAGAGGAAGGAAGCCTAAAATAAATCCAGAGACGGAAGCGTGAAAGGTGGTACTTTGCAATGAGGAGGCAGTATCAGATGGAGTTTTAAGAGGAATATCAAACTGTTCATGCTTCGACCCCACGGAGCTACGTCCTCAGTGTGGCTGGTCCACTCACGTGAGCTGAGACCGTGGGACACATTTTGCTTCTTTCTCCCTTGAAAGCTTTCATTCTGGTCTTGGCACATTATTAGGGATTTTAGTTTAAGATGTACATACTGAATATTAAATTGAGTACGTATGATTAGCTCGATGCTACATCGCTCACAGCGCCAGGCAGCACAGAAGACCCGGATACACGCAGGGGAAGGGGTAGCCTTCCTTTCCAGGGGCTTACTCAACCCGAGGCAGCGGACAAGCTCTTCACAAGTGACCCCAAAAAGATGGGATTCCATTGACAATACAAATTCTGCCAACTTTTATATGGAGCATATTTTAAAGAAACATACTGCATTTGTGCAATGTTGGAGAAAGTTAAATAGCATCCGTTAAACCTCCTGGATCTCCCTTAGCTACCGCCCATGCATCCTCCTTGGGTCCATAGCTTTACAGTTCTATCCTTCTAGTTATTACACAAAACGCCAATTAAAAGAAGAGTGCTTGGCAATCTTTTCAAACAGAAAATTTCTCCACAGGGAACCAAGCTGAAAAGGCTAAAGTTTTAGGCCTTGTTTCTAGGATCTGCTGTTCTGACCAGTCCTTGCTAATGTGATTGTCTTCATCCTGTTGCTCCAAAAGATGCCCGTCAGCCCTTTGGCCTGCTTCCTCGGTCTTGGTACCCTACCTGAACAAGCCCTTGTTGCCTTTTGTGTGGCTGTCCAGCATCGGTGTTCTCTTCCAGGCAGCCTACACCTCCTTCCTTTTCTGAAGCCAGAATTACCCTCAAGCACACATTCTACCTCATGGGATTATTTCAAGGTCTTCCTGCCACCCAGGGAAGACCACTGACAGCTTCTCCTTCCAACACACACACACACACACACACACACACACACACACACACACACCCTTAAAAATATTCTGAAATTACAATGACTTTATATCCCCATGTACTTGCTTCATTTAAGCAGCAGTTAAGAAATTGCATCTGAAATGAAATAAAGTATTCTTATGTCCAGAAATACATAACTTGATTAATTTGAGTACTTTAAGCTGATGCCAACGATTTTAATGCCCTTGTTGTTGATGGGGGAGGCATGATAAGACAAGCAGAACACTTGAGGATGCTTAGGTATTCTTTTAAATCTATTAAAGTGATAAGATAAAATGGAGTCCTCAAGCTGGACCAGGGCAGTTAAGGTAGCGTGTGCTGGCAGATAATCAAACTAAGGCTTGCTAATTAAGTTGTACCTCAGTCGATAACAATGCGGTTGATGATGCCCAGCCGATCCCAGAATTGTCATAAATTGCCGTTACTTACGAAACAGAGCGTATTTTCCAGGGCAAAGAGAATTGCTGTATAACCAAGTATGCTCCCGGGTGTTTGGTAGCCCTGTTTAAATATTACAAATGGATATTTTTGTACACACAATAAGCTTTGGATCTTTTCACTGTAAGCCAGAATTATCAAATACTCTGTCACCTGCAAGAATAAAGCCGGAAGCCTGTTCTTTCTTGTCCCCACCAGAAATGCACTTGTGTACATTTATATTCTACAGCGCTTTTGACCTGTCACTTATCTCTGTAGATTAGGCCGTCGTGCTGATCCTGGTGAGTTCCAACTCCCAGGAGGAAGCTGAATTTTCACTTATTCTCAAATAAACATCTTTACTACTTTAGGTGAATTCACCGGTCAGAGAACGCACTGCCTCACTAGGACGACCTCTAGACTGGTACAGGCACACCTGATGAGTGCTGTCGCTGTTTGACATTGAATTGGAATTTCAAGTACCAACTGACAGTTGAAGATACTTTGGCTATTTTTTTTTTCAATACTGGGGACTGAGCCCCATTTCTTCTCTGTAAGTCACATCTGTAGCTTGCTTTTATTTTTTATTTGGCGACAAGGTCTTGCTAAGTTGCTCACACTAGGTTCAAATTGGCAATCCTTCTTTAGTCTTTACAAACATTAGCACACATTCAGCTTTTGTGTCTTATTTTAAGGTCCCATTACCACAAAACACAGAATCTATGGGTCTTCTTGATTGGCCTGTGTCATGTGTGGAGAATTTCATATAAACAGTAACTTCTACATGTTTTTCTTAGAAAACTGGTCTCTCTCTCTCTCTCTCTCTCTCTCTCTCTCTCTCTCTCTCTCTCTCTCTCTCTTCTCTGTAGTCCAGGTTGGTCCTGAACTCACAATGGAGTCCAGGCTGGAATTGAACTCATAACAATCCTCCTGCCTCAGCTTCCAAGTACTGGGGCTACAGCTGTGTACCGCCATATCTAGCTGTATTTATGTGGTAATGGGAATCAGACCCAGAGCCTTATGCATGCTAGGTAAGCACTCTAACCACAGAACTAGTTTCTAAGAATGCAGAAAATCAAGTATATAAAAATATGGCAACAATGGGAAACAGCCTTGGTCCTCAAATTTATGTACCTCTTTTATTTTAAAGTATGAACAGTAGTTAATCAAATTGATTGGAAAAATTCATTACCAGAACATTCTGTGGTAAACAATTTAAGAGATTATTTTCTAAAGTAAGAAACCTGGGATCTAATTTACAGAACATTTTAGTTGACACTGGAATTTTAAAAGGAATGATCATTTTCCTTATATTACAATATATTTCTCCTCAAAATGCTTATAAAATTCATAAATCCCAGTTTAAAGTGGCAATTGACTAATGGCTGATTTTTTTCCCAGCCAATTGAAGTTTATGAGCACAGGAAATGTGTTAGTTTTCCCTTTGAATCATATACCTGGTGTTTAGCATGGTATAAGCCATCATGTGAATGCATATATATTTACTGCATTAAGAGGAACAGGAATAAGTAAAATTAAGTCTTCTGGGCTTCAGTTTCTTTGTATTCAAAATAAAGATATAGCATTTGAGTGTGACTCCAGTGGAAGAACTGTTTGAAGCTAGTGGAGAAGTTACAGCCAACTTGTGGAATAATGGGTTCAAAAGATTAATAATTATGTCAGCAAACAGGATAATGCATGATGGACACATTTAGTTAACAGAAAGGATGTAGGGGGATATTTCCAGGTTGGTGGCAGGGTAATGATAAAGGGGAAGACATAGGACAAACAGAAAATGGGATGTATAGGGAATGAGAAGACCTTGCTTTCTCTGTGTTTCCACGTTTGTATGATTAAAATCTCTAACTTATTCCATTAATATTTGCTTTTTTACGTGATTAAATTATGGGGTCAATGCCATTGCCCCCCACATCTGTGCGACTGTTATTGGATTTGTCCGAATTATTTAAGTGTACTTACTGGTTCCTGGAAATTCAAGTAAGAAATAGCGTATCCCAAATGTTGGGCCAGCCACATGACAATGCAGTACTCCCAGGAGGGAGAAGTGGCCATCTGCCTCGTGCTGTGTGGAGGCAGGTTTTGATAATAGAGATATTTGCCTCTTTTCAAAGATAAAGGTAGAAACTTCAAGGTTTTAATTCTAAAAAGCAGGTAGGTAGCAGCAGTTCTTAACAGTCTCTGAAACGATCAAAAAGAAAATTCCAGTTGCCTTAACGATTAGAAGACTTGATGTCAAGAAATTCAAAGCCTGTTTACAAAGCCATGCCCTTCCCATTTCTTCAGGGATATATGTGATCACAGGCACACAATTGTACAGGCCCAGCAGCCCCATGACACATCGCTTTCGATGAATACCGCTGAAATTAGAAAAGGGAAATTCGAGAGGAAAAACAGCCGGCTAAACCACACACAAGAGTGAGATGGTCCCGCCAAGCGCGCATGCACCAGTGAAACGCCTTGCTTAGCATGAAGGGTGCACAGTGAGAACAACCAGTTATTTTCAGGTAATTTTTTTGAGAAAAAAATCAAGATATATATATTTCAGAAAATAGGAAGAGGTCATGATTTTGTGTTCCATAATTTTGAGTAAGGACACATGACCTGTTGAAGAACAAATATTAAAGCAAAATACTTCTGTTTGTAAACTCGTGGACTTGGATGGACCTTTTATTTTTGTATTTCTCATTGGTCTATGGTTCAATTGTGAAAACTTCACAACCTACTTATTACCCTTTTTATATCTAAATTGCTATACGTATCTTTAGTGACAACTATATGTTATCTTCAGTAACAATTGCCCAAACTTGAAAATAATCAAAATATTCACAAGCTAGGTGGATGAATAAATAGACTGCGGTGCATCTAGCCGATGGAATCATGCTGAGTGATAAAAAGGATTTCAAGCCATGAAAAGACTTGGCAGAAGCATCGACATATAACTCTAAGTTAGAGAAGTGAGTCTGAACAGGCATGATGCTTCAACTGCGTGATATTTTGAAAACCACAAAGACAGGAAACTGTTCCCCAGTGTGCGTTGCAGGGAGGAGAAGGAGGGAAGGATGAATAGGCAGAATATAGAATTTTTAAGCAGTAGAAAAAATTCCAGATGGTTCCAAAGTGGTAGATTTGTGTGCCCACCTAAACCCCAAAAATGTGCAAAACTTAAAGTGAAGTGAACCCTAAGTAAGTGATTATGACATGTCAAAGTAGGTTTATCCATCAGTGAGGGTTGTCGATGGTGAAGTAGTCTAAGGATGTGTCCAGGCAGAAAGTACGGTAGATGGAAGTCCCTCTACTTTCCTCTTCATTCTGAAGGTAGTGGTACATACCTATAATCCCAGGTACTTGCTACTCAGAAAGTTAAGGGGGGAGAATTGCTTGAGCCCAGGAGTTCAAGGCCCGTTTGGGTAACATAACTAGACTCTGTCTCAGGGGACTTCAAATACAGAAAACAAACTAAAAACCCATCTCTTGTGTTTGTTTTTCCACAGTAAATTAAAAAGTTGCCTCAGTCAGCCTTTCAATATTAGTAGAATATTGTTTTGCAGCATAGTTCCTTATTCTTTAGGAGTATAAAGAAGAGAATACTGACTCCTACCTCCAGGAGGTTTAGATAAAACCTTTATACACGTCAAAATACACCTAACAGCAGAGGGCAGTGTGTGCACTCAGTGAGTGGCGTCTTCAGCAAAGATCAGAGCAGCTGAAAGAAGCTTGTTTGGTGGAAGTCCCTCCACGGACTATGATTTAACTTGGACTTAGAACAATTACTGAAATTTAGATGTTTGGAGAAATGAGGTGGTAGGTGATGAGTGTGAACAAAGATGATGTGGACTCTAGATTTCAGTGGTCTGGTAAGGTTCCATGAAATAGGCCAAGCTTATTGGTGTGGAGGATGTTTGTGGGAGAGGCAGAGGAGAGACTGGGTTTTGTAAAGTATGATCGTGAATAAAATTTTGAAGGAGTAAGCATCTTTATAACGTAAAATATCCTTCAGCACCCACTAATATCCTTATACTTCCTAGATGTTCCACCTTCTCATTACCCCTGGTTCTGCGAGGACAAAAGATGAACGCCCCAGGATTATCAGTCACTGGGCTAGCAGACTTCAGAGAAGGCACACAAATCCCGGAGGCTTGCCTAGGGACCTACGTTTTGGTAAGCTCTCATTCTCCAATGGGAAAACAGTGTTTGTGCTTAACTGTCATTTTTAGTACTGCAAATGTCACCCACAGACCTTTTGTTTTTACTTCAATAACCTGTGCATGGTGTATTTAGTTAGATGTCCTTCCAACTGTAAGGACATATTTACACTGGGGCAAAAATATCTTTACCTGTTACATAGGTTTTATAGACTCATCAAATATTTTCTTATCTCCTGATATAAACATACAGGACAGTTGGTTAATAATTTTTTACATGTTTTTACAATGATAAAGAAGCCACTGGTTTCCTCTAAAATTATTTTAATTATTTTAAAATTATTTTCATGTATTTTAATGTTATGGATTGTTTATGGAACCATGTGATGTTGGTGGATTGGGGTCTAGTCTGGAGGGGTGGATTGCAATTAAGTTAGGATAAAGGGCGTGTAAGTTAGGATTAAAGGTGTGTAGTGGCCACACCTTCCACACCTGGATCCAGGAGGGGCTGATCACCTGGGTGAGACCTGGAAGGATATAGAAGCTGCACCTGCCTTCCTGGAGGACTAGGACTGGTCTCAACTAATCTCAACTTGGCTTCCTGTTTGTGATGTCGTGAGAAGCTGCCCCCTCCTCTGCCTCTGCCATGTACTTTGATTGCTGCCGGCCGCCCCTGAGTGGACTGTGACCTTCTGAAACTGTGCGCTAAAATAAAACTTTCCTTTCCTAAATTTGTGGATGTTGGGTATTGAGTCACAGCAACAAAAAGGTAGCTAAGACAGGGTATTTGCAGTCATCGGGGACCAGTGCAGAGAACTGGGGAGTCCGTCAGGTGGAGCCTTCGGTGCTGCGTTTTCACAGGCTCAGCGCATCCTGCTGTCCTCACCAGTCTGTGTAAGCAGCGTGGCTGGAGAGCAGGACTGGTCTACAGGACAAGGTGGGAGGTTGGTGAGCTACAAAGGAATTTAGGAAGATAAATGTAGGAACCAGAGAACATCTGAGTGGTTCAAGAGATCCAGGCTGAGGAGAGAGGTGCAAAACGGGGAAATAGCTGATAAAATGCAAAGAAACAAACATTATCTGTCTTTTTTGCCACAGAACGAGTGCCAGCGAGATTGAAGTGGAGAAGGAGCGTGGAAACGCAGAACGCTTGCACTAACACTACGGAATGCTGGAGCTCAGTATTTCTCAAGGTGCCAGATGTAGTTGGAAACATGATACAGTCATTTCAGCGACTATTTGGGTTTACCAGAGCTAAAAATGTGTGTAAAGAGACCAAGAAACCTAAATTATATGTCTTTTGGTGAAGGCTTAAGATAGCTGGTATTTCACTAATACTTCACCTGAAAGAATAAAACTAAAATTACTGAGGTAAAAAATTAAAAGTCTTTTGAGCACATTAACAAATGGAAAGAAAGTTTTTAACGATCTCTTGAAGCTGAAAACTAAATAAAAATCTAAAGTCAGGTTTAATGGAGCAGTGAAGTAAGTTTTTTTGTTTTTGTTTTTTTCCCCTCCTAAACATTGCTAACCACGGTCGACATCGGCTTTGGATTTCACAGTGTGTGAGACACACAGGGCAGGAGGCAAAGCCCGAGGGCAACTAGAGTTTATGAAGCTATTGCAATATCATCAAAAACACCAAGTAATAAATGATAAAACTCCACGAACTGCCATTTTTTAAGGATAAACAAGAAATTGACAAACTGTACTGAAATGGTCTCAAAACAATTTTCTCCAACCTTGTCAAACCAAAGAAGGTGGGGTCACCTCTCCAGAGGGCTCACAGCCTGAACATACCCTGCTGGAGATCCGGCATCTAAGTATTCACAAAGCTCCGAGGTGTCTCCTGTTCTGAAGAGTCTAGCCAGGGAAAAGGGTAATTCTCTTAGGAGGAGCCCAACTCTATCCCAAAGTCTGTGACCACTCTCATACATAAAGGTATAAGAAATACAATCTCACAGAGGGGGCAAAAAAGAATATCCTAGAAGTGGCTTTACTGAGACCAAGAACATGGACTTTTCCAGGTCTCATTTATCTACAAATTTTACTCAGAAAGGACTAACATCATCAGAGGGAAACAGAAATGCAGGGAGCTAGAAATGGTGGAGTCTCAGTCTGGAGAGAAAGTGGAAGTAAGCCCCTTGTGTGAAGATGGACTGGGGATACAAGACAGGGGAAGGGAACAGACAGAAAAAAAAAAAACAGTGGCAGAAGGCTGTCCAACATTGCTTTGATTTATTAACCTTGAACCAGCAACAAATTTTCTTTCTCTAATATTTTAATTCATAACTGGAACTCATACCATCAAAGAGACGGGGATCTTAGAACTTTTTATGGGAAGATATGAATTTGGGGATGAAAGAAATGGAGAATGATCCAGGAGATTCCCAAAGCTTTGGGACACTCAGGTAGCAAAGGGAGCACGTGCGACCTCAGCCTTGACTAGTAAGTTTTAAACAAAGTATATAGCAAAATAAAGGATAGAGGGTGTGTTAGTTACTTTTTCGCTGTTGTGACTCAATACCCAACATCCACAAATTTAGGGGAGGAAAGGTTTATTTTAGCTCACAGTTTCAGAAGGTTACAGTCCATTCAGGGGTGGCTGGTAACAATGGAAGTACATGGCAGAGGCAGAGGCTGAGGCAGCTTCTCATGACATCACAAACAGAAGCCAAGTCAAGGCAAGTTGAGACTAGCCCCCCAAGGAAGGCAGGAAGCAGCTTAAATATCCATCCAGGTCCCATCCCAGTGATCAGCCCCTCCTGGATCCAGGTGTGGAAGGTGTGGAAAACCCCACTACATGCCAATAATCCAATTTACGTGCCTGTGATCCAATTTAGATGTTTGTAATCCACCCCTCCAGACTAGGCCCCAATCTCCCAACAGTACTTGGTTCCATAGACAATCTATAACATTCAAATACATGAGACTTTTGGGGGACACTCCAGATCCAAACCACAATAGTGGATAATACATTATAGAGAGAAAGAGAAAGACGGAGAGGTTATTGTGAAGAGTTTCATCATTTCATTGATCTTTTCATTGGAATCCCAAGGCCAGGGGAAATAACTTCCATGTCCACGGTACTGGGTGGTTTGCAGGTCCTCCTGACTATCAGCAAACAAAACCAAAGAAAGAAAAGCATCTAGAGGATTTAAGACAGAATTGGGATGTCTTCCATATAATTGGTGTCCTAGAACCCCAGCCACCATGGAAGCTCCCTCTTGGAATTTACAAGGGGAAAAACGACGAAATTCGTTTGATTTCAAACTCTGGAAATATGAGACGTGAGTATCGAGGAGCCTCAGGAAATGCTTCGCCTTTCCATGCCTCAGATAAATGAACCCTTTTGGAAGCTAGTAAGCCTTGGAAGCTAGTAAACTTTGGAAGAGAGCGTGGAAAGGCTTAAGATGGCTCCACTGCGCCACCTTCTGGAGAGTGAAAAGCCTCTAGAGAGAGGGCGTGGACCAAGCAGAAGCTGGAGAGAATCAACACCGCGAAGAAGAAATTTCCTGTCAGCGACTGAACATGAGAGGAGGAAGAAGGCGCCATCTTTTACTATACAATGATGATTTCACTCCACTTTTATTAGTATATATATATATATATATATATATATATATATATATATGCATATGCAATACACAATGGTTACACTGAGCTTGAGTTATTTTGTGCGCATACATATTGTGTCAACGTTACAATCCCTTCCTCTCCCCTTCCTCCTTGTGGCCCTCCCGCTACCCCACACCTCCTCCCCCTGACTCCCGTGGTCACATCCACGGGGTTCTATAAAATGCCTATATTCTAATTTCTCATATTAGAGAAACCACGCAATATTAGCTTTCTGAATTTGGCTCACTTCACTAAGCATGGTGGATTCAAGTTGCGTCCATTCACCTATGAAAGCCTCAACTTTATCTGTCTTTATAGAAGAGTAGTACTGCAGCATGGACGTACACCACAATTTTTGTGTTCATTGGTCTGTCAATGGATATTTTGATTTTAACATTTTCCACAGTTTAGCTATTGTTAGTTGTGCTGCAATACACGTGGGTATACATGCGTTTCCATTATATGTTGCCATTAACACTTTTGGGAAGATACCCAGAAAAAGGAATGCTGGATCGAACAGAATATTTATTTTCAGCCTTTGAGGAATCTCCATATTGCTTTCCAGAGTGGCTGTATCAGCTCACAGTATCACCAGCAGTGTTAAAGGGTTCCTTTGTTCCCTGCAACCTTGCCCGCATAGATTGTCATTTGACTTATTGATATGTGCCATTCTTACTGGGGTAAGGTGATATCTGATTGGTTTGTTTTTCTCAAATGGCTAAGGATGTTGAACATCTTTTCATGTATTTACTGGCCATCTGAACTTTTTCATTTGAGAACTGCCTATTTGTTTCCGTTGCCCATTTTTAATCATATCTTTGATTTTCAGGGCTCTCCTTTTCTTCAGTTCCTTGTATATTCTAGCTATTAGCCTCCTGTCTGAGCTGCAGGTGGTGAAAATTTTTCCCATTCTGTCAGTTCTGTCTTCACTTTGCTGAGAGTTTTCTTTCCTGTGCAGAAACTTTTCAGCTTGATATCTCCATTTGTTGATTCTAGGGGGCAGTTTCTTGTGCACCAGGGGTCCTATTTAGAAAGTCCTTGCCCACTCTTACATCTTCTAGAGTTTTGCCTATTTTGTCCTTCAGGAGGTTCAGTGTTTCTATCTTAGTATCTAGGTCTTTGATCCTCTTTGATTTGATTTTGATACGTGGTGATAGGTGTAGGTCTAGGTTCATTCTTCTACATGTGGAAAACCAACCCTCCCAGCACCATTTGTTAACAAGGCTATCCTTTATATGTATGTTTTGGGCCCCTTTGTCATAAATCAGGTAGCTAAAAATTCTTGATGTTGTCTCTGCATCCTCAGTTCTGTGCCATTAGTTGATCTGCCTGTTTTTGTGCCAGCACTATATCTTTTTTATTTTTGCTGCTTTGTAATATAGCTTTATGTCTTGAATCATAATGCCACCTTCTTTTGTCCTTTTACTTAAGATTGCTTTGATTACAGTGATGATTTTGTAATGATTATTTATCGAACCTCTGTTACTGTAAAATACAATCGTAACTTCTTCTGATTGTAGTTCTGTGCGCATCTGTGCCTTAGCATTGAGGAGCACTAAGAGTCAGAGGCATGAGTGAGTTTGCCCAAGACCGCATGGCTGAGGAGAAAGGAATGCTACTTTTATAGCTTATTCATTTCTCCCGTGAAATCTTGAAACTTTTAAGATGAATGCACCTGTTGGTGCTCAAAGAGACTAGAACAGATGCAGTGGAGCAAATGGTCATCGATCAGAAATTAACTACTGCTTTAGGGAAATTGCAGACCCAGTGACATCTTGGTTTCTTCCAACCAGAAGATATTATGACTGCACTATTCCTTCAGACATGATGTTCTAGTGACTCAGTGGCTTAAGGGACAAACATCACCATCTGACTCTGACTCATGATAACCCTCTCACAATTTGGCAAAATGGTTGAGTGCCAGGGGACTCATTTGGGAGAAGAAGGCAGTAACATTAGCAACAGGTAGCTCCATTTTAGAAAATACTTGAGGAAAAAATAAAATACCCACAAGAACAATAAGAAAAACTAAAATAATAGTAACTTTATAAATCAGACATTTTAACAATATGTTTTATAATGCATATCAATATGGCTATTGAGCAGTATGGAGAGTGTCTCTCTCTAAGCTCCCTCATTTCCTAGACATCATGGAGCGCAGATGAAATCGCTGTGACTTGAATCCCACAGGGGCTTACGAGGTTATAAAGAGTGTGTTTAGCATGGGCCAGAAGAAAAGAATTTGGATTTGCAGGAAGACCTCAGATCGTGTTCGCCTTCTGCCCCTGTCTTCATGACCATGGACAGGTCACTGAATTCCCAGCAATACCTCAAGAATGGGCTAAATGATAAATTATTTCACTTCATCTCAAGTACAAACATATTTTTAAAAGTCTAATTCTGTAAATAATCTTAGGGGGCACTTCATTAGCCAATGCACTCTATGTATATGATGTATATAGTAGGCAGCATTATAGTGATCAAGGAAAAAATACTTAGCTTCTGTTCAAAAAAAGAGATTCCCAAAAGAGAATAATTTGGAAGCACAAAGAGACGAGAGAGAGTGATGTCCTAGATGCCGGAGGAAGAGAATCACGGGGACAGCAGCATGCCCTGAGGAGTGGTGAAGTAGGGTGGGAATGGACTTTTCACTCCTGAACTTGAACGAGATTTCACTCTGGGTGTCGTCAGTAAATTGGAGCAAGGCCAGCCTCAGATAATACGAAGCTTCAACAGCACCACCCCGCAGTGGGAGGGTAAAGACATTTGATGAGAGTGCGAAAGAAGATAGAGCCTCATGGAGGGAGGGAGGAAGACAGGTTATTAGAGAAGAACTTGAATTGCCTGAATGACTTCATTGCTTTACTTGGTACTTCCAATGGTCAGTGATCACCTTCTTTGAAGTTTTTATTGATGGCTTCAACAGAGGCTTTTTTGTTTTGTTTTATTTTGTTTCGTTTTGTGGCAGTTGAGTAGAGTGTCAACCTGCTTGGCTTTGGGTTCTGCTCATGGGATGGGCGGAGCAGATGTCGAGTTGTTCCTGTGTGTGTTATGTTTTGGATTTCGAATATCCCCCAAAGCCTCATGTATTCCGATGTTGTGGATTACAGGTGTGTAGCAGATTATAGGTGTGTGGTGGCTTATAGGGGCCTGTGTTAGATTATAGGTGCGTTGCACGTTACTGGGCATGTGGCTTGGAAGGGAAGGAGCCCTGAGACGTGGCGTGAAGGGTATATGCTAGCTCTGGCCTTCTTTTCTGCCTTGGCTTCCTGCCTGCCATGCTGTGAGCGGCTGGCCTCTGCCAGACCCTTCCTGCTGTGTGCGTCCTCCATTGTGGGCTGCCCGTGAATGGACTACATGAGATCTTCTGAAACTGTGAGCTAAAATAAATCTTTCCTCTTTTAAGCCATGCGTGTCAGTTACTTTTGCCACAGCGATGACTAAGAACTAAGATGGCGGGTCCCGGGGATGAGGCCTTATGGCTACGTCTGGTTTCTCACACCTTCCTTCCCGGCACTGGTTCCCAGCTCTGCTTCCCAGCTGCCACTACCTAGGCAGCTCTGCTGAGCCTCACCCTCCTGTCCTGGACGGGGTGCTCTGGAGATAGCTGACCGTAGGATGAGTGTTCTCAGTTCATGAGCCAAACTAAACCTCTCTTGCTTTATTGTGGTTTTATGGGTGCCCAGTATTGTGTTCAGCAAGGAGAAAATGGACCAACACAATATGAAACTTTATTAACATGGGAAATTGCGACGTTACAGGAGTGAGCATTGTTAACGATTCCCAAATGACTCGTTAACAAACATAGTCTTAACAAGTGAGACAATATGTAGGGAATGGGGTGAAAGCATGTATTCAAAAGTCTGACCTACTCGCTATCTTAGTTATTTTCTTGTTGCTGAGACAAAATACCCACCATCCACAATATAAGGTAGCAAAGATTCATTTAGCTCACAGTTTTAGAAGGTCTCTCTCGCACACAGTCTATTCATGGGGCACGATCCATTCTTGGGGTGGCCGACAAGGGTGGAGGCACATGGCAGAGACAGAGGTTAGCGAGCTGCTCACCCCAATTGCAGCCAGAAGCCACGTGGAACAGAAACTAAGCCAATCTCTGGAGATCTGGAGATAAAGCAAGGCTGTAGCTATCCTAGGAAGAAACTGTAACAATGTGTTTTCTTCTTTCCCTAATTACTTCAAGCTGGCACTTGTCCCCATGCCCCGGTGGGTGCCCTCTCCTCACTTCCTGGCCCACAAGTCAACAACAGACGCACTTGAAAGCTATTCCCCCAACATTTCCCAATCACAACAGGTAGCCACGATCTTCCAGGGTGAAACCCCAAGCACCTGCCCCTTCCAGCCAGCCCCATTTCCCAATAACACACTGTTCCAAATCATGAGGTTTTGGGGGGACGGTGAGATCCAAACCACAGTGCTCACTCTTACTCATCTCTTTATTTCTGTATTTGCATACTCACATTTCAGATTGTTTCCAAGGTACCAGCAGCTTAAAAAAAAAAAAAACCCTCTTCTGTGCTAAGAATTATGCCTGTATTCACGTTACGAGGAATAATGCAATATGGGAAACAAGCATAGTCACCGAAGTTGGAGATGCCACCACCCCCGTCAGTAACCCCACCTACACACCCAAGCGTTCACAGAGCTTTGAAACCGAAAAAACATGAAATCATAGGGCCCCATAGAAAATAGTGTATTATTAAACCCGAAAGAGATTTAGTAGCTATGGATGTTTGGGGGGAAAAAAGATGAGAGAGAATCCTACAGAAATAATGTCAGAGAAACAGAAGAGAAAGATAATATAGAATCATATCCAAAGTCTGACACGCTTTAGGGTCTTTAAAGGACAAGAGGTACGTCTTTCATGAACATATGAAAATGTTGTGCTTTAATGTACAAAATAAAATTAAGTACATTGATAATTTTGTAAGATCACTGTATGGGAAAAAAACACTATATGAAAAAAGGTCACTCTATGACCACTTGTCCCTTGACAGTCCTAGTCCTCTGGAGGGAAAATAAATACAAAACAGGCTGCAATTACAGGAGAAGGAGGAAGAGTAAATGAATTTGTTTTCTCTGAGGATTATACAGATGTGGATTCAAGAAACAGAAATCCTCAGAAGAGCATCCTTCATTTGCAAATGACAGTGGCATTTTTTTTTGAGTGCATAATGTAAAGTAGTGACTAGACCTCTTTCATTAAATTTAAACTTCACCAGTAGAATCTTCTGGAAAAAAATGCACCGTTTGACTGAGGATGGGTAATCTGATTCTATTCACTTTGAGGTAGAGAACAAGTCAGGGCAAGTATTTCCCTCCTCTATTATGGGAAGCATATTTTTCCAATTAATATATTTCACGTATTTCATCCTTGGATTTTTGAGAAAAAGTAATATTTTTTAGATTATTTTCCCCTGTAAACCACATTTCTTAATGTCATTTGCCAATGTCACTAGCAAATGTGACACACTGTTCGTTGGTGTTCCGTTCTACTTAGATATATGGATCTGAGCTTCTGTTCTTAGGAGAGGGCACTGGCAGGGCAAGATAGTTTTGTGTCAGGCTTGAGGAATGTCACATAGGAAAGAAAGCTCCCTGAGACCCTACAAGCCTGGAGTGAATGACAAATAGAAGTGCTTATGCTTTCTGAATCCTCCAGAAAATTGAAGGAATAGAAACATCAAACTTGCTGTCATTTTTGATTCATCCAAACCTGAAATCTGATGAAGCTCCGTATCTTGAGAGTTGCTGAATATGGATGTGTTTGTCCTCCACACAGTTAGCATCTTTGACTCAGTCTTCATACCCCTCACAGAAAGAAAGAGATTCATAAATTTTGCATGTGCCACTTGAAACAAGACTACTAAAAGTTCGGTTCCTGAAATCATATGTGGCTTCCCTTCTGACCAGATATTATCCCCATACAATTCCCAAATTCCTCACTCTAAGTAGATCTCAGAGGTCGGATTCTCTGAGCTCAGAATGGTAAACGAAATAAGAAATTAGCACTGACCATTCCTCCTAATGAAAACTGGGGGACAAAATGAGGAATAACAAGATCCCTGAAGTGCAACAGGCCATCTCAGGAAGCCCTTGGGACCACGCTGTGCTTCTCTCTGAAAACATCAGATTCTTAACAGAAATCTGAAGAAGGCTGGTCCTTCCAAGGGTAGCTGCACATGACACCGGGCTCAGCCTAGGTAGCAAATTAACAACCGGAACTCAGACAGTGCTTAAACTCTACACTCACTTCCAGCTACCATTCTATCTGCAATTCTATCAGTCATATCCAAGAATGATGGAAGTGCAATTTGCCCTCCTTGTATTATTGTGAGAACTCGTCAGCAGTCCCAGATGTGAAAGAGTCCTCCCAGCTCCTCTTGGGTGAGCAACGATCGCTTGCCCAAGATCCCTACCCCCGGCCCTTGTGCTCGTTAGAAAAACAGGAGAGTGAGCTTGATAAAAAGCAAGGTAACAGAAAAATCGTATTTGAAGAGAATTGTAGAGAACAACTCTCTTGAGTGATCAAGAGGGATTCCAGGTCTGGAAAGTCCAGCTGCCTTCTCTTTGTGTTCAAGCTTTTATAGTAGAAAGCCTGTGAAATTTGTCCATCAAAGGTTTTTAGTGATAGGAAATGGGGACATGTGGGCTAACTTCTCCCCCCTTTTTCCTCTCCTTGCTTTATGGCTTAGAATGCGGAGGCTCCTAGAGGACCAGTGACCAAAACCAAACTAGATGAAATTGTGAATTAAAAAACTGATGGAAAACAGGAGTAAGTAATGCAAGGTCTTGATTTGATATGGCAAACTATTTCATAAATTGGTTAAAACATTTAAGCAGGTGACACAGGAACCTACAAGTCTCCATGAGATAAATTTTGAGAGATAAAAAATAAGAGATAATTACATTGAAATGATGTTGTATTGACTAAAGACATCGTGTGTCTTGTAATTACTTGTATTTGCATAAAGCAATAGCCACAGAACGGACTTTTCTATTACGGTTGGAAAAAAAAATAGGAAGATACCCGTAAGTGATAGCATGGTTACACTGAGCTTGAGGATTTTGTGTATATATATAGATCACTACTTAGAATCCCTTCCCTCCCCTAGAGTACCCACTGCTCTCTTTCTCATACCGTAATCCCCACATCACTCTCATTTGGTTCTATAAAATGCCTGTCCTCTGAGCTTCCCATATTAGAGAAACTATGAGATACTTAACCTTCTGCATCTGACTCACTTCACTGAATGTGATGGTCTCAAGTTGTGTCCATTTACCTACAACAGCCTTGAATCTGTCTTTGTAGAAGACTAGTACTCCATTATGCATATGTGCCACAGTTTTTGCATCCATTGGTCTGTTTATGGGTATTCTGACATCTTCCACAGTTTAGCTATTGTTAGTTGTGCTGCCATAAACATGGATACACGTGTAGCTCTATTATACATTGCTTTTACCTCTTTTGGAAAGATACCCAGAAGGCATATCACTGAATTGAATGAAATATTTATTTTTAGCCTCTTGAGAATCTCCATATTGCTTTCCATAGTGATTGTATCAGTTTACAATCCCACCAGCAATATAAAAGAGTTCCTTTTTTGCCTCAACCTCGCCAGCATAGATTGCTATTCAACTTCTTGATATGCGCCATCCTTCCTGGGGTAAGAAGATACCTTAATGATGTTTTCGTTTGCATTTTCTAATGGCTAAGAATGTTGAACATCTTTTCGTTCCATGTATTTGCTGGCGATTTGAACTTTTTCACTGAAAACTGCCTATTCATCTCAGATGTCCATTTTTTATCATATGTTTGATTTTCAGGGCTCTATTTTTCTTCAGTCCCTTATATATTTTGGTTATTAACCTATGTCTGAGGTATATACGGTGGTAAAAATCTTTTCCCATTCTGTTGGTTCTATATTTAATAGTTTTGTTAGCCATGCAGATGTTTTTTTTAGTTTGATATCTCCATTTGTTGATTCTGGGGGGCTATATCTTGTGCACCTGGGGTCCTATTTAGAAAGTCCTTGCCCACTCCTACATCTTCTAGAGTTTTGCCTATTTTGTCCTTCAGGAGGCTCAGTGTTTCTATCTTAGTATCTAGGTCTCTGATCCTCTTTGATTTGATTTTGGCATAAGGTGATAGGTGTGGGTCTAGGTTCATTCTTCTACATGTGGATAACCAACTCTTCCAGCACCATTTGTTAACAAAGTTATCCTTTATCCAATGTATGTTTTGGGCCCTTTTGTCATAAATCAGGTAGCTAAAAATTCTTGATGTTTTCTCTGCATCCTCGGTTCTGTTCCATTGATTAACCTGTCTGTTTTGTGCCAGTACCATATTTTTTATTATTATTGCTTTGTAATATAACTTTATATCTGCCTTGTTAAAAGTCATCCTTATATGTTCCTAAAAGATATTTAATACATAGACACATAATAATAGCCACTGTCCATTTATTACTGTGGTGTTTGTCATAGAAAATCTTTTAGCACAATCTTATCACAGAAAAACCTCACTTTCACTGTTCAATATTTTTTCTTATTTTTAAAACATAAAAGTTGAGCACTATGACTATGTTTAAAGTACAGAAATGAAGCACTATGAAAAATACTAAACTTACAGGTTTGAAAATAACTGCTAATCCTGATTGGTCTTTCCCAAATACCAAAGACCAAAATTTGTCAAGAGTTTGGAAACACTGTAACAGTGAGAAAAATTGTGGAAGGGCTTGAATATAAAGGCCTATCTTAAAAATGAGTTTAGTGAGACAGACAGTATAATTCAATGGTAAAGTACATGATTTGCACATGCAAAAAGTCTGAGTTCCATTACCAGAATCTCAAAGCAATAAACTAAATTTAAAAAATTAATAAATATTAATCGAAGAGTATTTCAAAATAAAGCAGATCACCTAAAATCTTAGATGTGGGGTGTTTTTTTTTTTTTTTCGTTTTGGTACCGGGGATTGAACCCAGGGCCTTGAGTGTGCCAGGCAAGCACTCTGCCACTGAGCTACATCCTCAGCCCACACCTAAAATATTACAGATGAATCAAAGATAAAAATGTGAACCATAATCAACAGAAATCTTGAGTCTGATAAAAGGAATTTTCAGAAAAAGAGAACGGAAGAAGGGAGGAGTGAGATTAGTCAAAGAAATATCAGAAAGGTAATGCTACCTTCTCCAGATTATACTTCTCAGGATCTCTGGCTACATGACTGTTTTATTCAAGAAGAAGGCATATTGCATACTGTATTGACTGCCCCAGGATAGCTGTCCGTGCTGAATTTCTCAGTTTGGAACTAGATTTTTGGGTAAAAAACAATAGACTTTCCTTGGCCAGCTATTAAGGGGATAGTATTCCTAGACGTCTTAGCCATGTTTACATGTGTCACTTGTGGGTTGGTACATCCCTATATGTAAGTTTTAAATATCTCCCTAAGAATTAAAGTCGATCTAGCTATTTCATCAAGCAAAATATATCTACCTTGCGATTAATTTTCTGTGACAATGTAATTCAGTCCTCACTACTACAAATACCACGACATATTGTATAAATTCTCAGACACTGTTTTTAGACGTCAGAACCGAACATACTACAGGAAGAGACGAACAATGTTTTAATCATCTGTGTGACTTCCTAAGAACTTTATAAAAGCTGCAGATTTTAGTAGCTCTAGATTTTAGAAAAATAGACTCCAATTATGTATTTTTCCCATTTTATTGATACGTATTAGTGCAACATTTAAGGTTTGTATTTGCCTATAATTGTAGTTGGCGTTCCAAACTCAAATAGTAGCCTCTCTTTCGAACTGATAGCAGCTGCAGCGCTTTGAAAGGAGAGCAAGGGGAGGGCCACGTTGAGGGCATCGGTCTCTTCACAATCCCGCCGAAGCTTTCTCTCCGCGGTTATTACAGAGAGCATGTCCTGGGTGCTTCTCTTTGTCTCGTTAATTGCAAGTCTCTCCCAGACACGTCTCTTTTCATGCCTTAACTTCTCATTTCCCCCCCCACACACACACAATTGCGCCCTGTCCTTTCCTCTTCCTTGGAAACCTGCCCTGGTTTCATAATTTGGCTACTTTCTCCCTCGTTTTTCTGTCCTCCACTATCACGTGCTCAAGCAGGTACCCCTTTCCACTTGTGCCTGCATGCAGAGGGCCCGCTTTTGCTCCAGGGACAGAGGTTCGCAGCCCTCTCAGGCTTTTCTATTAGGCTTTAGACATGCACAGGACACTTACATCCTAATTTATGCTTTATTTATCTTTCTGCTTAAAATATAGGGAATCTGCGTTATAGATAAGCTTATAATTTGCAACTATAGAAACAATCATGTCGTTATTCTTAATTTTTATTTCTAAGCTATCTTTCCATTATCTTGATACCTACCCACAGAAAGAAATTTTAACTGTTCCCTTGTAAATGGGTAAAGATCAATGATAGAAAGAATTGGATCAGTAAGCAGAGACTGAGAATTTACCCACAGGGTAAATCGGAAGTGGTGTGTAGGTGCTGAAGACAGGACGGGTGGTGGATAGAACTGAGTGAGTCCTCGTCTTTAAATCTCACATCTTACAAAGCAGCCAC
Organism: Ctenodactylus gundi; assembly: GCA_004027205.1. Classification (NCBI taxonomy): domain Eukaryota; kingdom Metazoa; phylum Chordata; class Mammalia; order Rodentia; family Ctenodactylidae; genus Ctenodactylus; species Ctenodactylus gundi. Next base: position 486,317 of record PVKB01000910.1, read on the forward strand.
CTGCTAGCCTCACAGCACGCCCGAAAAGTAAAGGCAAAATTACAAATAAAAGGTGACTGAAAAAGTTGGCTCCTTATAGAGACTATTTTAGCAACTGTATTTTTAAACATGGCGAAATTATATAATATTTTTTGTAAAATAAAAATGAGTATTTTATTCCCTAAATTATTTACTAAACATAATTGCCAACTAGTTTACAACAGGAAAAATGCTTGGAAATAATAACATGACTAATGTCTGTAAAGGTAGTGTTTTAAGTACAAGATTACATCAATGATATTGTATGAAAAGATAATTTTGATTTGCCCAGATTCACTTTTCATTATTGTAATGAAAGTAATGAGTAAGTATGGATGATAAGAGAGATAGGGAACAAACAATAAAGCAGAAATGTCCTATTTGCTCTGTGACCCATGCCGCCCTGTGGGGCACCCACATCAAGGGTTAAACAGAAGCTAGGCATGTAGCTCAGAGGTTAGAACACTTGCCTAGCAAGCACAAGGCCCTGAGTTCAACTCTCCAGCACCACATAAACTGGACATGGTGGCGCACGCCTGTAATTCCAGCACTCAGGAGCCTGAGGCAGGAGGATTGCTGTGAATTCTAGGCCAGCTCAGGCTACATAGTGAGTTCAGGACCAGCCTGGGCTACAGAGAGAAACCCTGTCTCAAAAAACGAGATTTGACCTCCTCCGAGTTTGAAAAGCGGCACCCCACTAATCAACTGTCCTTGCAGCATGGAGACGAGCATTGGGAGTCTTCTCACATTCTCAGTGGCACCCGGGAACTCTTCCTTGAGTTTCATACTGAAGCCTCTGTCTGTGTGCATAGAAAGGAGCATCAGAACAGAGCTGAGAGCCAGAGTCCTGCAGAACCAGGGTGAATCTCGCACCAGGGAAGCCTAAGGGCCCACGAGGAATTGCAAAGGGACCATCGGAGGCAATTTCCGTGCTGACTCCATTACTGCCCGTGTGAGGTTGTGCGTTACCACATACAGAGCAGAGTCCCTCTTTCCCGGTTGAATCAAGGAATCGGGAAGAGGTATGTCTGGTTGCCGAGAATTCACCAGAATGACTTTAGCTGGAGGACGGCGAAATGAGCGTTGAGAACTGTACAGCGTATTCCCATCCCCGAGCAGTCTGAGAAGCAAGCTTAACTTTTCCAGGAATCAAACTCAGAAGATCTAAAATGGGAGCTTGTGTGCACCAGAGCCTCTTCCCCAGAGCCCTTCCGTAGCTCAGGAGCTGCCTGAGTCACGGTTTGCATTTGGTCTCTCTCTGCACAGTGACCTTTCCTCCGCTCTGCTCGCCAGCGCAGAGCCAGCCCCTCCGCTCTGCTCCAGGGGCGTTGGATGGTCTCCAGAGCCTGCCTCAGCCTGGGTCAACACTGCCTTCTGCTCTAGTGCCCAGCTGCAGAGACGGGCTGCTGACCATTCCACTGTAGACCAACTCGGGGGCGCAAACAGCTCGTCCTGCTTCCAGTTCCGCTACAACCGACGGCGTGTTGACTTGGCATTTGTTTTCTCCAGACCATAGAGCATCTATTACCTGCTCAAGATTCACACACAACTTTGGCTCTTTCTCATTTATTATGCCAGATATACTTACAAAGAAATCACACAATAGGAGTTATGGAAAATAGTGATCAGGGAGCTTATATACAAACTTTATAATTTGGCTCACATAAATAGAATTCCAACTGCACATTCTAACCACGACTTGGTGCACATAAAATTGTTTTCAAATTTGAATTACTCAACTCCAGTTCATCCTGATTTATCTTATTCCAACAAACTCATTTTAATTTATAAATTATTGCTAGACCCAAACTTAAAATGATGAGATTTTCTATAAAATATATGATAATTGGGTCTTTAAAACTGTTTGCAGTGCATGCTTTAACATAATCAAAGCCTAGTGTACTCCTCAGTACCATAGTGTACGGTAGAGTGCCAACCAAATTCCAAATTCCTTGTTCCAATACAATAGTCAGGATTAATTGAATTTGTTATTTTATAAACTTAGAACTATACCATTCAATCTGTTTGTTTTTCAGATAATTAACAATAGTTCTCCAAAAAATGGTATAGTAGAAATAAGAAAAGGAGATTAGAAAAATTAAAAATCTGGGTAAAGTGTGGCAACGATTGGGTTCTCATAAACACTGTAAACTCCCTGCATGTCCCCATGAGTCTCTAAGGCTACTCAGAGACTGAGTTAAATGTGATTTGTACTTACATGCTACATTTTCTGCATATATTGGCTAGTGGGGACATCATTATAGGCTATATCTAAGTTGCTTCACAGCCAAGTAGACGAGACAGGAGCCATAACGCAGGTCGGAGGTGGAGGGACATGTCATGGAAAACTGCATCATCCTACTGTCTGCTGAGCGGTCTCTCCAGTTCGAAAACAATGAATACCTACCTGCTCGTGTCCAAGAGGACCGACTGGCTTCCTAGCCTCTCCTCCTACAAGGAGAACTTGTGAGGCTGTGGGGCCTACTTCCATTGAGAGGGTTCAGCTTCAAGGTCTTTTAACCTCAGCTGGTGCAGGCACGGAATCATTCTTTCCCATTTACATATCACTATCCACCACCTGAAAGAAGTGACCAACCAAATCCACACAAGTGCTGAGAAAATTTAGAACAAAATCAGTAAGGATTTCAAGCTCCATTGACTTTAAGTTAAAATAAATGCATAGTGTTCACATGTTGTTATACTATAGAGCTGGTAGGAGGTTTTCTCTTATTGGAAAGGAAATCTCTTATGTAACTGAATTTATGCAATCTTTCAAGAAGCATGTTACTGACCAAAAAACCCAAGGTTTTGGACCCAAGTAGATCTCCTGAATTTTATGTCAATGTTACCAAGATTAAGAATGTAAGAAATTATATTTTATTTTATTTTCCCCCTTTTATTGGTGTACATATGCAGTATACTATAGTTACATTAAGCTTGAGAATTTTGTATATATATATATATATATATATATATATATATATATATATCATGATGTCATATATATATATATATATATATATATATATATATATATATTTATCTCATGATGTCATTGCAATCCTTTCCCCTCTGGCTTTTTGATCCTCTGGACCTTTCCATCTACCTCCCTTTTCTTCCAATATCTCACCCACTTTATTCTATAAATCGTCTATTTATATTTTAAAGCTTAACCAACAGCTCAGTAAAGGGAGATCTAGTCGAAGAATCAGTTAATCAAAGAAACAGGAAGGACCATGCTTGAGGAACCTCGAAGTGATTCATAAATGTAGAAATCCACAACATAGGATTTCATTTTAATAAAGTGTAAGTCACCAGGGAAAAATCCCCAGTAGGAATTCTAGACATAAGTCAAGATTTTAACACAGAAATCTCCGGGAGGACATTTCAGAATCAATTTTGCAGCCACATCAAAAGTGATTCTATCTCTGAAAAATAATTCCAGAGAAGTGTGAAGGAGGAATGTTACACTTGAATATAAACAATATCATAGCAATTTAAAAAAAATTTTTTTTGTTTTATTCACTAGTCTATTCCCAGGACCTAGAAGAGTGTCTGGCATATAACTGTTCAGTGGGTATTTATAGAAGAAAAGAGGGGGCTGGAGGAATGGCTCAGTGGTTAAAGCACTTGAGCAAGCGCTAAGCCAAGTGCTAAGTACCCGAGTTCGATTCCCCAGCACCACGTAAGCTGGGCGTGGTGGCGCGCACCTGTAATCCCAGCACTCGGGAGGCTGAGACAGGAGGATTGCCGTGAGTCCAAGGCCGGCCTGGGCTCTGAAGTGAATTCAGGACCAGCCTGGACCACAGAGCGAGACCCTGTCTCAGAAAAAAAAGAGGAAGAAGAAAAGAAAGAAGAGATGAGTGAAAACGCTAACAGTTGTTGGTAGTTCAGGTCCTGCCGCTGTTCCATCTGGTTACCCACCTCCAGTTCCTCACATCTTTGCCCAAGCACCATGATTTCTAACCTACAGCTCTTCTAGTCCATTTTGCCGTCCTTGGAAGGCCTAGCTTCCTGTTTTGAAAAGTCTCTCTACAGCACCATGACTTACCAAGCATTGGGGTTTCCTGTCTGTCAGGCTTTTATAATATGATGTCTGATTAGCAATTTAACACTTAATTTGAAGAGATGGACTAAATGATCAATCAAGTTCATTAAATCCCTTGCTTGGAACTGGCTATAGATGCTGAAAGGCCAAAGCAAGACAACACCAACGGAGATCAAGGAGATGCCTGAGGTACCACGTGACACAGCTAAATTAAAGTAAATATAAAGGCAGAAAACATGAAAAAAATCAGAAAACTAGTTTTAGATGTAAATTTAATGAGTTCATCATTTGTTTCCCTTTTCATAGGCAAAGCCATTTCTTAACAGCCTCAATGGCTGAAGACTTCTCATTTTTAAGGGCTTAAAAAGTAATTTGGCCAGTTTCTCCGCATGGACAATCTACAGAGGATAGAGGTGGCCTTTGACGTGTGTGTGTGTGTGTGTGTGTGTGTGTGTGTGTAGCAGAAGACCATCCATCCTCTGCCTAAGATATTGTGAAAGGAATGTCCAATACATAGTATCAAAGAAAAACTGCATTGGATAGTGTTAACAGGCAAGGGATACTTTATTTCAGTACAACCATCTCTCTGTGGTGACATTCCTTTAGAAAACTGAGGTCCTGTGGGATTCAAAGTCTGTAAAGTAAGCCATTCCTTGAACCACACTGTACTTTGCAATGACTCTATTCATCCCCTATTTGGAATCCAGACCTTCCAGGTGCTTTACTATGCAGTAATCGTTTTCCCTACCTAAGCACACTGATGCTGAATTTCCTTGTATGTCCATAACACTCATTCCCATTAAGAGCTCCGCTTCCTGGGATCAAGTACAAAGGCTCCTTCATGAAGTCTTTCATTCTAATTGCAGATAAAGTGTCACGGACCTATGGAACAAATTTCACAAATGGTTCCATTCTAAAAGAAACTCAAGATGAAATCCTTGCTGGTCTCAGTGATATAACTCACTGGCTTAATATAAAAAATTACCTCACAGGACTGAATTTATGCATTTGGAGCATTGCAGCTATTTGAATTTTATTAGTCTTTTTCTTTCTCCGTATCTTAAAAGCTATTTGTCATCTTATTTTTTTAGTAGGATCCCCAAACAGAGGGCATGGTCACCATGCTTCAAAGATCAGTTTCCATTCAGCGACCTGGAACCCTTTTGCAGACTACCAGGATCAATAACTGAACCCAAAAGTATGTAGCTCACAGCCATCCACAACCTTACCCCAATCTCCATCCCACTGGTCTTTACTGCACCCCTAATGAAGTTGTCATAAAGTAAAACCTAAATTTCCTGTTATTTTTTTCACAAGGGCACAGTTCATATAAAACCAAAGTTTTGGAAACATATTCCCAACAGTCCCAAATAAGTTTAGACCATGCTTAGTATCTGAAGATGATGTATGACTAAACCAAAGAAGAATATGCACACATGGACCCAGCTACTCTCCTTAGGTGCCTACTTTGCCACTTCATGCGTATTTTCTTGACTAGGCTTTAAAACAAAAAATGGGGAAATGTGAGACTGCAAGAGTTAATTCTCTTTCTACGATGACCAAAAATCCTAATCAACCTCATTACACGAGCAACACAGAGGGATAAGGACTCCCAGGTAACTCAGGAGTCCCAGCATTATTCTGTCTGAGACAATAGAACCATTCTATGGTATTCTTCCCCACTGCATTTGTAAAGTGAGGTAATCAATAAGAAATCTGTCCTGCATTGTAAGTTCATCTTGTAGTTAGCCATGGTCTTGGTGAAATCTACATCTTTGTGATGATTTACTGCTGTAAGCACCTTTCCCTGCTTTTTCTCCTGCTGTTCCTCTCTTTTACGCCCCCCCCCCCCGGCCCCAGAAATAAAGAAGAGACCTCAGTTTGGGGCTGCACCGGGGTCACTCTCTGCTTCAGAGTGCTGATGCAGAGTTGTCTCTATGGGCTTCATGGTCCTGTCATCAGAATCTGAGCATTGTTTCATGTCTTCCACCTTTGTTGAGAATGTGACAACTTAGGACATCAAGGAAGCCAGGAGAGAACAACTAAAGACACCCAACAAAGAGGGCTTTCACAGCGGCTCCATGTGCTCGCTTTGGCAGCACCTGCACAAATGCTTCAGAAAGCAGTAAGAACGATAGGCTAGTTATGTTTGTTGGGGAAAACTAGTGACAATGTCTCTTTTCCCATAATACATTTTTTAAAATATAGACACTCACTGTATGTTTTTTTTTTTTGAAACAGGGTCTCGTTCTGTGGTCCAGGCTGGTCCTGAATTCACTTCAGAGCCCAGGCCGGCCTTGGACTCACAGCAATCCTCCTGTCTCAGACTCATAGCAATCCTCCTGTCTCAGCCTCCCGAGTGCTGGGATTACAGGCGTGTGCCACCACGCCCAGCTTATGTGGTACGTGGGAATCGAACTTTGGTACTTAGTGCTTGCTAGGCAAGCACTTTAACTGCCGAGCCATTCCTCCAGCCCCTCACTGTATGTTTTGATCATGCCACATAGCAGGACTTTAAAGAATCCACCAGAAAGTAATACTTGGCCTGAAATCGGGAAGATAAGTAGGAGTAAATGAAGAAGAAAGTCGAACTGGAAGAGGGGATGACCAACTACAAGATCTCTGACAATAGGAGGCAGGATGAAAAATAGAAATGAGGGGGAAAACCAGCAGGCCTGTAGCAGACATTGTCAGAGCGAGCATCACAAATAAGGTAGAGCTCTTGCAAAGTCGTATTAAGGACACATTAAATCTGTTAAGCATTTGGAAGGCTGAAGAGAGTCATGAGCCTTTTGGAAACATCAGCCATGGGAGAATCTCCAATGTCAACATGAGGCTTCACCTCTCACCATTGACCTGCCTTCGCATATCTATGGATAGAACCAGTGACTGATTTTTCTACTAGTAAGAAGTGACCAGGTGTACTTTCTCTACTCCACCTCCCCTAGAGCATTCATGGATGCTTTGGACTCGGCCTTACACATTAGGAAGGAAGATTGAGAGTAATGCTAGTATCAAAAGGCTAACCTCTCTGTCACATCCACTTCAAATTTAATATAAAGAGCGCTAGCGTACGCTTCAGCATAAAAGCAACAGCCCGGTATTCTCCTCTGTTGTCCATTTTTGCTCTGAGAAATTTCCCCAGCCTTGTTGCACCTGCATAATCCAACGCTGTCTGAAAAATCTGTACATCATCTTACTGATACAGAAATGATAGGTCTAGTCCCTTATTATATAACATGAAGTTAATTTCACATTACGCTCTTCAACATATTTTAATATTCCTCTGCAGACATACGCATGGCTCATCGCACGCACCAAGCCACAGCATGGGTAAATCAAAGAATAAAAGGATTTCAAGGGATTGTATCTTGTCACTTCTAAATTATGGATCACTTCCATGGAAGACACAAAGATTTCAGAGATGTGGACAGAATGTTGCTGAGTCTCTGACGCAAGATGCTGATCACAGCTCTGGGCACACAATGTGCACAGAATTATGTTAGTTTTTATAAAATCATCTTTATCATCATCATTCTTTTTTATAAGGTCTTGCTGTGTAGCCCAAGCTGGTTCTGAGCTCACTGTGTAGCCCAGACTGGCCTGGAACTCACACAATCCTTCTGCCTCAGCCTGCCAAGTGCTAGGATTACAGGTGTGTGCTGCCATACTTGGCTTCTGTGGTGCTGGGGAATTAAACTAGGGTACCTAGCACTTGCTAGGCAAGTGCTTTAACTGCTGAGTTATTCCTCCCACCCATCATTATTAACTGTGTTATTAACTAATGCTCACAATATTGCCTTTAGCTTTACCAGAAGTTGGATATAACCTAGTTGGATATATCCTGAAGAATCATAATAGATTTACAGACAGCTGGATAACAAGCATTGTATTACACATGTCATGTAAAGGACATATTCACATGCCTATGTTAATAACGGCATTGTTCATAATAATCAAAAGATAGAAGCAGCCTGAATGCTCCTCAGTGGATGAATTAATAAATGAGATGCATGTAACATATGCATGTAACATGATGTAGTTAGCATTTAAAGAAAAGAAAATTATGACACATGCTACAACATGGGTAATCCTTGAGGAATCTATGTGAAATAAGCCACCAAAAGTAAAGTGTCAAAAAAAAAATATGGAATGACTTGGTTAATCTGAGGTACCTTCTAGGTACTCAGTCTCCTAGAAACAGAAAGTTGAATTGGTTGCTCCAAGTAGAGAAGATGGCTAAGTGGAAAGTTATTGTTGATTGTGTAATACGTTTTAGTTTTACAAGATGCAAAAGTTCTGGAGATTGAATGTCCAGCAATATAAATCTGCTAATATTACTGAGTTATGAAACAAAAACCAAAATATATCAAAGTTTTTATTGGTTAATTTGAATAGAAAGTCTCATTAAAAACCATAAGCCATGTGATATTTACCTTTTTGAGTCTGACTCACTTCACTATGCCTGATTGTCCCAAGCTGTGTTCATTTACTTACAAATGCCTCACGTCTATATGCCTTTATGGAAGAGTAGTGTTCCATCCATCGAGTCAGAGATGCACATAGGTTTTCAGAAAGTTGTACAGGCAAAACTTTTGCTGTAAGATACAAATCATATAATATCACCCCAAAGGTTTTCATTACACAGGACTAGATTCCTGTGCTCTTTCTTTCCTAAGCTGAGAAATGTGCTAAGAAATAGGACGCTTAAAACATAAGAAGGATCCTGGCTGGGATTTCACAATTTCAATGTATTATTTCCCTCTTCCTGTCGAGGTTCAGCATCTTTGGTTGCTTTTATGTGGGTCATTCAAGCTATCGGTCTAGAGGAGATTCTGGGAGAGAAAAGTGAACAAAAGGACTAGATGTCTATTCTAGGTATTTTTTTTTTTTTTTGAAGGTGAAAGGATTCAACTAGACTTGGGTCATTTTAAAAGCTACGTCACCGAATTGTGACTTCTTAAAAGCACAGGTTGTCTAAGATTGGCCAACTGTGCTCTTTGAAGGTACAAAATCAGAGAAAATTTGACCTCCCTAACTTCTGCAAGACACCTTAGGAACCTGTATGAGCTGTGAAATGTAGCTAATCTGATGGTGTTACTTTAATTCTTGGACTTCTTCTCGTACAGGGCCAGCTAGCCCAGTCCTTTCCATCTATACCTCTGGGTCAAAGCGCGGCTCAGACCCATCTGTAACTCCTTGGTACTGTAACTTACTGTCCCTTTCCTATACACTGAGACATGTTCACATATTCCATCCATTAAAATTCAGTCCAGGAGAGAGCCAGGCGAATCATGGACAAGAATCACGATAAGCAGAAGTATTTGCAATAATAATAAAGATCTTTATTTTCTATATTTAATTCTTACAATCATTTTGGAAAAATAGTTGTGTCCCCAAATGCACTTTCACTAAGGGATCTGATATGACCAAAAAACATTCTGCATGATTATGGAAAAAAATATTTCTTCCTGAAAAACAACCATTTCATTCCATTTACATTTTGCACGTGGCTCACACAAGTACGGAGGGCAGATCCGCAGCCCAGGGCACAGTCGCACGCAGAAACTGACACGCTGGGTCGGAGAGGGGCTGCTAGCGATTAGAGACCCACGTTGGAGTTTTTAAAATCTCATTAGCGATAAAGTTGCCTATAAATGCGAGAGCAAACATCCTGCGGAAACGTTTCTGGAAGAATGTCTTCTCCATCTTCATTGATGTTCTCTTGGGCAGCAGGAGGCTTGGCTAACACAGCATTCTACCTGCTTAGCATTCGAACGTAGACATCCTGATTGCCAGCTCCACTCTTTTGGACAGTGAGCTAACCTCTCTAAATAAACCCATCAATTTCCCCCTATTACCACATTCCAGAAAACTTCACACAATCAAAGTTAACTGACTAGCTACTTATCATCACACATATCTTTTGTTAGAAAGAATACACAACATCCGAAATTACATGCCTTTTGTAAGCTATGGACAAATTTTAGGACTTTTAAATAATATTTACAATGTAAACACCACAATTATTATATCAGGATGAAATAAAATCACAATGTTCACAACACAATGTACTGTATTTGGTTTTGCTATTGAAGTTGTTTTCTGGAATTAGCTATGCAGAACTCAAAATGTGATTAATTACTTTATCCTTTGTCTTCAATAATTCTGAAAGAAAAAAAGAATTCATGCTTTAAACATAGAGATATTTTTATGTACAGCATCTCAGCTTCATTCACTTCTCTACGCATTTGGTAAACGTCTATCTCTCCTTGTCCTTCGTCAACACCCTGTGGCAACCAATCGTGTTCTGGCACAACCCAGATAGAATCTTCCAGAAGACTGACTGTCACAAGGAAACTGGAACACGAAGGGCTGTGTGACGAGTCAGAAAGCGTTACACATTTGTATGATTCTTTACAAATGGATAACTCATAGGATTTCCTGTTCAAAGAATTTTTCCAAAGCCATCTTCCCATACGGAACAAAAGACACAAGTGATCTTCCAATCAGAAGAACTAACTTGCTTTTGTTTTTTGTGCCTACTACATCTCTTAGCCTGATGGGGGTGCCTTCTCCTTAGACTTTTTCAAGAGGCTGGTGATTAGTTGTCATTCTTGAATGACAAAATTATTTCTTTGAAATGTCTGCCTGTGATAAAGCATTCCTGTGGGTAGCTCCTGACACTATACTTCACGCAGAAATGAAGGAGTACTCTTGTCAAGGAGAAATAACTAGCCAGGCAGGTATCTTCCGGACATCGGTCCACTCTTGATGATTCTCCTGATGATCTGAGATGAGGAACTGACACGTGAGGAACTGACATGAAGCTGAGCTGCCTGCTTGGTGCTAGTTTGACTTTTCGATCTAGTCAGGGGATGTGAGCTCACCTTCACCTTTTAAAAATAAAGTTTTATTGAAAAGCAGCGGTTCCCATGCATTTTACATATGGCCTATGGCGCTTTCGTGCTACGAGAGCAGGGTTAAATAGTTATAACAAAAAACAGACAGCTCACAAAGACAAAAACGTTTTTTCTATAGGCCGCTAGAGAAAAAAAATTACTAATGTGTGATCGGCGATGACGTGAAATCTCTTTAAGGCCCGCCAAATACTACAAATAGATTTGTATGAGCAAATGTAAATTAACACTGCTGCAAGATGACCTGGGAAAGAAATACAGCTTTCCCTCGTGTTTAGTGTAGTGACCGCATACACTTTATGGGTCAAAATTTGACTTTTCTGAAATGAAGTTTTCTATGTTTCAAAGACCACAACCAGACTCAGTGCCCTGGTGTTTTCGCAATAATGAACTATGCTGTAATTGGGAGATACTTCCCCAGGTGCCTGAATTAAATGAAGAGCTAACAGATAAACGTGGTGCTAACTCTTAAATAACAGCACCCCGGTTTGATTCTCGAAAATCAAGCCAAAAGCTCTTCTCGCAAGTATGAGTCAGGGTCCTCTGGTTCTTGTCTTGACACCAAGGTCGGACTAAGTCTGGATACTCGACGCCCAGCTGTGCTCTCACCGTGAGCGCTCTCTTCTTTCATGGGCTCAGAACATCGCAGTAATCATTTTAAACTGTTTACCATGTTGGGACCCCCTTCAGGTAGCTGCACCCTTGGTGAAGTCTCTGATTAAAAACAATTATTTGACCTTTAGATGTTTTGTGTGAGGTGACTCCTCTCTACTTATATAATTTGGTGATGGCTGTCAGAATGCACGACGGTACTCACCACTTGTCACCAGCTCCAAAGAGCTTTAAGTCACTTTTCCAGCTCTTCAAGGAAGTCAGGTGATTCTCCCTCACTGCTGCAGGTGAGAAGAAGGAAATTGCTTCTGTTAAGGCTCTTACATGGGGAAGGTTCCAAAGGAATGGTTGTGATGTAATGAAGAGGTTGTTCTCTTGGCTCTGAAAAATGTACTGAGGCTATACAACCGTCTTTGAGATTCGGTATTGTTTAGAAGTAGTTCCTCAATCTTGAAGTAACTAAAATTATTCTTGCAGTTATAACTTAAAAAGAGGGTAAGGTTTTCTGATCTCAATTAAACAGAACACTCCTTAATACCCATGATGAATGCAAAAATAACTAAGATAGAAAGACAATGCACCCCATGCCCTGTGTGCTACATCTGATTTATACACCACTGGAAGACAGATGTTCTATGGAATCAGAATATAGGAATGCCCCATAGATGATAAAGTTAGTTAGGATGTTGACCCTCCACATGAAGGAGGTTCTCTGTGTTACCAAGTTGTTAATCACACTTTATATGTTGTAAAAATCAACACTTTTGGTGAAACTTGTTCCCAGATTCAGACAAGCCAACATTTCTAACCCTGGTAGCATACTACAATCAGGCAGGGGAACTCTTTCAAAAATTACCAGTGTCTAGGTCTTCACCCCCAGAGGTATTGATGTTCAGGCAATTGGGGGAACGACCAAGACATTAGCATCCTAAAAATTCTCCAGGGTCATCTCACTTCAACCAAGGTTAAATTGACTACTCCCATGGCATACACATGGTGACACAAAAAGACAGATAAATCTCCAAATGTTGCTTAAATTTTGACAATCATTTATTATTCCTAGTCTCAGTAAGCATTTTTTGTTCTTGTTGTTGTTTTGTTTTGTTTTTCCTTAGTTACCTCCTCTTCCCATTCAGAATTGAGTTCAAGTACTTCTTCACAGCCATTTGCTTCCTCAGGCGGGTGTAGTTGTCAGTGAAGACGGCATCCGAGTGGCGTTTGACTTTCACAGGGTCTTCTGAGATGTTATTGCTAGAAAACAAGACGAGGAAATCAAAGCGTTTAACAGGGAGTTGCAAATGCACCCGTGTTCCAAATCATTACTACTGAGTCTTGTTCGATATGAATACAAATTTGTAAATGAATGTTATGTGGGAAAAATAAGTATACTGGCATCTGTGAAGACAATATTACTAAAGAGTTTTATTTCCTTAATCCTTGTTTGGTCAAGGATATACTTTTTTGTCTTACTAAATTGCAATTTATTAAAGAGTCATTTAATAAATTCAAATGAGATAAATGACTTGTCAACAGTGAAATACAATTTGTAGAGTGAGTAATGATAAAAATAACAAGCACTCTTTACCTAACTCTCTTTCCAATAAGAGATTCAAGGTATTTTTTGGCAGAAAGTTGGCCCAACAGCCTACTGAAGTCACTGGTAAAAACTCCATCAGCATGCCTGGCATTTCTAGAACAAGAAATAAAGGACAGTTATTGTTTTGTCGATGGATTTCTAAAATATTATGCTGTTCAATAGCTTATTAAAAAAAGAGATTTATCAACTTATTGTGAAAGTTATCCATTAAAACTTAAGTTCAAAATGAAGTTTGCTAACAGTATCACAGAAGATATTTTCTAGTCATTTATATCAAGATGTATTCTGTAACTCAACTATTAAGGAAATAAATTATTTTAGAAGCATATTTCATTGTTATTACCTAATAGGATCATTTAAATTCTTTTCTAAGAAATATCATTATAAAATTATGATATGTTTGAATTAGTTTCTATATATTTATAGCACTGTTATTTCTTTAATCCTAAAGAGAAAGATAAATGCAAAAAAGGTATGTGCAAAATGGAAATATTTGGCAGGTTCACAAACACACTATGCTTCTCTTATTTCTTTCACCAAAATATGTGGAGACTAAATCTCTTGTGATAGAGAGGATCTTTGAAACTATCAATCGACTTCTCCACACAAATTAGAAACCTTTTGTACTTGGTGTTCCATATAGAATTACTTGGTCTGGTGAAACATTACTCCCGATGAGAAATTCGATGAATGAGCAGATTTGTTAAAGACCCTCCTTCTTTTAACACAAAGACAAAGTTCTTTCCTCACACGTCCTGCCCTGGGGAATCTTCAATGTTCTTGTTTATGCCAGGCTTAGTTTCATCTGTGATGTTGAAATTACATGCAGCAGACTGTCACAACCTGTCTACATGAAAATCATGGACAGCAGCTAAAACTGTCGTAAATCATGTGACATGGACTTGTGGCACTTGGTAAGCTCTCATGCTATGATTTGGAACAACTTCATGATGAAATAAAACTGGACATTTCTAAAAATATTTTCTAAGTAAAATAAAACTATAAAAACAAACTCACCTGGGAACATCATAATAGGGGGTGTCATTTTCAGCTAACATGTTTTGCAAAATGTCAGTATCTGTTTTTAATGAAACTTGGTCAGGTTCATTTGCCCCTTCAAGCTGCACTCTGTCATCCAACCTGTTACGAAAAGATATGTAAGAAATCTCTTGTGCTTCTTTCTCAAAAAAAAAAAAGTGTCACTGGCTTACAATCTTTTAAAATAAGATATTCACAGCCTTGGAAAAGGTAATTCATTCAAAATATAGGAATAGGACAATTTGAATTCATGGATTCTCTACTTAATGAGACTGTAAGTAGTAAGTTTATTAGTATCCCACCAAACAGAAGCCATTTACATTTATAGCTGGCTATACCGAACACAAGTGCCACGCAAGTCAGTCCTGTCAGAGCACAAGTGAAGGTCGATTCCCTTTGGGGACTTCCCTAGCCCACTTCCTTTGACATCAAATTTAACAAGTAGATAGAATATACAAAATGTAAAGTTGGAAACATTCATTATTAAAACTAGTGATCACTCATGTTTACCATTATGTGTTCTCACTTATCTTTCAAGAGCTGAGTGGTCGCAGTAGCTTTTGTCTCTCTAGGTCCCTGAGCTTTGCTCCCACAACACAATAGATTTCTCTGTGTTGACTAAATTCAAAGAATCCCTTTACTTGTAAATTTTCAATCAAGTTCAATGAATTTTGGGGAGATTTATGGTTTCTGATCTTATGTATTAAGGCAATTTTAATAAGGGATACACGATGAGGTACTGCAAGAACAAAAATTATCTTGACGACGTATGAAATTTGAGCTTATTTGTGGGTGATGGCATAGTGTTAACAGTACATGATTGGCACTGTAAATATTGTGTGTGTGTGTGTGTGTGTGTGTGTGTGTGTGTGTGTGTGTGTGTGTGCATGTGTGTGTGGCAAACCTCCAAGGAGTGCACCAGCTCTGCTGGGCATTTCTTTGTCTTTTGGTAATGCAGTGCTTGGTAGTAGTCAGTAACAAGTAGTCGTCTGTGAGTCTAAGTGCTAGCAACCAAAGCAAACGCCAACGTTCTTGTAACTGCTTATCTACAATGTTATAATCTTCAGATATAATCATTCTTTTTAGCTGTCAAAGCAACATGGCTTTAAACAAATTTTACAGAGAACACTAACAGCTGAGAGATTTCACTTGTTTGAGCCTAAGGGTCCAGACTGGGAACATAGACAGAAGATTATTTTTGTCTTTAAACCTAATAGCACCTTTAAACTGAAAAAATAAATCAAGATAATATAGTTTTAACTTCTCATTTGATATAAATTCATTTTCCTTCAAGCAGAGGCTTAAATTTAAGTTGTGGTAGGATTTTTGAAGTTATGAATTATAACATGTGAAAGAGTAAAATTAAAGATTTTTCATTCAAATCAAATACATTAGGAATATATTTCATTAGATCAATTACCTCATTTTAAAAATATCAGTGCAGTAATTTTGCTTTTATTTCTTCTTTGATTTTCTACTTCTTTCACTAATAAACTGCTAATGTTACAATTACTTACTAAAGATCTTGAAAATGGACAGAAAGAGGATAGCATGTAAATAACTACCTTGCCACTCGAAGCTGAACTGAAATGAAGATGACAGTTTTTAAAATACATTACTTATCTAACACTGCTTTTGAATGAAAGCTAAATCTCTACCATGTTTAGAAATGAGATCTGTCCTACACGGGAAGCTAATCACTGCTGCTGTCTCTCATGCCCTGAAGGTGAATGCCAGGACTCAGACTCACGTTGACTCCGTGTTGGTAAAGAACTTGCTCAAAACACCAATCAAAAATTTAAATAACTGGTGCATAATTTAAAATATTGCACCGTCTAAAATAACACATAGGAAATTCCTACTTCGGTAAAGAAGAAGTATTTGATTGATGGAAAGTGAACATATGTCAGGTGGAAACTTACCTCAGAGCAGAAGGTGGTCCAAAAAGAGGCCGGGCCAGCGTGTGGGAGAGCACACTGAGGACCGTCAGGGTCACGAGGAGCTGGGGCTTGCTTCTGCCTTCCATCTCTGATCTCTAAAGACAGAGTATCACATCAGCTTTTCCCACCACACTTGTCACCAGCGAGGGAATCTCGAGAGCTTAGCAGTATTTCTAAAGGCTCTCAAAGAGTTACAGAAAAGCAATTTTCTTCTTCAAGAAAGAGCTTAAACTGAAATAGGATTGCTTTTTAAAAATCAAACACCTTTCTCTTGGTGAGAGGTGTTTGAAGAAAAATTAGGATCCTTTTTATCTGTTCTTAATCTATCACTGGGCACTGCTTTGGCCAAAGTATGTACTATGGTGCTGGAAATAAGCCCAGGAGGGCATTTTCACAGCAGAGCTGTAGCACGCACATGGAGCGCCTGTTTGGATGAAGAAAGAAGCTGAAAAATTGTTACTTCTACTTTAAGCTTTCAATGTCTGATTATATAGAATTGGAGTGTCATCTGTTTAGTAATTCTACTCCAGGACATTATGCACACACATACATGTAATTTATGTACATAGATATGAATAGAAAGTACATATACCCATCACTATTCAGCTATTTTCTATATAATTTTTTTCCTTTAACTCTGGATTTGAACAATTTTAGTTAATTAAGAAAAACAATTAATATTCCAAAGCCATTGCATGACATATTGCCATGGAATTAAATTTTGTCATTAAAGGAAAACTATATATTTAAAAATCAAAGCTGGTGCTTGTTGCATTTGGTGAACTTACAAAATTTCATTTCTAAATATTTCTGACATAAGTTAAATCTTCAAGTCCTGCTTTTCTTACTACTCACAAAACTCACAGAATTAAAATGTACAATGAGGAGAGTGAATTCCTGCTAGGTTCACTCAACACCTGGTACAGAAGGATAGCACTTGGGAAGTAACCTGAAGATTTCAAAAATCAATATATCAACTGCAACCTTCAGTTGAGAACCTGTACACAGGCTAACCAAACCTGCTTGTAGGCATTACTATTTTTTAAAATCAGTACTTATAAAATCAGTAAGCAGGGCAATGCAACTTGCAAATAAAAACGTTAAGAAAAACCTATCTGTATGAGAGAAATTGAGAGATTTCAAGTCTTACCAGTGACTGGAGATGCTGACCTTTTTTTCTATTGCAAAGGAGAAACACTGTGAAAGTTTTTTCCAGAGAGAGAAAAATTTAGCATATCCTGAGGAAAGTTCCAAAAACAGAAAGGAAAAAGAAGTGTAAAGTTTTTACCTGCCTGCTGAGTGAAGCACCCAGGAGCCGGCGGGAGGCGCTGGAGCTGTCTTAGGTGCTGAAGTTGTGGGTGGCAGAGAGGCTGAAGGCTTCTGCCCCTGGCCCTGGCTAACGCTGGGCTGTGACTGCCAGCTAGGGCTTTGCTCTCTGTCCTGACCAGCACTTCCAAATCTGTCATTTTATAGAGCCTGTACTTAGGTCTAAGCAATCACAACGGACTAGGAAAGACGTCACAGTGCTACTCCCACGGGATGAAATAGGGTTTGAAGTTCTTATTAAATTGTCATTACGTCTGATTTATATACATTCATAGTGAGTAATCTCAAGATGTAAGATAAAATTTACTTAAAAATATCAAGGTTAAGGAAAAATGCATTAATCTTTAATCAGTTGTAGTGAGTTAAGAGAATGGTTATAGTGTGATCGCCGGGCCACCACAGTGCCATCAAAAATAAGAACTTCACATGGAAACAAACGCAGAAGGCAAAACACAGTCGTGATCATTATGCTTATGGATGTACAGCGTGCCTTCATTACAGAGCACTAATATTCCTGATGCCATTTTTAATTTTTATGGCATTCATATAGAATCTGATTTAGCCTTTCTTGATATCTATCCTAATTTTAAAAACAACTAGAAATAAACTTCATTTTCTGTCCTTATGCTTTCTTTATTTATCGAAACCAAGATGTTTCAGCAAATCTCTTAAAAGAGTATAATATGCACACTATTATAGAAAATAATGACAATATTGCTATTTCATGTCTTGTATAAAATATTGTAATTTCCAATGTAATTCCACACACACTATATACCAAATAACCAAAAATAAATTGTTATCAGAATGTGTGCCTCGGGGAATTGATTTTTTTCTTCCTTTGTAAAGTCTTTGTATTATGTGGAATTGTTTTTGTTTCTCTTTCCACCTCCAACACACACATATCCCCATCACATTTGGAACATTTCTGACTCAATCACCTTATAGATAGTTTCAGAGAATTAGTTGGGAAGAATTTATGGACTACTTTGATAGATAAGGTCTATTTATGGGTTTCTCAATCAAAGTAGCCTAGCATACATTCTGTTAGAGTTTGAAGTAAAAATAGGTACATCTACAATTTTATGGACGACACAGGAAAATGTTTTATTTTTGATTTTAAAAGTTTCAAATGTGTGTATTCTCTGCTATTTTTTGCTCGTACAATCTTCAAGGGGAAATTGCTCTAAAGCAATCTTTCCTTCTTTCTTTCTTCCTTTCTTTCTGCATTTCTTTTTCTTTCTTTCCTTCTTAATTGTTTTTGTTTATCTCTCTTCTTTGAGATTTTAGTGCCTCTTTGCTGCATTCAAAGTCAGACTGATCCAGTATAAGAGTATGCTCCTACGCTTAATCATATTTTCTAATCCAGTTACAAGAAAAATTAAATGAATTAAATTTCAAAATGTCTGGAAATTTGTTTCCCAGTTGACAGCTCTGACTTAAGCCAGAGTTCCTGTGGCTTAATTCCAGGAAATCTTTTTTTTTTTTAACTGATTATTATGAACTGAGGTTAAAATTGTTCTCATATGGGATTTTTTTTTATCTTCAGCTTTTCGTCACCCAATTTTCAGCAAAGCAATTTTATTTAAGGCCAAAAACATAAATTGATTAAGGATGCCAGGAGAATCAATGCTGAATGACACGCAGAAAAGAAGACTAAAATCTGATTAGTATTTGGTCTAAGCAAGTACTCAACATTCAAAAAGTGTAACTTTTATAGATTTTTTCCAAAGTAACATCAGTTTCTGCATTATAACAATATAATATGATACTAGAGAGAAATAATTCAATTTTTCTTACCTTTGAACAGAAAGAAAGACTGCCTTTTTTCTTAGGAATTTAAACAAGAACGTAAAACCACTTCGAAACGGGATCATAGCACCACCTGCAGGTTTGAAGCTTTCATTCACAGATTTTACCTAAGTTTTTTCCCATGGCCTTTCAGGGAAAGGAGGTGCCGTCCAGAAACCCTTCAAACGGCCGCCTTCCAGATGCTTCCAGAGAAACAAGCACAAGGAAAAGGCTTGTAGTTCAACTGACCCTCCTTGTGTTCTGCTGTGAGTTCAGTGCGTACGCTGTGCCTTTAATGTTTGAATTTGTTCTTCCCTTACTTTGACATATCTCCAGCAAACCTTGTTTCCTACTTTAAGTTCTCCCAGTAAGAGAGAATTTGTAATAATGGAAAATCTTACTTACCTTCAAAATCCTATTTTCAGGGACAGGAGTAGTGACGGTGAAAAAGATCAAGATATGTGAAATACAGATACGGACTCCTCAAAACAAAGCTCACCATTCTTTATTACCCGCAGGCACTAGGGTCTTTCTAAAATCTTTCTTTTGCAAGCAATAAACTGATTTCCCAAGAGTTCAAATTATTTTTGTGAATACCTGAGTGGTTAGTAATAGATACAGAATTGGAGACTACCTCACGGTCTAGAGGTAGCATTCTTTCCATTAAGAACTGAAGAGATTCTGCAATTATTGCTATCAGCATGGTGGATGCTAACAGATCAGTTACGAAAATGAAAATATTTTCGTTTTCGCTCCTTCTTTTATACCAAAAGAACCAAAGGCATAGACAGGTGACAGCCTAACTGAAATGTACTGGGTGCAGAGAGAAAGGGTGGAAGAAACAGGAAAGCTCAGACAGAAATCCAGACCTACCCTTGTTTTCATGGTACGGACACTTACTGCGAAAGGGCATCCTCAATTCCATTAGAAATGACGCACATGACCTGTGAGATCTTACTTCTATGCATGACAGTTCTGATTGCCGTACTCACCCTAACTCACATCCAGCCCCAGGACCTGGCCCTGTCTGGCATGGGAACCCTGGGGCCTCAGGGTAACCTGAATATTTGCATAAAGTAATAAGATACACTTCGCTCACAGCCAGGTTACTGTATATGAGTATTTCTACTACTTTATAACTAATATATATGTAGTTTTAGTTCCTTTTCTATTTCTTAGTTAATACACACAATTGTATTAACTTGTATGTTTGATACATGTCTATGTGGTGTAAGACTCAAATCAAGGTAAACCACTCTCCTCAAACATTTATTGTTTATTATGGCAAAAACATTCAAAGTCTTTTCTTCTAGATATTTTTTTCCTGTCACTTGTGGCAATACAGAAGGTGCTGGAGGTCATTTGTTAAGTAAAATAGAGCGGGCCCAAAATGATGAGTGTCATACCATCTCCCCCATCTGTGAAATATTTTTTTTTTTTAAATGAACTCTTAGAAGTTGAGCCTGGATTGGTGGGTACTCAAGGCTGGGGACAGTAGAGGTGGGAAGGGAAGGATGAGGAAAGTGTGACTGATGAGGATAAGATATACCTACCTTGCGCCACATGGTGACTAAGGGTGGCCATAATGTATCTGCTACAGTTTGAATCTGCAATTTTTATAGTCCTGTTCCCAGCCATGACGCTGCTGGAAAAACTTGAAACCAGAGGCAGGGCAGAATGGACAGACTTGGGCATT
This sequence comes from Ctenodactylus gundi, assembly GCA_004027205.1. Taxonomy (NCBI): domain Eukaryota; kingdom Metazoa; phylum Chordata; class Mammalia; order Rodentia; family Ctenodactylidae; genus Ctenodactylus; species Ctenodactylus gundi. The sequence goes on from PVKB01000910.1 coordinate 507,303, forward strand.
AGAGGCACGCCCTTGAGGGGGACAGTGAGGCACCAGCCCCTTTCTTCTCCTGCTCCTGCCCCTTCACCATGGCGTAAGGGCACACACTTCCCCTGCTGTGCTGACTTGCCACAGTCCCCCACGGTGGTGACAAACACCCTTGGGTTGGAAACTCCAAGACTGGGAGCCAAAATAAAACTTGTCTTTTCATAAGTTGACCTCAGTTATTTGTTACAGTATCAGAAAGCTGAGCAGCCAGTCCTATTTTACTTTTAATTCATTTAACATGAAAATTTGGATTTGTTTCCATAATTTTCATAGTCTCGTCAAATAAGTGAGTTGGTGAAAATAATGTTAAATAATGATCATTTTTCCCTTTAAAGTTAACGAATAGAATTCATTGTATATATAGTTCTTCCAGGTCAAGATGGCGGCTGAGTAACAGAGCTCCACAATGTCTCCCCATTGACCCACTTAAAAAGTTGAGAATTTAGTCATACAATGCCAGTTCAATGTAGTTAAGACAGGAAGAATTACCCCAACAATTGGAAACCATGGGAAGGTCAGAAATCCTGAAGAAATATCAAACGTGGAGAGAAGCAGCAGCTGACCCTGCATGGCCCTGAGCTTCAGGCACCCACAGACCACAGATGTGCAGGCCAGACCCTCAGGCTGAGGTAAGTGCGAATCTGGGAGAAGTGGGAATCAGCAGCATCTGGTAGCCTCTGCCTCCCAAAAGCAAGTTGTGCATACTACACACACAATGTGCGCTCCTCCTGGATCCCAGATCAGAAACAGTGCTCTGCACTCCGCAGCCGTGACAAGCAATGATGTAAGCAGGAGCCAAAAAAAGGCCCAGGACTGAACCTATTATCGTAAAGAAAGCTCAGAAGAGCACTTCAGGCCTTTTGGGGTCATCCTGAAACAGCGACTACAAAGAAACTGGCACAAGAGGCAGCTGCAGAGAGAAGAGAAAAAAGGCTGCCAACATCTTGAACAGCTCAATGTAGTGGGCACGCCTCCGAGGGTGGAAAGCCCTGCCCCGGAGGAGGGAAGCCAGGACAGGCCGGAGTTTGCTGAGGGGGCCAGGGGTGAACAAGAAACCTCAGAGGCCATCACACTTTCAAACTGTTTTTGATTTTTATGTGATCATTCTTTGCCTAGGAGAAACGTGTTCAGGATAGTACATCCTACTTAGTGTCAAAACCAGCCTAAAAAGACCTGATCAGAAGCCTGGAAACGCCAGCCTCCATCCTAGAGGGGACAAAGGAAAGCTGTTCTGATTAATGGAAGAAATGCATCCTCACTGGTCTCTTTGATCTTCAGTCATTCTAGCTAAACTTCAGAACTGACAACTGGTTCCTCTCCTTAGACTTCACCAACCTCAGTTCTTGGTCCTCACACTGTCAGCCTGTTGTTTTCCTTTTGATTACGGGCTGAAGCCATTGAATTCTAGAGTTCATTTTTTCCCCATTTTATTGATATGTATATATGCAATATATAGGGTTTAATTTGAACTTGAGTATTTTATACACATATATTATGTTAAAATTATATCTAGTATTCACTTTTAAAGTTTAAAAATGTTTTAATTTCAATAGAGGGGATTTTTTAAATCATCATTGAGGAAACTTGAGGTCACTTTAACCCCAAATAGGTCTGTCAGGTTGGTGAGCCATTGATTTTTAAAGATGGTGGCTGAAACTCAAAGAAACTTGAAGCATCTTGAGGCCCTTGATGCTATTCTATCCTCCTCAGGAGGAGAGGTTAGATCCATCGCAGTTGCATGCCCAGAGGAAAGGTCAACCTACTCCTAGAAGACAGACAGTAGACCCTGGCTGGGGTCTTTCTGGGGAACAGCAGAACAGCTGTGGGGAAAAAGACCTAAGCCTCACATGGCCTCAACTTCTTCAGGACTCCTGGCGCCTAGCCTTCAGGAAAGAAAATCTCACTGTCTAGGAAGCAGTAACTGTGGCCATTTGGTCAACTTTTGTTTGTCTTAGTCATCACTCTAACATCCTGTGTCTGTAGTTATTTAACTGTGCTTCCCAGTCTGTGAGACTGATGCTGTCATTTCTGACTCATAAACCATAATTTTCAATGAGAAAAATATCAGAGAATGTAGTCCTACCACTTTGTTTTGAGAAATCACATCAATTCCAAATCTAATGGAGGCATGTGACTTCAGAAGCCAAGCAGAGCCGAGGCTGGGTCCCCCTGAATGCCTCCCCGAGTGGACTATGAAGCCAGCTAATCAGCAACCTGTGGAACAGAGAGTGTGTCCTATAAACTCAAGTGACACGACGAGTGGAGACGAGAGTGTGAACTCCTGTTTACTATCTGAATTTACCACAAACACCTGATTGATGTGTACTGGGTGCGATTGCTAGATGGTTAAGTCCACTGACATATATGTATTTGGATATAGTTCTTAACTCAAATCTTAACCAAATGGGACTACAATTGTCTTGGTTACTTTTTTGTTGCTGTACTCAATACCCAACATGCACAACTTAGGGAAGGAAAAGGTTATTTTTAGCTCACAGTTGGAGAAAGCTGTAGTCTATTCACCAGTGGGTGCCAGTAAAATGGCGGAATTAATGGTGGCGCTGGAGATGGAGTCAGAGCCAGAGATCCTCATGGCATGGCAGAACAGAGTCAAGTCTGGGAGAAGGGCAGAACCAACAGCACTGCCTCCCAGTCAAGCCCCAAGCATTCACCCCTTCTGGGCCACGCTCCATGTCCCAACAGTACACGGTATCCATCAGTACATGAGGCTTTTGGGACACACCAGATCCGAACCACAGCAATGGCTGCATGATATGAGGGCAGGGGGTACCTTCCTGGGGCCAAGCTCCAGTATCTTTCAGGTGTCTCAAAGAGCTACCATGCAGAGAAAGTTGTTTTTTTCTGTCAAAAAAAATCTTGAGTTTAAATAGACAGAAAAAGCACAGAGTGGTTTTTCCTTTCTTCCATTCACAAGAAAAAAAATATTCTCGACCCCAAACAAACCTGCAAGCCTCATTCATTCACATAGTCATCAGTGGCACCGCCCTGTCCCTCCCCAGCCCAGCATGGATCCTCAGCCACTCCAGCAGCTTTTAGATTCTCGGGGACTGTGCTTTTCCTCTTACCTTCGGTTTTCTGCACATCAATTTCCCTTTCAGGAACACCCAGCCAAATGTCTTATTGTCCTTGGGAATGTTTTCCCACTAACATCTCGGTTCTGCATTTGATCTGGGCCAGCTGCTCTGCATCCGGACCTCCATTCGCCCTGTGCGCCCTCTAGCCCAGCGGTGAGCATGCAAGCATGCTGGGTGATTGCAGTCATCACCTTTCCTACACCTGCAGACGATTTTAACAGGGTAATCCAGAGCCTGATGTTAAATAGGCGTTTGGTAACTCTTTTAGATAAGTGCATACGTGAGAGTGAAGTTGTGCTACTTCTAATTCTATTTAATTTGGCCCTTCATTGCTTTAGATTTTGATTTTCTTGTTGTGACTTCCAAAATTTCTTTCCTATCTTCAAATTCAAATTAGTTTATTCATGAAACTTTGATGTTCAAGTTAATGGCTTATTTTTTTAATTGTAAGAATACAGACCAAACTCTTTATGGTGGTGGCCTGTAAAGAGTGGAGAACACAGAAACAAGTGTGGAAGCTGGAGCGGGCCTGGAGCTTCAGATTTTATATAAATATCCATTTATCTTAAAGACTGCATGCAAATATATGAAGATACTGGATAATTCTGGATTGTGGCTTATGATACCCTGTCTTTTCTGTATTTTTAAAATTTCTCATAATGAGTAAGAATGAGGGGATGAAGTACCTGTAGAAGTACTTCTGTACCTGTAGAAGTCATGTTGTAATGGACTCATTCCAGGTCAAATAGCAAACTTTTTATAGAAGTGATTTCTAAAATTTTATCATCAATGAATTGATGGACCTTCTCTCAATGTAATATTAATTACATATTTTATTAACATTTAAAATGATAAAAAAGCTAACTCAAATGTTATTCATTAAGCAAGAATCGAAATATAACACAAATATTGAAAACAAAATGAAAATATTAATTTCAGAAGAAAATGAACCAAGTTAGAAAATTAATAATAAATGGGATTTTAGAAAAGACTATGGAAGGGATAGCAGTTTGTCTTGAGTGAAGTCTGTCATGGTGCACATACGGCTTGGCTCTCCCTGATAACTGGGCTTCAGGCAGCTCTGCTACCTGAGGGTTTATAAAATGCTTGATTATTTGTGAGTCTAATTAATTATAAGTCCAAATCGTTATGAGCCTAATTTGTTTCCTGAATAAAGAAATTCCTTAGTGGCAGAATATGAAATTAAGCAGTTTTTCTCCCTCAGTAGATTCTAAGTTATTCCCCCAAATAAGAAACTTGAGTACTCTTTACCAGTCTTTCTCCAGTATCTACTATAATACTGTCATACATTATGAAAGTATTACATTTATATTTACATTTGGTAAAATAAGTCATGGTACAGACAGAAACTCAAGACTGTATTCTAACTCTATTTACAATATATTTTTTGAATAGATATATTAACGTTCATTAGTTTTTCACAAATTGACAATCTACCTTTCACAGTATTAACCTAGTTTGGGACATATATTTAATAAATACACATAAAAAACTCTTGGCATATTACTGATAATTCTTTCTCTTCATACTTGGAATTTTAAAGTAACTGCATTTAATATGTACTATTTTAAGCAATATATGTAGTCTTAAAAAGGCATCTAAGAACAATGGAGTAGCTCAAAAACCATCCCAAAGATCACTTATTTGAGTGATATTTCTATTCTTGTCTAAAACCAAAAGAAAAAAAAAATCCTTGTGATCTGATAAGAAGAAATACTCTTTCCATTAGTCTGATGGATGGAAAGGCTAAAAATCAGATGTTTCCAAGACTTCTTTCTTCTTTTAAGAAATAGAACACTTCAAATACACTGAGATTATTGTCTTTAGGAGAAATAAATGGTCAAAGACAATTTACCTGTGATTGTAATTCAAAGTGTAAATGATGAAGTTTTTAAATTCCAGGATTTAAATTTTCCCTTGAAAAAAAAGAGGCGTTCGTTTTGCTTAGAGTTAAGGAAGGATGCCAGAACATCGCGTTGGATGTCAAGATTTCTCAGGTCACCTAGATTGGAAACATTGCCAACACTGGTTTCCTTTTTTCCCTTCAAATTAATGTATTAAGCCAGAAGAAATTATTTATTAGTTCACACTGGGCTTTAGATTGTGTATTTCATACTTTTCCATGTCTGTTGTGTCCTTTATCCCATCAAGTAGTATGTTGGCCAGCATCTTTCTGAAATTTTCTTTCATCTTTGTTGATCTATCATAAGAACAACCAGGTAAATAGCTGGCTTTTTAAGTTGCTAAACTTACACAGAATATGGAAAAGCCATTTGCTTTATGAAGCCAAATGAAGAAAAATGTATTTTAGCTGTATCTAGTTTCAACAGAAAATATTCTCTCTCATTCTTTGAAAGCATAGAGAGGACTTAGAAAATGTCAATTGTTAGATAGTTAATAAATAATAAAATTGTTGGGGCCCTTAGGGCCCGAGAGCCTCAGCATTGCTGACCTCGGCCAAGTTCCTTTAAATCATATGTTGTTTTTCTGGGGGAGAAACTGTATTGCCCCATAATACTGCTGCTTCCGGGCCTGGGGCGGGCCCCTCCTCCCGCTTCCCGGAGGGAAAGAATTATCCAAATTGAAAGGATTGCCCAAATGGTCCCGTTTTGATTTACACTCATTAGCCCAATGTTTACCTCTCTTACAACCGAGGGCACAGTTTGGGCTGTTTTGGCAGCTTAGGAGATTTACCAAAAAATTTTTGAGGACAGAATTTAATTTGATGACCCATTTGGCCACACCCATAACAACTACCAGGAGGGCCAGTTTCTTGCCGAGGCTTTGTCCTCTGCCCAAATAAAATTTCCTTTACTGGTTTTCCCTGAAGGGCTGCCGCCATCGCCAGACCCTGAGTGTAAGATGACCCAATGTCAGCACAAAGCTGAATGTAGTCAGATATGGTTCCCTGTTTTTTAAAAGGACGAATAGCCGCTTGACAAGCATTGTTGGCATTTTCATAAGCCAGTTGCTTAACCAGAAGCATTCTGGCTTCAGAATCTCCAAAAACTTTTCCAGAGGCTTGCAAAAGCCTATCAACAAATTCCTGGAAAGGTTCATCAGGCCCCTGTCTAATTTTAGAAATGTCACAGTGAAGAGAACCTTTAGATGGTAGTGTTGTCCAAGCTCTTTTTGCAGAAGCATTAATTTGAGCATTGACACCTGGATTATATAAGAGTTGATTTGGAATCTCTGCAAATTGACCTTCTCCTGCCGGCATATCATAATTAACCCCCGCATTATTGGCCTGAGCATTCAATTGAGCAGTTTTCTGACATTGTTCAGCAAATTCAGTTTTCCACAGTAAATAGTCTCCTCCCGAAAGGCAAGCCTTGGCGAGATGTTTCCAATCTCCGGGAGGGAGAGCGTCTGTAGCTAAGTCTTCTAATATAGGTAGAGTAAAAGGAGCTGGTGGCCCATATTGAGCACAAGCAGCCTTTAGCTCTTTTATCTGTTTAAACACCACAGGGAGATGTGATCGAACTACATTACCCTGTGCATCAGTTTCCTCAAATACCGGGCACTGCAAATGAAAACCCTGAGTATCTTCTCCTTGCTCTATGGCCTTCTGAATTCCTGCCTGCAATGGGGACAAAACCTTTTGACGATATCCTGCGAACAAGGACTGAGGAGGAGTGGCTCCAGGTTGTATCAAAGCCACCAAGGGATTCTCGGGACTCAATGGCATCGGAGAATCAGCTTCAGTTTTATCTGTCATAAAAACATTTGCAGGGGCAGGCCAGTCATTGGCCGCCCCCGCATCCTAATACACTGGGAGGGGGGGCGGCATATATAATCCCCTGTTTTTAACAACTTCTGGCCCTCGTGCAAGGACCAGGGACTGAAACAGTTCTTCGTACCATCCCCACCCTTTTCCTGAATATCTAAACGCATAGTTCCCTTCTCTGGGAACCATGGGCACAAACCTTTTATAAATTTTAAAAATTGTTCCAACCCTTCTTTTACTATTTCAACTCCCCGGGATCCCAACATTTTTATCATCATGCATATAAACCACATCTCTTGTGCCATTTTATCACGCCCCTTTTTACCTATTTGTCCTCTTTACTACCTATTCCTGAGCGCTCCTCCCCGGTGGTGTCGGGGCGCCAGATGACCCAGCCCGCTCAGTCAGTCAACGAGAACACGAGAGGGGGAGCGCAGATTGAGGAATACTGGACTCTTGCAAGAGATGCTGCGAAAAGCCGCTTTATTGTCTACATCCTCCCTTTTAAGCCCTCCTTGCCTTGCCATTAGTCAACAGTCAGGAGTTTCCACACCTGATCCAAATTTCAAATGGAAAACAAGCAACACCTGGAGTTTCAAAGGGTCAAAACAACACCTGCAAAGGGTCAAAACAACACCTGGAATTTCACAAGGTTCAAGCAAAACAACAGGTGATTTAAAGGAACTTGGCCGAGGTCAGCAATGCTGAGGCTCTTGGGCCCTGAGGGCCTCGATATAAAATAAGTAATAATAAACATAAACTAAGCAGAAGTGATCATTGAACATGTAGAAGAATAACTAAAGGCATAACAGATACAGCCACAAAGCAGCCCCAGTGGAAATCATGCTAGCCAGATACCAGCAGGGGGTTGCAGGACAACTGCCTACTTAACTCATGGCCCTCTTCGGAAGAAATAGGGACAGGGTGGAGAGAAGAAGGTGACTCATATGAGTGACAGAGTCTCAAAAAGAGAAAATATTTTAAAAAACTGTCTGTGCCCCTTCACTTATAAAGATCTTCAAGAACTAACTTTAGATTTCTAAAGTCAGTCTTCTTAAGAACATGTCTGAGGTTAAAGGAAAAATACATTGGGTAAATCATATATAGATAATATATCTCAAAATTTTATGCAAAAATGTTAGTTTTATCCAAACATAAAAACACCTGTCCTTTTGTTCTTATTTATACCTCAATCTAAAAATAAAAACTTCTTCTGGGAGACATTTACTCATTTAACACAACTAAACCACAGTCTCTTTTGGCTCAAAGCAACTTTAAAATAATGTCAACTCATAATGCATTTCCTTCAAGTTAAGGTTTATAAAAATGCACATTATTTCAGAAGGGCTAGAATGATTTTTTTCTTCTCATTTATTTTTCAATTTAGGTTTCTATTTTTTAATATGATTACTTTTGCCTATTTAAGCCTCTTTTGTTACTTCGGTAAGGTATGTGATACTAGACTAAGTACTAAGAAAAGAAACTGTTTTATATAAGAAATGACATTCTGGAACTGTTCTCAATTTACTCTAGTGTCTTGTTTTGACATGCTTTTTTTAAAAAAAAATTAGGAGATAATAATGATAGAATTTAGGGACTCTTAAATTTTTTTCTCACTTTTTTTTGGAGATAGAGTTTTCCTCTGTAGTTTAAACTGGTCCTGAACTACCACATCCAGCTTACTGGCTCCCCGGTGCTGGGGAATCCAACCCAGGGCCTTGCACTTGCCAGGCAAGTGCTCGAACAACTGAATCACACCCCCCATTCCTTTTTTCTCCTTTTAAAAATAAGTCAATAATGTGGAGAAAAAGCAAGTGAGAAGTAAAAATAAAAATATTTTTAGATAGGAGATAAACCAAGAAATTAAGAAGTATAAATCAATGGAATTGCACAACTCAATATTTTTAAAAATATAGAAATGAATATTTTTATAAAATTGAAAGTGTATATAATTTTACATGAGGGAAAAATGAAGTTATGAGCTCATTTTCATAAACAAATGTTTGAGATTTCTGTGTGAATATATTATATTTAACATGTCATCCTGAGGAAATTCTTGAAATTTTGGCAAAAATGTTCTTTCCTAATTGAAAAAACTTATAAAAATATTAACAAATAGTAAATGTCTAAAAAATGAATACAGAATATAAATAAATAACTTTTGTACAAAAGCTACAATAATCAAAAAATACATTCATTGTCTTTTGTCATCACACCTCATTCAAGTATTAATTTACACATAATTGATTATACATACACATAACATATAATAAATTCTTAAATTGACGATCTAACCAAAATTTTAAGAAACTACTGGCTCATCTTCCTATTGAACTAAAGAAAACTTCTCATTTGCTTATGACTAACAATTTTGTTCAAAAGGTGCCTTCATCAGTCAGTGAGAAGTACATTTTACCAGCGAGTTCTCCTGGTTTGTTGTTCCAGGAAATTGCATTGCTTATAACCAGACAGTCTACGGGTCATTTATTCAACTCTTTTTTTCTGTAACATTCAAGTTAACTTTTGGCTATGCCTCCTTTTAAAAGGCTCATGTTAGGCATTGGAGGAATAGCACCGTGGTTAAATTGCGTGTCAGGTAATCATAAAGGCCCTGAGTTCAATTCCGCTGTACCACATTAGCCAGTTGTGGTGATGCCTATAATCCCAGCACTGGGAATGCTGAGGCAGGAGGATTGTCATGAGTTCAAGGCCAGCCTGTGCCATATAATGAGTTCAGGGCCAGCCTGGACTACAAAATAAGACCCTGTCTCAAAAATAATAAAGCTCAAAAACTCATTTGAACTTCTTAGTGAGTGCCACGACATACCCTCTTGAAAATTTTGCAATTTCATTTGAGCTATATGCTAAATTATTTCCTTTATAAATCTATAACTTTCCTAAGAAGAGTCCCTTTGCTTACCTCTAAGCATCAATGAAGCAGATTCTTTGTTGAATTTTTCATGTTTTATTTTGGTGGTACTGGGGGTTGGACTCAAGACTTTCACACTGAATAACACCCCCAGTCCATTTTTAACTTTTTGAGACAGGATCTGGCTCAGTTGCTAAGTTTGGCTGGCAGGACTTAAGCATGTGGTCCTCCTTCCTTAGTCTCTCAGAGTGCTGGGGCTACAGGTCTGGGCCTCTGAGACCAGCTACAACTCTGTCAGAGGAACTCAAGAGTTCGGCTGTTTGCAGAGCACAGGTTTCCTTCTTCACCGTGATACTCAGACTAGTTTTCCATTATGAGAAGAAAGTAGAGGAAAAAAACCTCAAAACTAATTATAATATACATTTTAAAATTTTTAGTGAAAAAAGATATGAGTCTCTTCACTTCTCTCAACCTTTGTGAGGTAAAGGTTCTTCTTGTGAGAACTCTAAATGCTGTCCACAGAAAAACGCATCTACGCGTGCGCGCACACGCAAGGAGCACTAGGGTCTGGGTTTCTAGACCTTCTTTCAAATGGTTTTTGTTGAAACTTCCTGTTTTTTTTTTTAATCTGGCTGGGAAAGTCTGTTGAAGATACTCTAGGAAACTCCTAGCGGGATCATTGATATAACGAGGGGATTATATTTACTGATTTGATTTGATTTTTTTCGTATGATGACTGCCTAATTTGAAACACACTGCCATAGAGGGCTGCTGCAGTTGCTCTAAGAGGGACTTTGTTTCCTGTGTCTCAGAGAATCTGCTTTGTGATAAATGTTAGAACTGAAGAGGACTTAAAATCAGAACTCACTGTGCTTCTCCTGAGTGAATAATTTATCTTGATCTTACAAGCAACCGTAAATGATAAATCTGGTTATATTCCACTCTTTGGATTTACAGCTAGACAAGGAAGAGTATATTGAACAATACTGGTTCCTCCCTACTTTCCTGTTGGCCCTAACTTTACATCAATCCCTTGTTAATGTGATCTGGTTTAGCAAATATGCCACAGCAGTTGAAAGAGGGAAAATAATTAGAAGAGAAAATGAAATAAAAGAGTCGTTTCAACTACTACATCCTTTTGTATCCAGTGTCTTTCAAAGTCAATAATTAATTACACACATAAAATGCTCTAAAGTTTTAGAAGGTGTTGGAATATGTCAAATGAAAAACTAATAAAAATAGTTTGTCCGTTCATGAGATCCATTGCTGATTGTAAAATCTCAATTGCCAGGCCTTCCGACCTCCCCTGTACAAGGTAGGTGAGCTTGTGGCTTATTTTCGCTTCTACTTAGCCATTTTGGTCTCCCCCACACATCAATGAGCCTAGGTACGGCTATTTGGTAATTCAAATGACATGATAGACTTGGTCCTGTGGTCATCTTATTAAGTCCTGAGAGTTAACTCTAGACTGCTTATATCATTACCAAACATCATCCATTAAGAAAATCTTAACTTTCAACAAAAAAATTGGCATTTATTATGAAACACCCAAAGTTTGGCTAGTTCCTACCAAAGTAGCTTTATTTCTTCATTCAAAGTCACTTACCAAAATACTTATCTACTTACAGAATTTATAATTTACAAATAAGGGCCATTAAAGATCTTTTCCTAAAATAGTAAGCATTGTCATCCTATTAACATTTGGTGCTGTCCTTCTGCTTGCCATTAGAAAAGTAGACTTTAATAACTTATGCCCCATCTTGTATATTTCCTTCTGGTACTAGACACAGTCTAGCTCTTTCATGTGTCACACAAATGTTAGAGGTAAATTTCCTTTTCTAAAATTTCTTTCAGCAGCATTACCTCATAAGCAATGCCTAATTTTATAAAGCATCCGTAGATCAGGGATCTGGCATATGTTGTTTTATTTTTAAAAACAAATTTCCAGTAAATGCAGTTTTCAGTTTACACTTATAAAGTCGAAATGCCAAGATGACTCAAAACAATACATTAAATTGCAAGTGAACTTTACAGATTTGATTTGGCAAAGATAGCACAAGAGTCAGTGAGACGGTGTGTCTACAATATGCCTTGGTGAGCAATCGAACATCACTCAGGAAGATAACGTCAAAGGCCAGACCCACTCCACTTTCCACTAATGCGAATACCTTGGGGTGGAATTAACCCAGTAGAATGAAAATCTATTTTCCAAAAAAAAAAAAAAAATGTCAAAGCATGTGGGAAATGTGACTGAAGTGTCTCCCCTAATGAGAATTTCCATGAGGAATCATGTGTGAAAAGCATACAAATAGAGGAAAGGCAGAGACCAAATACATCACTACACCCAGGTCCCCTCTTCCTCTTCAGCCCTAGAACAATAATACTTTCATGACCACCCCCACCCCCCCCACACACACACACACAGGAAAATGAAAGAGACTAAATACCCCCATTCAGTTTTGTCAAGCCATCCATCTGCTCGTCATGTTTGTCACACATGAGGACCATTCTGTTTCGGGATCCTGTGGAAAACATCTGAGCAATAAACTCTATTCTCTGGGAGAAATAGGTTCCAAGAAGATGAAGGTTTATTCTTATGTGTTGGAGGATGGAAACCCTCGAAAGGAAATAGTCCAGATCTTAGAACTGAGGTAAGAAGTAGCAGGATTTGTTTTCTTAGTATCAGCAGGAACTCCTCATTTTGATTTCACACGAGATTCCTGGCTGAAGATGAGTGTGCTACTAAGACCCATCAAAGGATGATCTTGATGCCCACATTTCATTTCATATTAAAAGACAAGCAGAGCCAGAAGAGATAATCACAAGATTCTAGTGAAAGATGGAAATACTGTGTTTATGATTTTTAGGACCTATGCACTTTGCGCCAATAGGTTTCAAGAGCAAGCAAGACTCAATACCAAAATGTGAGTAACTGGAAGCATGCCTGAAGTGACAGAACAAGACCTTTGGAGACAAAACGTTCCTCACAAGCAAATTTCAAGTAGCGTTACATTTATAAGCTTCTGTGATTAGGACCAAATTTATTGAGAGATCATTATTCTGTCTACTACAAGTCAATTCAAAGATTTCCATGAATGTTGGTCATGGATATTTCATTCATAATAGCCGAATATTTTAGCGGAAATATTTATCAATAGGTTAATGAACAAACAAATGGCAGTATAGCCATTCACTGAAACTCAATGAGATTATTCAGTTGTAAGAAGGGAAGACGTACTAAAATATGCAACAACACGGATAAATTGCAAAATACTTACCTTGATTGATAGAAGTCAGACAAACTATTACAAAAATTCAGCCCAATGCATTCCATTTGTGCAAATCTCCAGGACAAGTAAATCTAATCTGTAATGGAAGAAAGTGGCTTCACGTTGGTCCGGGGCTGGGCGTGATGAGTGTGGATTAGCTGAGGAGTCTGAGGAAGCATTTTAGGGTGACAGAAGAGCTACACGCCCTGATGACAGTCACAGTGGGGTATGCGCCTGAACTACGTCTCAGCGAGGTTGCTTTTAAATACAGATTTTAAACAGTTAAGATTTGCTTGCTTTAAAGAAGAAACCACAAAACTTCATATATTTATGTATTTGCTATTTAGAAACAGGGTCTCTGTCTATAGTCTAGCTGGTCCTGCTTTCACTATGTAGCCCAATATGGCCATGGACTCACCACAATCTTCCTGCTTGAGCCTTCTAAGAGCTGGAATTACAGGCCTATACCACCGCAGCCAGCTATTTTTATGTAGCTCTGGGGAATCAAACCCAGAACTTTGTGCATGCAAGGCAAGCAACTTAACCACTGAACTACACCTCCAGCCTGACCACAAAATTTTAAAAATTCAATCCATATCATTCAAAATATTATTTAGAGGACTTTTTTTCTCATATAAATGTTTTTAAATATTTTTTTATTTTTATTGCATTCTATGATTTCACTTTTGTATCTTCAGTCCGCTTTCATTTTAAACCTGTTCTGAGAAGAGTGAGAAAAAGTTTTTTTCTTGATGACTATCGAGTTTCCTTCCTCTGCCAAATTACATTTTTCTTGTATATTAGAAATGATGCCTTTATTATACTTAATTTCCCTCATGTGCTCGGTTCTGTTTCTGTGCTCTTTATTCTGCTCCTTTGATTTGCATATATAAAGCCTTTGCTCTTTGTTTGCATGAGTCTTAATTGTTTGATTATCTTTGAGAGCATTTGATGCCAAGTAGCCCTTCCCAGAGCCACCATGTATGTTAATGCACATCTCTGGCTGCTTTCTGCCTCACTAGCTGCAGAGGGAAGTCGCAATTAGATCTCTGCTTCCGGCATGACCTCACCTCCGGGAACCCCTTGAGAGCTACTCCTCTCATGTTGAGGGCTCTTCAGTCGACATGATGCCTGATCACTGAGGACCAGAGATGGCACGCTATGCATTCTATCACACTAAAGTACAGGCCAGCAGCTTCCCAGAGCAGATCAGAAGAAATGCCGGTCTTCCTGCCTTATCTCAGCACAGAGACTTAGGGAGAGCCTGGACTTTTTGTTTTTTTAACCAGGACTCTATTCTCTGTGGAAAATTAGTCCTTAAAATCTTTTATATAAAAGCTATAGACACATATGAGACAGTGAGATTTCTATAACTATTTTAGATTGGAAGAGAGTTTCTTATGTAGTTGTTTCTTACCCTATAAGTGCATTCAGAGTCCTTCATTCTAAATGGAGAATCCCATAGTCAACATGTCAGCCTCATTCTGGTGGTCCAGTACCATGTAGTTGCATGAGAAAAAAAATCACAAAAAATGATCTGACTGTGCTCCCAGGACAGAGGTGGTACTACAGAAAGTCTTAGAGTTGCTAAGGCATCTGGTCAAAGCCCTCTGTTGAATAGAGGATCAAAGAGTGGCTGAAAGAGGAGAATGGAGATGGAAAACGGCCCAGGGCCCTCACGGTCTTGTTCTAATCTCACTCTGTCCAGATAGCACTGCCAGCCATGGCCTGTTCTGAACATGGGACTGAGATTTTAAATGGTTCAAAGAAAGGTCCTGGCATCATGCATTGACTCTAGGGTCTATTTCTTATCACCTAGCCCTGAACTAGATTAGTGATAAAAAAAAAATGATAGCCTTATGTGACAAGCGGTTATTAAAAGGAAGCTGCAGGCTTTTTATTCTAAGACTGCTTTTCTAGTATCTCTTTTACCCCCCTCAATGCTCCTCCCCACACTTAATAAGGCCAGTTCTTTAAAAAATGATTTGCTGTAGAATGTGACGTATGACCAATACAGCAGGATTGTGATCCCTAAAAGCCATTGCTACTTTTCAGAGAGAAATCTCCACCAAGAAGGCAATGTTGAGCCTTTGCGGTCTGGTCATGGCTTTTGGTACATGTACCTAACTGGCTTCCAAAAAGGCTGTCCCAGCTTTGCACTAGAGCATCCAATGGGAGCCCTCCTCTCCCAGTGCATTTGCCAGCGCTGAGGTGATCCATTCTTTTATAAATGATTAGCTAAGATGAACAGCAAAAATACAAGAGCATCATTTAAGTGTTTGTGAGCACTTTCTCAAAAGGAACATTGGTTAGTTTATGGTAAATCTGCTAATCAATTGAAGTTTGTTTTTGGTGACTTGCCTGTTTTAGCTCTTTTCTGTTTAGAACTACTATTCCTGTGCTTATGTGAGCTAGTCTTAATCTCTAAGGTATTGGCTAGTTTTTGTTCATATTCGCAGTAAGCTTTTCTTTTATGGTCTTTTTTTGTTTTGATTTTTCTTCTACCTTTTAAACTTAGTTAAATTTATCTTTTGGTAGACTTCAAAATTCTTAAAGAATAAAGCTACTAATAATTTTCTTCATAATTTAATCCATCTTTATGGCTCTTAAAAAGTCATTTTGTTATGTTTTCTGTACATATGTAGTGAATATTTCTGAAATTTAAATTCATGTTTCTAACTACCAATTCCTTCGTCTGTACTAATTAATTAAATTTTTGTTAAATTTATTTGTGATGCTTCCCCTTGTTCTGTTACACATTTTTATATTAAAAAGAATTTCTGTCTCATTATACCCACAAAGAATTTATGGCAGGTATTTTTAAAATTAATTTTAATAAATTCCAAATCCATAGTTTGTTTCTTCATCTGAATTTTTTCTTTTACATATTTTGGTTGCATAATTTGTTTATTGCTTTTGAGAACTGTTTTTACTGTTCAAAAAATGTGAATCAAAATTGACTTCATCAGCTAGATTTTATTTTATTACAAAACATTTCAAATAAAAAACAGCTGAAGTTTCTCCTTTAATTTAATGCTTCATACACTGAACAATATTTAGATAGTCACTTTGATTGTTTTATAACTAGTAGAGCAAGGTGGCAGGTCGTGGTTCTGCCAGATAGTTAAATGTGCCAAAGAATTTTCACTCTTATTTGCCTCATTTTGGAGATACAAAGCAGATTTTACTTCTAACACAAATCCTAGAGAAAAGCAAAACTCACTTACTTCTCACATTAAACATCAACAGTGATATGCAACTTGAAATTAGCCACGTTATTAAGTTGCAGCTCCCTTGAAATTTCAGTTGGCTATATTACAACTTCTAAATTTCCTTATTAGAAAACAACCTGTAACAAGTCAGATATCCTGTTAGTTTTTATATCCTTCCTTCTTTCTACTTTTCTCCCTCCTTTCTTTTCTTTCTTGTTTTCTCATGTATGCAGAGAATTTCTGCAGACATTAAGAAGAATAATTTTCCTTAAAGAACAATGCATAGGATAAGCTATTGAAATTAACAAAGAAAATGTTATATATAGAGACTATTTCATGAATAAAAATTACATTCGTGAGTTATGTTTAGACACTATTAGTTATATTATAAAAAATTTAAATGAGTGTCTTTTTCAATGAAACCCTAACATTCAGAGAAATAAACAGTAGCATGAACTAAATACTTCAAACAAAAACAATGACCCACTGGAGTCTTGAATAGTACTCCAGTGAACATTCTTTTTATGTAATGGACAGCCACCAACATCTGGCCACTGACAGAGGGATGTTCCCTCCTTGACAAAGGTGGATACCTGCGGCCTTCTTAAATAACCGCACAAATGTCCACAGGACTATACAGCCCCTTCAGAGAAGATGGGATTGAAATTCACAGAGACTCAGACAAGGCGGTACCTGGTGGCTATGAGTCAGTACGAAAGAGTCATTCTTCATGGGTATAACATTGCATCCCACAAAGCAGTGTGCCTGCGGGGACTCTCGTTTGTTTGCAAAGTTAGGAGTGAAGATCCCTACACGAAGCTCTTTCCCTGGCTAGTTGAAGGATGCGAGTTTATCTCTTCAGGGAAGTGGGAGCTCTACATCCAACTCAGTTTGTTTTTAGGTTAAAATAAGTCGAGGTGTTGTGGCTTTCATAACGACACCACTGTGAGTGAAAGTTACGTCCTCGTGTGATGGAGCCACAGCTGTTGCTGCTTCAACGACATAGATTATTATTTTGCGCAAAGCACAAAAGGAGTCTCTCTGGGGAAGAATAAATGTCAAAACCAAATTCCCTGCCCTGTCCACAGTTCCAGTTTCCTCTCTTCAATTCCTGCACGTCTTACACCTAACAGACCCGGAGGAACTTCAGAACCCCGTGTATATTTTATCATTGTGTGGCATATGAAACCATAAAAAAATCAATGGCAAATGACCAAGACGGTTCTCCTGTGACCCGGAAGGCAATAAAACTGAAATCCCTCTGGATAGAAAGTCTTGTTTCAAAGTAGCCCAGGGACTTGGTTTCTCCTCAGTTAGGTGGAAAGTGAGCCAAAGTTGCACAACAGACGTATCCGAAGCGCTCTGCATCACGGCTGATCCGTAGACTGGGATCGCCCCCCTGCACATGCCTCAACTCCAGGACAAAATGTAAACACACCCAACTGTTTGGGAAAACACTACTTCTTTGTGAGACATAGGGGGAGAAGTGTCCTGTGCGCTGAGGTCCAGCTTGATCGAACTTGTTCGGCTAGGAAATTCATCGGCTTCCGGGCCACCCTCACCAAATTCAACTCGGCCGATTTGTGATCTGTTTTTGGTGAAAGGAGAGAAGGGGGAGAGTGGCCTGCTCAGCAATCCGGGAAGGCCTTTACGATGGACTCGTAGGCCGGCGGGGGCAACGTGGCCAGCCCGGCCCGAGGGCCGCTGCCCGCCCAGTGCAGGTGCGGCCGGCCCAGGCTGTGCGTGCCCACGGCAGCCGGCGCGGGGCTGGAAGCCGGCAGCGTCACCAGCTGACTGTCCGTGTCCACGGGAAGCGGCGGACACTGCACGAACGGGTGGAAAGTCGACCCCCGGAAGCTGGGTTTCCTCGGGAAGGAGTGCGCCGGCTCGGGAGCCTGCCGCTGGAAGGCCAGGCTGGCCAGGCTGAGGTTGCTGCGCCGCTCGCCGCCGCCGCCCTGGCGGTACAGGCCGCTCCTGCCGAGGCCGTGGGGGCCGCGCTGCCGCCGGCCGGGGCTCCACTGCGAGATGCGGGCGCTGGCCCTCCTCCGGGACAGGCACACCAGCAGCGCCCAAATCAGCCCGCCGATGACAAGCCCGATGGCCATGGACACCGTGAAGGACGTTACCAGGTCCTCTGAAACAAAGGGAACAGGGGACAAGGTGAAACACAATTTAACTGTTTTCCCTATCTTGGGGCTCGAACCTATGGCCCTGGCTCACGCAACTCGAGTGCTCTGAGCCCGAGACGCGCCTCTCGCTCTGCGCTGCGGTATCATTAGGTGTTGAGTGGAAAGCACACAACACAGTATCAGCTAGGGCTCATGGGATCCGCGGTTAATGTAAGCAGACTCCGAATTAGGGAAACAGAAGCTAGGGCTCGGTGGGTATGGACGACGGCGAGCTGAGAGCGCTTCTATTTATTCAAACAGAGAGACGCAACCAACCTTACCAACCGAAACCTTACTATAGTTCTCCGTTTATTTTGGTTTTTGTTTTGAGAGGAGGTCTCACTAGGTAGTCCAGGCTGAGCCAGAACTCGAGATCCTCCTGCTTCAGCCTCCCAAGGGCTGAGATGGCAGGTGCGTAGCACTGGGCCTGTCATTTTGGGAAAAACAAGTGAACATAGGGGCCGCAGTGTAGCTCATCGATTTTTAGGAGGTGCAGACGCAGCTCAGAGCTCATTGCTTCTGGGTTACACCAGCGGCCGAGCAGCGCCAGATCGATCAGGACTGCCTCACTGCCTTTGCCAACTCCTCCGCCCGCCTGTGCACCAGGCTCATTGCTTTCGCCCACCTGCTGTCTCTGCAGTGCGTCACTTCCGGTGCTCATCCTGAGCAGGAAGTCCCAAGAGGGAGCCAGCTGCTGAGCGACTGACTCTTGTCGTGCTCCTGACCTCCCAGACTCTCATTTCTGTGTCTGACTCCGGGTGACATGACTGTCGTTTCTCCAGCTCCAGCTCAGGCTGCTGTGTGCCCTGGCTGGGACCGTGAAATTCCTGTCCCCGAAGCCTGCGCCACATTAACAATAGCCTCCAATTCATAGGACTGACCCTTGTTCAGATTTCCTGTTTTGGAGAAAAACAATATACCCTCCCCAAATGGAAAATGGAAATGCTACTCTACTGCCTCTTGCAAACTAACATTGGTAGTATTCTCTCTCTCTCTCTCTCTCTCTCTCTCTCTCTCTCTCTCTCTCTCTCTCTCTCTCTCTCTCTCTCTCTTTAGTGGCATTTGAATTCAAGGCCTTCACACATCCTCAGGCCACTTTTTATTTTGCTTTAGAGACAGGGTTTTGCTAAGTTGCCCAGGATGGGCTCCAACTTAGGATCCACCTGCTTCAGCCTCCCAGAGTGCTGAGAGGACAGGCCTGCACCACAGGCCTGGCCTAAATGGTAGTTTGGAGTGTCACTGAGTACCCCCTTCCTCCCTCATTCCTCCCCCTGCAGCTTTCCTCCATCTGCGATCTCCCACCCAGCTGTGCCTATTCTGCACATCTTACGTGACTGGACTTGCTATCCGCAAACTCCCCTGCCTGGGTCCTTACCCCCGTCCTGCCTTCCAAGGCTGCTTCCTGCCATCTGTAAGTGCAGTTAGGAGTGTTTTTCCTTAGGCCAGTGTGTTTCTTGCACCGGAATACCTTTCATTATTTTCACAGTTTTCCAGGGGTTCTCTTCCTCTCCAAGAAGGTTTATGGTAGGAAAACTGGAGCTATTAATGGTTTACCTTAGCTATTTTCCATGATTCAATTTCTAGGTGGGGGACCTAGCAGGTAAACTGGGAGTTCTTTCTAAATAGGAAGTTCCAATATCCTGGTATAGAAAGTTTTTGTTAAAATTTTGATTTAGAAATTAATGTTTGGAGGAAAGTCATTTATAAAATGCAAAATTCAGTTTAGTTTTTTTTTCTTTTTTGAAGTACTGAGCACTGAAAAAAAAAAAAAAAGTTGTGCCTGCTAAACAAGTGATCTACTACAGAGCTGTATCTCCAGTCTTCTTAATGTTTCTAATATTTTGAAGCAGGATCTTGCTGTTACCAGGGTCAGCTTCGAATTTGCAATTCTTCTGCCTCTGTCTCCCCAACAATTGGGATCACAAATAATCTTTACTGTTAAGCAGCACAATCTCTACTTTCTCATTTAATTTTCATGTCTACTCTGTAAGATATTGTAAGACATTACTCGGCACCTTAGGCCCAGGATCGATTTTGTCAAGTAACTCTCAAGCACCCCATAAGAGAAATTCTAGTGTGATTCCCACTTAATAAATGAGGCTATTGAAGATATCTAAGGAATGAGCTCGTAGTCACACATGCGGTAAAGGGACGTGTGAAGATCTGAACCCCAGGCCTTAGTTGCTAAGTTGCTTATTCCTTTCTTTGGTATAAAATAAGAAAATGTGAATCTAAAATGAAACTAAAGAGCATAGATGCCTGCCCATTGTATCAGTTTAATGCTAGGGTCCTTTGTAGCCTGTTATGAACAACAATGCTTGGGAAAATGGTGGTAAAATAATACTATGTATTCTACAAATATGATTTCCTGAATCAGTAGCCTCCAGTGGAAATTTTTCAGTATTGACTACTTCAAATACAGTGTCTAGAGATGCAGTTTCCATTGGAACAAACTCTTTTAAAAATGCCCTGGCTCAACCTCCTCAATAGGTGTTGAGGTACAAGCTAAGGTTTATTACTGCTTGTTTTATTTTAAAAATTGCTCAAAACCTATCACTGGGAGGGGAAATACTATTCATGCTCATGTATGATATAAAATGAAAAAACAAATACTCCAAGTATCCTCACAAAGAATATGCCCTTCCATGGTACAGAAACTTGCTTAGCCGTTACTAGGCCCTCCGTGTAGACTGCATATTTCAGGATATAAGGAGGTATAATAAGTGAAACTAAAAATAGAGTTAAAATCAGAATCTGCAAGGGGAAGTAGAGTCAGTGACCCAATCAAACCATCTACATGCTGCTGGGTTCCTGTGCACGGTCTCAGAGCTCTTTAAGACTCTCAGTTACTTATCTCCTAACAAATATATGTTCTCATATCTGTAAATTTTATTAATGGTGAAATTATAGCAAAAGTTACTCTTAGAAAAATAGAAATGTTTGAAATTTAAAGTCGAAGGAAAATAACATCTGGCCCATTAAGTGAGAAAACCAGCAAAGGCAACACAAATACATTGATCAAATAATATATTTATATTAGATGACTGTTTTATTTCCAAAATGGATTATTGCTCTAGACTAAGACTCCTAGGGTAATAGCTGAATGCCAGTGAAATACGACAATTTTCGTACATGACAAATTTTATTTTTGTGAATAAATAGATCATTTTTGGTGGCACTAACTTTAGAGAAAGATTCCAGTAGAGCAATGTTGCAATCTATTTCAATGATCATTATCTGTAGCTGTATAATGTTTCTGTTTGTGACTATTTTCCTATTGTCTATGCTCAAAATATGGAATGACTCAAAATATCATCAAATATAACATTAAATAGATATCAAAAAAGGATTAAATAACAGATTAAAATATACATGAGAATAAAATTTACACATCAATAAACAATTTAGTTTTTTAATTAATGTGAAATAAAATAAGTTGGAACTGTAGAAGTGTTAAAAATAACATAAAGACCTCTAAAATATGGATTTGCTTCGTATTTGCTCAGGAAAATATACAGGCGTCAACAATTTTTTTCTAACCCATAAAGTGAGTGAAGTATGTGTTTTAGAGATCATTGCTTAAGTTCATGCAACCTTGCTATATGTGGGGAATTTTTTAAATACCTACAAGTGATAATGCTGACGTAAGAATTTTGGAAACTTCCCGAGAGATGTGGTAAAAAACCTATTTATGTTAAACTCCCACATGTGTAAACTGAAAAATGTGAAGAAATGCCAAAAAGCAATAAGAAAGAAATGCGGAGAGTCCTGACTGACATCCAGCCTGTGTCAAGGCAGTCTTCCATGAAGATCCTTTTATTTAACTCCAGCTCCTGATTTTCTGACCCACCTACAGTCTGTCTATTGGCCACATGACTTTTTCTTTCTCCTGTAGGCACCTCCATTCTGGCAGGCTTTTGAAAATAAATTTTAGGAACCCTATTAAGATGTATATAATGAAAGATACCCCCCCCCAGAATGAAGATATTGCTTCTTTAAATACTCTATGTCTTTTTCCCCCCTCAATTTTAGGGAAACAAATTGTACCCCTAATTATACTTTTTATGGTTTTAAAACGATACAATTAATGAGACCAACCATTAATTTTGAAATCAACATTACTAAGACATGCCATGAGAGTTAAGCATTTTTATCCTAAGATGTAACTTACGTCTACAGAGCTAGCAAGTGGCTGGCTTGTTACCCCCTTGGTGAATTCCCGTTGCCACTAGTAATAAGTGTGTAACTGACGATCTGTCCTTTGTTGACCTAGTAATAAGAGCTACTACAGGGACTTCTAATTCTACGATCTTAAAATGGATGGTGGCTTTTAGCAAGTATAATCAATATCTGAAATCCTGTCAATTGATAATAAAATTGGGTATAGGCCGCCATCTAGTGGCCTTGGGTTGAAACATTCCCCCATCTCCAAGTGATTTCCTCAGTGATAATAGAATGAGGCAGTGATTAAAACATTCAAAATCTTTTGCATATGTAAGAATCATCAGCTCACCTTTTACCAAAGTATGCAGTGCAATTCTTGGTATTTCAACACGTACAGGAGGATGACTTAGGCAACAGGAAGGCTTGTTGGATGACAGAAACTTTAGGGAAAATTGCAGCTTAAGGCCCAGAAGTTTGAGTCTTCAAACAGATGTGATTATTATACTTAAATAGCCAAAGGATAAATATTTTCTGTATTTGTCTCATCTGATGGACAATTCTGTTTGGCGTATTGTCACCCAAAGCGCAGAACTTAGTCTCACGGCTCTGCTGATGCTGTGGTCCCAGGGCCACCCGTACTTGGAAGGTCACAACACTCAGCTGGTTTTCATGCTTCTGTCCTTTGGCCTCCTCCACAGCTATCCACTTCTTATCCTCAATACAGTTGTCAGAGGTAACCTTCAAAATGTAAGTTCAATCCTGTCACTCCTGCATTCTATATCCTCCAGGTCACTCAGAGCAGTGGGTAGATTAGGATACCCGCTTTCGTGAGCCTGCCTTTCCCTTGGGTGCCTCCCCTCCCCAACCTTCGCTGCGTTTCGGATCCTACATCATAAAGACACTCACAGAGGAAGACTTTCCGAGCCACTTCAGAAAGCATCAAGAACGATGGAGTGTTTGACTCAAGAGGGAGCGTTTTGAGGGATATTAATGGCAATGTATCTTTTGCTATAACAAATCTTAAAAATTCAAACATTCAATATGGATTTTGATCACATCTCATGTATTGATAGAAATCGTCCAATTTGGAAAATACAGAAAAACATTCTTCAGTGCAAAAGAACAGAGCCTCTAGGAGAGGAATGATAAGGCCATGTAAAGATGATCAGCATCTTGGAAGGCTGAGGCAGGAGGATTGCTACGTGTTCTAGGCCAGGGTGAGCTACATAGTGAGTTCAGAACCAGATCCCATCTCCAAAAAAAGGTGTAACTACTTAAAACAGTATAAAACAATTAACTTATGTGTAATTATAGTACCAGAAACACAAAAGAATGGTGTTTTTAAAAATTTCAAAAAATGAGCCTGAAATTTTCAAAATCTGTGAAAGAAATTAATCTATAAACTGAGTCTTGGTAACATTAAGTGGAAAACATATAAAGAAGTGGGTATATGGATATCAACATCCCATAGCTGAAGAATAAATATTTTTAAAATAATTGACTGTATTAATAATATGATATCATATTTCATTCAGTGAAATAATTACTTGAGCAACTATTTCCCTCTCATAAAAAACAAACAATATTTTGTAACGACCAGAATCAGTTTGACACAGATTTCTTATCTCACAAAAATATTCCCTCTGAACAATGATGTGGTAATTATTCTCACAAGTGAAAAAGAGCCCAAGCTTATTGCCAGCTCACTCACACTAAACAGTTTGCAAAAAGGAAAATTTGTGGGCTAAAATTAAGATCTTCAAAGAAATCAGAACATCAGAAACAGTATAAAAATAAATAAAATACTGCTTTTGCCTTTCATCTTTAAAAATAGATATTTCTGCTTAAAGCAGAAACTAAAATATTGTCAAATGAGTTATATGATTTACATAGATTTTAGATATCATTATAATACAAAAATTGAAAATTAAAGTATAGATAAATCTATCAGATTTGTTTTTATATAGAAAATCCTAAGCATTTAAAAATACAATTGTATATTATACAAGATTTTAAAACTTAAGCTTAATATAAAAATTTTGCATTAAGGCAAACTGCTGGAAAATGTAATTACAAAATTACAATAGCATTGGTAAAATAAAATATCTAGAAATATTTTTACAGAGAATATGCAAGATTTTTACACTGAAGCCTCCCAAATGCTATTTAAATTTAAAAAGGCATGTATATATACACATATAGATATTTATATGCAAATATAAATATATTTTTGGATCAATATTATTAAGCCAATCTTCCTTAAACATTTTTGCAGATCCAGCTAAATTTTAATCAGCAGGCTTTTTGTGGAATTTACAAATCATTTTAGTTGGGAGAAGGAAGGAAATAAGGACAATCAAAATGCAGTATGTGTGTGCACCCACTGCTCAGGTTGAAAGCAATTATTATGTATCACAAATGCATAGCAAGAAAAATAATAATTTGGGGGAAATTGTTTTAAATTGTGTGTTAGTTTTCTATCTCTGTAATACATAACTGAAATAAATCAATGCATAAAGAGGAAAAGTTTAGTTTATCTCCGAGTTTTGGAGATTCCATTGCATGATGGAGTGCACCTGTCGTTTTTAGCTCACTTGGGGGTGGGGGGGTTGGGTGGCAGTACCTCATGACAAGAGTGCAGGGCATCGCAAAGTTGTTCACCTCACAGCCAGGGAGAAAAGGAGATAAAAGGAAAACACTGGGGCCCTCCAGTCCCCTTTGAGAGTGTGTTCCCGTGACCTGAAGACCTTCCACCAACTTCCATCTTGGAAGGTCCCACTGCCTCCCAAAAGCACACAGGTGGGACACTGGGCTTTCACTACATGAACCTTTGAAGCAACATTCAATGTCCAAGTCACAGCAAATTCTATGTAAATATACAAAAAAGCAAGAAAAACAAAGCTAAAGGTGTCACACTATATTTGCTATTTTTGCTATCACACTATTTAGCCACATGCCATTGGAATAAAACCATCCACATAGAGAGAATAGACTCTAGAATAAAGCAGTACACCGATGGTCCTAAATCTCTTCAGGAAAAGCAATGGGAGCACAGAGCACCCACATGCAAAATGAGGGAATTGGACCCTGCCTCACCTTATGTGCAGAAATCAACTCATAATGGATTAGTGTGTTAATCATGACATCTGAAACTACAAAACTACCAACAGGATGCACAGCAGAGAGTCTTTTTGACATTAGTCAGGAAGATGACTTCTGGGGTATGAAATCAGAGCCCAGATAACAAAAACAAAAATTAAAAATGGAATTGCATCAAACTACGAAGCTTCTGCTCAGCAAAGGGAAAACACAACAGAGTGAAAAGACAATCTATTTGATGAGAGGAATTATTTGCAAACCATTTGTCTGATAAAGGATTAATGTCTAAAATATATAAGGAGCCCATCCAATTTCATAGCAAGGAGCCAATTTCTTGATTGAAAAATCTGCAAAAAACTTAAATAGATATCTCTCCAAAGACACATGAAATGGCCTCAACGGCGAGTCAGAACTTGCACGTGAAGGCCACAATGAGACAGAGCACCTGTTAGAATGGCTATTCTTAAAAAGACAAACACTGAGAGGTGATGCTGAGGATATGAAGAGAAGGGAATCTTTATAGGAAAATAAATCTGTACAGTCACTATGAAAAATGCCAGTAGTATTCAAAGATTAAAAGTAGAAGCACCCCGTGATTCAGCAATCTCTCTGGCTAGGTGTATACCCAAAGGAAATAAAACCAGCACCATGCAGAGACAGCTGCATGTCCGTGTCCACGGCAGCGTCATCAGAACAGCCAAGGTATGGAGGCATATAGACAGAGTGGAGTATTATTCAGCCATAAAGAAGAAGAAATCGTGTCACTTGCTGGAAAATGTATAGAACAGCAAATTATACTGTTAAGTTGTATAGATTAAATAAGAAAAATATCACGTTCTCCTTTTTGATGATTTGATTTTATTTATTGAGAGACAAGGTCTTATTCTGTAGTCCAGGCTGGTTCTGAAGTCACTGTGCAAACCAGGCTAGCCTCAAACTCACAGCAATCCCTCTGCGCTGGGGTAATAGGCATGCACCAGCACACCTGGCTTATGTGGTGCTGGGGAATCCAATCTAGGGCCTTGTGCTTGCTCAGCAAGTGCTCTCACCTCTGAGCTGTTCCTGTAGCCCTACATATCTCTTATAGGGACAATGTAAGAGAAAAGGAGAGGCAATAATAAAAAGAAAACTGAGAGGAAGGGAAGGAGGCAGGGAGACAGAGAAGGGGGAGGAGGGAAGACAGGGACGGGAACGGTCAAAGAATGCTATATGTGTGTATGAATGTGCCCCAAAACTCATTATCCTGTATACCTAATAAAACAAACAAAATAAGTTTAATGTTATTTAAAACCTTTAAATTAAATACACTGTGCATAATTATACAAGTGAACTTCTCCGAGCATTTCAACAGAAACCAACCCAAGCTTACACGAATTTTTTCCAGATAATATAGAAATAAGGAACACTTCCCAACTTGCTTTATGAGGCTTATATAAAAAAACATTAACACAAGATCTAACAAGGTTACATTTAGAGGACGCAGTGCTTAGTATGTTTCCAAGGTCAGGGATGAATTAAAAAGTATAGCCTCATTGACGTCACCTCACACTTACTGAGTCAGAATCTCAGGGTCTCAGAGAGAGATGAGTTTTCATGACTCTGTCTCTGTGACTCACATTCAGCTGGCTTAAAGACCAGCATTTGTGAGTGCTTGGGTCTTTCTCTTACGAGCTTTCTAAGCAACTGAGATAACTGAGGAAATAACTAATAGGCTATTCACAGCAATGATGCATAGTTGTGAAGATTTTTTAGACTATGAGCTGAAGAAATGAGTTCTAAATCTAGGAGCGTTTGTGTCCTACCTGGGGAGGACACAGGACATTCCCCAGGTGGGTGCGGAGCCCGTAAGCCAATTCTCTGGGAACATCCTCTGCCCACCTGCTGAGTGTACTCCATCTATGGGCTGAGGAGTAACCTCTTCAGCTCTTAGCTAAGGGTTCCTCCCCTGCCAACACCTGACTTGCCCAAAGTTGGTTCACAGTCACTTACCACTTTAATTGCCTGAGATGTTAAGACTGTTGGGAAGAGTCACCAACAGAGCAAAGGCCAACATTTTCCTATTAGATTGACTAAACTACTAAGTCAATTGTTAAATATAGAAAATAGTTAATAGGGTGAAAAAGCAACATCTTTACTGCAATAGCTAGACATTCTGAGAGGCAGAAGAGTGAGATGAGATTTTTATGAGATTTTTATTACTGTTGTTTTGAGCTTCAGAATCCTAGTAGCCTAAAGGACTCAAGAATGATAGGGTTTGTTTGTTTTTTTAGCATGAAGAGCATCGAGAATGATAAAAGGTGGGTCTTTTTTCTTAAGCAATGTAAAGAGAGGAGTTTTGGAGAAACAGAGAAGAGCTGTGGGTTATAGGACCCATGAGGGTTTCAGAGGAGCCCATTAACCCCTTCCTTGCTGTGATGAGCTACATGCTGATGCAGGGAATCCAAGGAGCTCGGTTCCATTCCCAGCTTCCCCGGGAAGTCAAATGCAGAGAAGGTAGCAAGCCTTCCCTCTGCGAAGCCTTGGGCACTGGAAGGGAAGGACAAGAAGTCACATTCCTGCAGCTCCAGGGTTATGGGAGGATATTAAAATTGGCCCTATGCCTGGAAAGTACCTGGATGGGGCCAGTGGACACAAGGAGCTTAAGAAAGGAAATTAGTGCTATTAGTCCATGTTGTGCCGATCCTATGAGACAGACTCGAAATGGTTAGGAGCCTCAGAAGTGAAGACCAGAAGAGACCAGCGGTGCGCCAGAGATGATGAGAAACAGTCGTCAGGAGATGTCGGCAGAGGCCTGCACTGGACGGAGAACCAAGGCCTCTCCTGGTCATCCCTAGGGTAGAATCAAATCTAGGATGCCCCTCGCTTCCTTTCCAACCTCAGTGTAAAATCCTAAGGACGTGAGGCATGAGCGGACTGGGGAACATGGGACAGTTTTAGGTTACATTAGGTCATACTTTTACACTGACACTCAAGCCCTTGGAGAAGCTTGCCCCTGTCCCTCCCTACCTGCCTTCCCCACGGTGCCTGTGATTCTCATACATCAACGGTCACTTCTTTGGAACCAGGACGGAGTGCTTTCACTTCTGCATATTTGCTTATCCATCTCTCCCGGGATTCCTCAAGTTCCAGAATGAAGTTTTGTGTCACTAACTTCTAACATGCTGCCTAACACTTGGCAGTTGGCAGCGGCTGGTCAGTGGGTGCTCTTGCATGAACCAGAGAGCCAACTGAGAACTAAGTAATGAATGAAAAACGAAGGACCAGAATGTTCTTCCTAGAATTATTTCCCTGTTTAAAGTTTCTTGACTTTCTAGGAATAGAAAACATCTCTCCCTAACTCTGCAAAAAGGATTAGACACGATTTCAGCATATTTTTTTTTAACTCCTAGGACATGTTATCCTTACTGCTACTGTGTACAATATGAACATAGGATAAAATGGCAGTGATTGTTGTTATGGACTATTTGCATATGTATGGAACCATGATCACCCCAAGAATGCCACCCTCTTGAAAGTCATTATGGACTTATGGGGAGGATTAAATTAAGTGAATAAATGCACACTACTAGGACAGTCTCTTTCCCCAAGTTTTCACGATGCCACAGAGCAAAATAACATAGCAAACACCAGAGAAACGCTGTCCTGTGTGGAACTTTCAGGGACTCCCGAGTGCTGAGACAATAACAGAATTCAGTGACATCCTTCTCCTACGTTGTGACAGCAGGAGCTGCGAAGTTTCAAGAGGTCAGGCTTCCTGCTGCCTTCGTGGGGAGGCTTATGGAGAAGGCCTTCCTGGGTAAAGTTTGTCAACAACTCTTGCACTATTGACTTACTGCTTACAGATTAGCAAATCTTAGTGGGTGATGACTATGGAAATGTAATCAAACAGTTGGAAATAACTCTTTGTCTTGTGTTTTTAGCATTCATTAACGTAAACCAGGAAAGTTATATTTGGATAAAAGGCTTTTCAAGTACCTTCATGATGTCAAGTCTGGAAAATGATTTTTAATGTATTTTAACTACGTTAAGCTGGCGCACATTTACTTTTCTAAGCTAATCTTCTCCACATTTGGAATTCCAAGCATACCACTGATTTCGGGACAATAAACAGTGCATTATACTGCACTCTACAGATGTTCAAAATAACATTTTGACAGAGTTACTCATCAATATAGATATCAACTTAGAGATAGACCATGAAAATAAATTGACATTTATATCTCAGAAAATATTTACATTTTTACGTTTACATTTATGTTAGCATTTTATACTTAATGTTTTACCTCGGAAGAAATGACACATTCTTTCACTATTTCTCCCAAGTCATCAAACATTTTATCTGTTCACCATATTTGTACTGGTTTTTAAATACTTACTAAGGTAACATGTTCCTTCTCAGTTTCCAGTATTTTGGATTTTATCCACATTTAAAAGGAAGGAACATTAAGATGTGTCTTTGACACACTAAATTGGAATTCTTTATTAGCACACATTTTCTTAGGAAAATGTCTAAATTTTAGGATTAAAGGATGAACTCCAAGTAAACATCCCTTTATGAACTATAGAATTAATTATAGATTTAACAATTATTACTATGTTTTATTTTCAGATAATTATTTTCCTTATGCAAACATGAAAGTTAATTTAAATGCCTTGAACAAAGTACATCTGACTTTTACATATATTTTCCAATAGAGCTTCTTTATTTTTAAATCACACAGTTATTTACGTCGTATTGATCAATTTAGACACAATCTATTTTTAGCATATTCACTTTCTCTGTAAATAAAAACAGCCAATAATGTTGTCACAATTATATAATTAGAGCCACACAATTCAAAATCTCATTGTCTTTTAGCACCTACCTAGAACTATTATCAAAGCCATTTCCTGCAACATGAAATCATACCTTGTTTTCTTTTCACTAATTTTATTGCGTGCATTTGTTAAGCTGTTCATCAGTAAACCCCTTTCTGAAACAAACACAAATGGCCAATGATCTTTAAAAAGAATGAATGAATCCCCTTGGTGCAAAGTTCTGTGGTGACGACGAGGACAGACGATCAGCAGGACAGCCAGACACTCCTGATCACTTTCCTCCGAACTGTTCTCAGAACATCACTTTGAATCACAGAAGGAAGTCTGATACAGTGTTCCGAGAGAATTACAAACACATTCTGGGCACACGAAGAGCCGTATGGATCTTCCCATGAGCTCAGTTTTTCCTCAAAAGTTTTCCTGATTTTAGCTCAGGCTGCTCTTTTATTTTTACTCTGCGCTGCCCTGGAAGTAGAACAGTGCAAATTTCCCATCTAGCCCCTGGCCTCCTTCGCCTCTGCCCAGGAGTGGCTGGTGGCGGTGACTCCGGCACAGTCCTGCCCTTTGTCGGCATGAGGGAGCAGCCAACTTTGTTGTGGCTGAACGCAGTCACAACCTGCTGGAGTCCCCCTCTGTGACCATATTTTATCTATGTCAACCCGCTCCAGATTCCTTCACGTACTGATCTGTTCTTGAGGTCAATTTTGGAACTTAGAAGAACACAGACACATGACAGGAATAACCTCTGTAGAGCATCTTTTTTGTTGCTTTAAATAAAACACACAATCTTCACACAAAACCTTCAGAGAAATATCATTTTTGCAGCCCACTCCACATTTTCATGTTCCAAACAGCTATAGCTTCTGCCTCATATTTATTTTTCTTTTTATTCTTGTTTACAATTCTCATTTTCTTCTAATTACATCTTTTTTAAGCCAGCCAAGACCTGCTCTGGTTCCAGATTATTCTTTAATGTCTCTGTAGCCCACTCCACAGGCATTTTATGTGAATATTTCCTATATTATGCCTATGAAACCTTTAATCAGTTTACAATAAAATAAAAATCACAGAGCTTTCCAATGCAATAAATTAGTCGATTTCTATGGATGCTGATTTAAATTAAAAAAGAGTTTAAGAGAAATACCTTACCCCAGAAGTTCTCAGGCCACGGGCTCCCTAAACTGGTTGTGTTATTAGCCATAGCATCCACCAGAAACAAAAGCCAGAAACGAAAGCCAGGACGTCCAAATGAAGCAGTTGGATCCTATGTCTTTATGGTCCAGCAAGAGAAAATAATATTCACACAACTCCTCATAGACTTGTGTTTGCATAAAAGGAAATAAGTGTATCATGTTTCCTGCTTTTATACTCAAATTAGCAACTGTTTTCTTATCTTGGAATTCCACACGGTTCCCGCGACACAGACCGGTTTCCTCCGAGTCATTTCCTCAGCTGAGTTACCCAGCACCTCCTCTCAACTCCCTCCACAGCTGCTCTGGGACAGTGGCTCTTCCTTGGCGCTTCCTGCCCCCTGCTGACTTACAGCGGAGCCCTCCAGACACTGGGCCACACTGCTGTGGGCCATGTTGACACAGGGTTGTGAAGTAGGCTTTTTTCCAAAGTTTAAAAATTATATTTCTATAGCAAATGGGGAGTGGGAGGGCTAACCAGTATTTCTTTTTTTTTACATTTAAAATCTTTTTATTATAACATGATTTTTTTTTGAGACAGGGTATTGCTTTGTAGTCCTGGTTAGTCCTGAACTCTCGATGTAGCCTAGGCTAGCCTTGAATTCTTGACAATCCTCCTGCCTCAGCCTCCTGAGTGCTAGAGTTACAGGCTTGCACCACCACGCCCAGCTTATGTGGTTCTAGGGAATTGAACTCAGGACCTGTGCTTGCTAGGCAAGCACTCTTTAGTGCTATGCTATTCCTCGGCCCTTAATATTACATTTTTAAAAAAAGGTTCATCATAAACATGAAACTCATGGGTGATTTTTTTTTAAGTATGTATTTGTGGCATAATGTGGTTACATTAAACTCGAGGCACTGGAGCATGAGGGCTTAGCCCTCACCTTCACACTCCCACCGCCACGTCCCCTTTCCTTTTCCACAATTGTTTACCCAGTGCCCTCTATTTAAGATCACAGTTGCTTATTAAAAAGGTTAACATCTCTTTTTTTATTTGCTATACAAATTTTGAAAAGTTGTTTCATTTATTCTTTTCACAAGCATGGAAG
This sequence comes from Ctenodactylus gundi, assembly GCA_004027205.1. Taxonomy (NCBI): domain Eukaryota; kingdom Metazoa; phylum Chordata; class Mammalia; order Rodentia; family Ctenodactylidae; genus Ctenodactylus; species Ctenodactylus gundi. The sequence goes on from PVKB01000910.1 coordinate 540,011, forward strand.
TCTAGTTTGTTTGTAGTTTTTGTTCCCCCTTTAAGCTGGTAGCTCAACGTGAAGGAGATAGTTTCTGCACTGCACGTATCTCTTCAAATCAAGAAGAGGAGTCACCCGTTACAGCAGTACGCTCAACGCGAGGGCAGGGTGCCGTGGTCACAGGGGTTGCTTCTTTAGGGAGAGGTCGGAGAAAGCTGGTAGGGGAAAGCCACGTGAACATTTTCTGGAGATATAGATCTGCTAAAAGTGCAATAGTGTGTATCCAGGGACTTTACTAGTTTAACTGGGATCCTCTGAGAGTTGGGAAACCAGGAGAGGTGACGATAATTGTCCAAATTGCACCCCGAACGAAAATGCACCCAGTGATCTGGTTTTCGCAGTCTTAGAATAACTCTAGCATAATCTTCTGCACTAACGCCAAGTCACTAGAAAATGGTCTCCAAGGAGCAGAAGTTGTCAAACTCCATAATGCATTCATTCCCTGGAGAATTTTAGGAAATTTTAGAAAAAAATGACACTTTAGCCATATCAATTTATATAGTTCTAATTCTTCAAAAATGCAGTTATTTCTGCTCATTTTATAAATTTAACGGTAAGCTTATTGGAAATTAAAACATACACCAGTAACAACCTACAACAGAGTGACAGAACGTAATAGAGAATTTGCAGATCGCCCATAGCAAGTGTGAGGGCTCACATCCATGGCACCTCGGCTTTCGCTGATTTCGGTGAGTCTGATAAGTGAATGGTCGTGTTATTGGTCAAGAAAGGCTAAAAAGGGTTCCTTCACTCAAAATGAAGTTACCTTCATTTTTAACATTATTATTGATAATATTTGTAAAGTAGCTGGTAGGACATGGCATTTCTGAAATATATGATTTGAGTAAAGTGTATTAAAGTATTAAGCATTTGCTCTTCTAAAGACACAGGCAAGATTCTTCAATCACTACGTGTATTTTTATATTCAAATTTTGTGTAGTAAGAAGCTACCTAATTTCCCAAATCCTTAATTTCAAAACCACGTCAGTTCACACAGAGCCATTCCCACAGCGTTTCAGAGGGGGACTGTGGCCTGGCCGCATGCCACCCCGCCTTGGGCTGGACGCGGGCTTGGACTTCCTTTCATTGTTTCGTGTTTAGCCATTGAGACTTGCTACCAATAAATTTTCACTTTTGCAGATGGTCAAAAGCCCGAAGGAAACTTCTTTCTCCCTTTTGTCAAGGTAGGACCGAGGAGTTTTTCTGTCTGGGTTAGAGATTCGTCCTTTCTCCTGGCACAGATCGACAGGAGCAGTGTTTAAGTCCGAGTGAGTTTTTGAGTCCCGTGACTTGTCATGCCGTAACAGGGAGCCGACTGTTGTCTTTATGAAAATGTCGGGTCTGCTTCCCTACTGCCCGGAGTTCGCAAGCTGGGTCTGCAGCTGCCCTGAAGTGCACAGACGGGGAGGTTGCTCCTACCCAGAAGCTCGCAGGATTTGCGCTCCTGCGAGCATCGCGCCCCATGCCCCAAGCCCCAGGTTGCCTCCCCCCTCACTGCCACCCTGTCAAAGTGTCCCCTAGGAGCTGCTCTCTCCCGCCCCACACTGCCGTCTTCGGAGCAATCCCACTCCCACGCCCTGATTCTGGGCTATTCCTGTGGCTTGCCTGATCGGGTGCTGTAACAGAACCCCTGTCCAGACTGGCCTCCCACTGTAGAAATGGATTCCTTACATCCCGGGGGCTGGTGAGCCCACGCCCACGGCCTGGGCCACGTTGGAGCAGCTGGGGGCCAGCTAACTCAGGGACAGCTGTATCCCACTCTAGTCGGTGGCAGGAGGGGTGCTCAGGCGGCTTCCAGGAGGGTGTAATCCCGCTCACAAAGTCTCGCCTCATGACATAGGCCCTTCCTCCTGCATCTAAGGCTTTGGTAGGTGAGGATTTTAACACGTGTGCTCGGGGGGCAGACAGCTTTCCGCTGTATCAATTTATTTACTCATTTGTATTTATTTAACTTTATTATTATTATTTTACCAAAAGTAATTTTCATGAGGATGAGAACTGCCAACCCTAATGCTACCTGCTGCGGTCTGAATATCATCTCAGTGTGTCCCCTGAAGGCTCAGGAGCTGGACGCAGCAGTTTCTCCACTGGCAGGGTTCAAGTGGTGCGACCTGAAGCACGGGGCCGGGCAGAAGGTTTTCAGATCTGAGACTCCACCATCAGCATGCACGCATACTGGTCTACCCAAAGAGGCAGTGCTTCCCAAAGTGAGCTGGTTCTTACCGGATGCAGTGTTAGGAAAGGAGCACGCCTGGACCCACCCCAGTCTTTTGCTTCCCAAACCTTGTTGGCTCTAAACTGGGGTTCTTGAACCCTGTCTCTTTATTCACAGTGCAGGTATGAGCCTGCTACTTCCGGCCCGCTCATTACTTACTTGGTACTCACTCAGGTACTCACAGGGACATTTACTGTAAAATAAATAGTAATAATAACAGCATCCCTGTCCTAGCAAATGATCTTTATCTCTATTGCAATTTGTAAAATATTAAAATTCAAATTAGAATTTGACTCATATCGTTTGTTGGTGTTTCTTAATTTTGTCCTCTCCTTACCAAAGTGAGTGAACTTAAGCAGGAGAAAGAAGAACAACTTTCACAGCATGTAAACATGCAGAAAACAGGTGTGAACATGTTAAAATAATGTGTTTCTGTTTCATTTTATCCTTAGATCAGGGCCACCCTTAGGTTACTTTTCAAAACTTATTTTTGCTTTTTCAAAGAGATTTAAACTTTTAATTTTTGTATGTGGTTCTTATGTGTTCTAAGCACTCACAATTTAGCATGATTATTGAATCTGTTTAATATGAAGGAAAGCAATATGTTTGTCCTCCACTTGTTATAAACTTTGTGTATCCTGGACCTTCTGCTTACTTACGTCCCTCCCTGTCTCAGTCCTTGGGAAGTTACTCTCTTTTCTGTCATCCCTGCTGTGCATTTGAACTTTTTCATGCGCTGAGATGGTAGTGACACTCTTCCCATGGGACCAGTGGCTGGAGCCTAGGTGGAATGTGGAGAGTATGAAAAGCATGAAGGGCGCGAGAACTACAGATTACGAACTACAAAATAAAAGGAACCATATTGAGTGCAATCGAGTAAATTGCTAAAAACTGCCTAAAGCTCTGTATGGTACTGATAACAGTGTAAGCCACCTGGGTGTGGACAAAGACCTTGTATGATCGATAATCAGGACCCCTGCCCAAATCTCTATCTATAGCTCGTGGGCATAAAAATAGTATATACACAGTCCTGGTCCTAAGCTCAGGGTCGAGGTAGGAGTCACAGACTCTGAACGTAGGATACACGTCTTGTTCCTCGTCCCCAGCCTCCTCGCTTCCCGAGTGTGAGACTACACCTCTTCGCGTCCCGAGAGCAAGACACACTCCTGGGGAAGGAGTGACTGTCCAGCTGGGCAGCTACCGGTGGGTCCTGATCCAGACATCGACCAGCAAGCCCTGGACAAGCTCATGTGCGTTTTGGCTGTGGTCGCCGATAGTCAAGAACACGTCGCATGGTGAGCATAAGGGACCCAGGACGGGAATAGTTTTGAGAGGCAGAACAATGCTTGCTTTCCTGCTTAATTAATTAATTGATTTATTATGGTTTGACTTACGAATTGGATTGATTGATTGTTGTATGAGTAAAGAACATTCCCAAGGTAAATTCATCTGCCTCTGTCCCATCAGTCTCCTGGTACAGAGTGCTCGCGACAACGGGGAAGCAATTCAATGAAGGGACCCGTGAAAGCCTTTAGATCGAAAGTCAGGGAACAGTGGCTATAATTTATGTTTGAAAGAGGCAAAGCTTGTAATTAATACCTTATAAAATCACTTAGATATGACAATCTTTAAGAGCTAGACTAGTCATTACTTTAACTTTATGGTGATTATTTTGTAATTATGAGTTCCTATAGCTCTTTAAAAATGCCAGGCTGTTCTCATAAGATGATAATTATTTAAAATTAAACAATGGTAGTAGACCTCAAAAGTGCAGAGTGGCTCTATTAAATAGCAGAATCAGTGTTTTTGAGATTTTTTTTTATTTATTTATGTTTGAGACAAGATCTCACTCTGCAGTCCAAGCCAGTCCTGAACTATGTAGCCCTGGCTGGCCTCGAACACAGGATGATCCTCCTGTTTCAGCCTCCTGAGTGCTGGGACTACAGGTGTGAGCTACCACGCCTGACTTATGTGGTGCTGGGAAATCAAACTCATGACCTCCATGGCCTTGTACTTGCTGGGTAAACACTTCAACCACTGAGATGATCTTCCAGCCTGAGATCTTAGTTATGTGCCAATAACTGAAAATGAAATCACTAGTAGAAACAGAAAAAAGGTAAAATAATAGCAGAAAATATTCTTTGGCAAATATTACATTTTGAACAGAAATAATTCTTGGATTTTACATCAAAATATTGCCATGATTTTATAATTCTGTGCAATTTAAAATAAATTTGATCTTGTGAAAATGTACTTACACAATAAATAAAATGATTTGTATTTTTCCATAGGAGGGAAGACAATCTCAAGGGAATTCAAAGCATGTAGAAACTTATGACTAGCCAGCGCAAATAAATTGTTTAAATAAGAAATATTCATCATTCAACTGTGTTTTCTATTAAATTTACTTTTTTGTTGTGTTAAACACAAATGCTTTCTGAGCTTTAGAAAGGAATTATTTTGTTTATAGAAATATACTTTTTTTCATTTTTTTCACCAATTTTTCTCCTTATCTCTTACAGGTCATTAAAATTTTGGAAGCAGAAATAAGCTAGCATGGGAGTAGTTGTTTTTAAGCCATAGTAAAGGCCATTTCCTCTTACTTGGTTCACACCCATATAGCAGCATTCCAGGAGAGAGCACAGCAGAGGAACAGCTTTGAAACTCAGTGCATAATCAGTGGAATTGCATTCCAGTGGAAGTCTATTTTTTAGTACAGACTGCTTATGTTAACAGTTAACACACCCCCATAAATCCACATTTTTTGTCTAATACCTGAAATTGTGTTCTCAGTGCCCTAACATTTTTCACCTTATACCTGAAGGTGTTCTATACCGTGAACTACAAACCTTTAACTGAAACTAATTAGCTTATTACTATAAACCTAAAGTTCTCTTTGTTGAAGCAATTTTAGATGTATCTCACATAGACAATAGATACTCTCTCAAAAGGAAATTTGTCATCTTTTTAAATAAGATATGACAGTTGGTGATTTAAAGAAAATTTACAGGGCCATTTTGGTAAAATAACAATTTTATAATGTAAAAAGTCAAACAGCAAATGATACTTTAAAGCAAGGTAGAGATGTATTATGTAGATTCATATTAATCTTTACATAACTTTCTTTTGTTTCAAACAGATTTCATTGTATGTTTCAGCTTGCTAACTAAACAGTTTGTGAAGAATCTAATTTTTTAATGAACATTTACTCCCAAATCACTAAGAGCTTCATTTC